>ONZH01024651.1:0-277119 GCA_900303285.1 Rhinella marina
TACTGTGCCGTGTACCTCTAGTGAGTGGCGGTGTATATTCTGCTGCCATAAGCCCACTCTCCTCCGGCAGATGCTGTGCACAATGTGTATTCACACTGACGACATGTTTAGGTAAAAATATTTTTAACTCTCGGATTTTAATTTTAGCTCTTGGATATCAGATGTTTTCTTGGAGCCAAACATTTATCCCAACAATGCCGGGAGACGCCGCAATCTCACATGGCGACGCTGTGGGTTCCTTAGGAAGTGGGGATTTCCCTCTTGTGTGTAGACGTCTTATGTATAGAAGAGACTAGCGGTGATAAGGAGGTCTCCTGGGCATCAGAATGGCCTTTATTCTTTCATGCCCCACATTCTACTGCGCCGGTGTCCACGCAGGCGGCCCCCCTAATGTGAGCGATACAGCGCAGGGCAAGGGCCCATGGGGGCGACTGCGGATGGGGAGACTCTACCTCCTTTATTGCACGTTTTAAATATAAATGTAAAAAAAGTTTCTAAAAATATTGTACAAAATAAAGCCGATCCGTCCTCCTCTGTCTAAGCTGCGTATTCTGTATCTGGGAAAGTTGGGTCCAGAGAAGTTATCACTGGTGTCTGAATGGCTGCTCTTCCTATTCATGTAGAAGGATTGCGTAGCTTGGTGGCCGCCCCTGCTGACGCTGTCACCCAGCTTTCCTGGAAATAGATGTCACTAAGAATGTGCTGAATACAGGATTTTACAGCAGAGGTGACTTTAGTGTGACATAATGACTTCTACTGTGTGATGATGCGACTGTGACGACCCCTCCACGGCAGAACATGACGGCCGGGGGACTGGAGCCGGCAGCAGCTGAGTCGGCCGCCCCTTGCTGCGAGTGTTCAATAGGCGTCTGATGCAAAATGACTGTTTTATTCTGTGTTTCTGTCAATATCCGCCATTCAGCAGCATCTGGGGACGGACGTCAGCCAGGAAAATACATGTTAATTGGCGTCTGATTTAAGCTTTGGGTAACGGATTTTTTTTCTGCGGATTCTGTTCGCACCTCATTGTCAGCGACGTCTGAATGATATCAATCAGTTTCCAGTCCTCGGCAGACGTGATTTTAATCACCGCATTTTGTTCTAAAGCTAAAAGCAGGAGAGCGCCTTCCATAAAGATGAATCCAGCAGCTGGAAGTGGGGGGTGATGTGTGGAGGGGAGACGGCCGGCTCCGAGAGAAGTGCCTGCCGCGGGGCCCGGCCTCACCGCCCAGTGTATGTACAGGTGTGACACGGGGGGGACACTGTGCGACCAGGGAGGCGAGACAGAAGGAGATCGGGGATTTGACAGATCTGCAGAAAGACATGTTTTCAGGGCGCACCTATAACTGTGGATGTTGTGGCTCCTGCACACGACCGCGTGGACCGTAAAACACGGATGCCACCCGCGTGAATTTTGCAATTTACAAAATGGGCCGCCCATAATAGAGATGCCTATTGTCTGCAAAATGGACAAGAATAGGAGATGATCTATGTTTTTTATTTTATTTTTGCGGCCCCACGGAACGGAGCAACAGATGCTGACAGTACACGGAGTACACGGACTACTGTCCTCATCTTTTGTGGCCTCATTAAAGTGAATGGACCCGTTCGTGTACACGAGCCCTTATTCTGATCATCTGGGGTAGTGCCTTCCAGAGAGAAGTCGTGGAGTGAGAGGTTATGGAGGAGAGCTGCCAGAGCGAGAACGTAATGTTCTGTAGTGGATGGTGAGCGATGTAGTGACTGACTGGCACAGGGTGGAGGCATCGGTGCGGTGACTGGCAAAGGGTGGAATAATTGGTGCAGTGACTGGCGCGGGGTGGGGGCATCGGTGCGGTGACTGGCGCGGGGCGGGGCATCGGTGCGGTGACTGGCGCGGGGCGGAGGCATCGGTGCGGTGACTGGCGCGGGGCGGAGGCATCGGTGCGGTGACTGGCGCGGGGCGGGGGCATCTGTGCGGTGACTGGCGCAGGGCGGAGGCATCAGTGCAGTGACTGGCGCGGGGCGGGGGCATCGGTGCGGTGACTGGCGCGGGGCGGAGGCATCGGTGCGGTGACTGGCGGGGGGGGCATCTGTGCGGTGACTGGCGCAGGGCGGAGGCATCAGTGCAGTATGTGCCCTCACTTCACCATTCTCCTCGCCCGGCGGTTTTTCCCCTCCTCTTGACTCTGATTCCAGTTATTTAGTCGCTTCTGACAATCGATGCTTCTTCCCCGTTAAGCTGACAGGACAAACGTCTCCCAATCGTTCATCCGACCGCAGCAAAAGTCAATATGTGAAGCCACAGGCACCAGCGGCCGAGGAGCGAGAATATCCGTCTCTATCAGCCACGCTCGGATCATATATCTAATGATAGACTTTCCGGGGATTGGGGACTGAGCTCGTCTGCAGAGGTCTGGGATGGATCAGGTTACACTGAGTACTGTACACCACAGCTTCTCCGGGTACCTACCTGATACCAACTGAAGGCTGCACTGGTGCCTTGCAGTCCTGGGGTCCTTGCTTTGTTCGCCCTGTTTGTGGATTTCCTCTCACAAAAGAGATACTGATAGGGAATCTAGATTGTGGTCCCCACTGGAGGCAGCGAGTGAGGATAGTGTCTGTACAACGCTGCAGAATATGTCGGCGCTATATACGTGAGTAAAACAAATAAATACAATTCTGTTTCCCTCATCTTCCACTAGAGGGAGCTCAGGAGTTTACTGCTGAGGCAGTGCAGGTTCCTCAGACCAGGCCATCTTCTTATTCCCATAGTGCACCTGGAGCCATCTCTTCTCCAGGTAAGTGACACACATGCACCCCGCCGGCCACATGATGTAACCTGATTCCTCAGACCAGGCCGCCTTCTTCCCATACTGCACCTGGTGCTACCTCTTCTCCAGGTAAGTGATACACCCCCTGCAATCCACATGATGTAATGTGATTTATTAGATTATCAGACCCGGCCATCTTCTTCCCATAGTGCACCTGGTGCCATCTCTTCCGCAGATAAGTGACACACACCCAGCGATACCCATGATGTAACCTGATTCCTCAGACCATTCTAATGCTCACATGCCCACTGTAATCACTTTTAATGATGGACAGGGGGCACTCTGACCGGTCAGTAGCTCTGAAGCCCCGTTCACAGTAAGCTGCAAAGACCTGACACCTTTCCATCATTGACAGCATTACTGTTGTCAGCAGTTTGCTCTGCATTAGCACTTTTGTGGAGTTGGACCAGACGGGCTCCCTTTCACCCCCCACACACGTCAGGTACTGACCACTGGGAACACCGCCCTGGAGATGATCTGACCCACCGTCTGCACAGTCACTCAGATTCTTGGCCCGTTTTTCTTGCTTCCACCACATAATTTCTAGAACTGACTGTTCACTTGCTTCCTGACATGTCCCCCATTGTCACCAGATAATCAGTGTTCTTCTCTCCACCTGGTGGGGGGATGACGTGCCCCTGTTTCCCCGGGTTTTGGGCACTTTGTCTGCTGACACAGCCGGCACCTCGCCTTCTTCTGAAGTGTTGACGGGCTTCTCTTCTCCCAGGGATATAAATATAGTTCTCACCCAAATGTTCCCAACATGAGATGTGATGTTCTCGGATTAATTATAGGTGTGACTTTCACGATTGTTGTCAGTGCGGCGGTGACGCGCTGTGCGGAGTGGCGGAGCGGGATAATTGTTGTCGAGGGTCTATATTTACCTATCCATCTGTTCTCACAAGATGCCGCATGTTATTCCTGGACAAAGACGTCTCGAGCAGACGACGCAAACAACAGTATGGTGGGCGACCTGATACCGAGCACCTGTCCTCAGTGAGAAGATCACGGGTCCAGGGCAAGAAGTCTAATGGGCGTCTGAAGGGCCCGACTCCGCTGTCCATGGGCAGCACAGGGGCCGCAATGGAGGGTTTTACCAGACCGAAATCCAGTAGGAGAATAGGGAATAATGACAGCTGCCCAAGGTTATGACCGGTAGACAGTGCCGAACACTAATCGTATGACCGGTAGACAGTGCCGAACACTAATCGTATGACCGGTAGACAGCGCCGAACACCAATCGTATGACCGGTAGACAATGCCAAACACTAATCGTATGACCAGTAGACAGTGCCAAACATATCGTATGACCGGTAGACCGTGCCGAACACTAATCGTATGACCGGTAGACAGTGCCGAACATATCGTATGACTGGTAGACAGTGCCGAACACTAATCGTATGACCGGTAGACAGTGCCGAACACTAATCGTATGACCGGTAGACAGTGCCGAACACTAATCGTATGACCGGTAGACAGTGCCGAACACTAATCGTATGACCGGTAGACAGTGCCGAACATATTGTATGACTGGTAGACAGTGCCGAACACTAATCGTATGACCGGTAGACAGTGCCGAACACTAATCGTATGACCGGTAGACAGTGCCGAACACTAATCGTATGACCGGTAGACAGTGCCGACACTAATCGTATGACCGGTAGACAGTGCCGAACACTAATCGTATGACCGGTAGACAGTGCCGAACACTAATCGTATGACCGGTAGACAGTGCCGAACACTAATCGTATGACCGGTAGACAGTGCCAAACACTAATCGTATGACCGGTAGACAGTGCCGAACACCAATCGTATGACCGGTAGACAATGCCAAACACTAATCGTATGACCGGTAGACAATGCCGAACACTAATCGTATGACCAGTAGACAGTGCCGAACATATTGTATGACTGGTAGACAGTGCCAAACATATCGTATGACCGGTAGACAATGCCGAACACTAATCGTATGACCAGTAGACAGTGCCGAACTTATTGTATGACTGGTAGACAGTGCCAAACATATCGTATGAACGGTAGACAGTGCCAAACACTAATCGTATGACCGGTAGACAGAGCCAGACACCAATCATATGACTGGTAGACAGTGTCGAACACTAATCGTATGACCGGTAGACAGTGCCGGACACCAATCGTATGACCGGTAGACAGTGCCGAACACCAATCGTATGACCGGTAGACAGTGCCAGACACCAATCGTATGACCGGTAGACAGTGCCAGACACCAATCGTATGACCGGTAGACAGTGCCAGACACCAATCGTATGACCGGTAGACAGTGCCGAACACCAATCGTATGACCGGTAGACAATGCCGGACACCAATCGTATGACCGGTAAACAGTGCCGAACACCAATCGTATGACCGGTAGACAGTGCCAAACATATGTATAAGTGGGGCAGAAGGTGGCATCCATATTGCCTCTGCTCCCACTATAAGACTAGGACTACACGGGGACCTTAGTTGCATGACTATTTGTTGCAGGAATGTCGCACAACATACAATATAATGCTAGTCTTTCTCTGTGCGACTGTCCTGACGCCATAAACTAGAATTACAATAATATGTCGCTTGAGACGTGTTGCCGTGTAGCCCAAGCATAAAGCGTCACCAGGTCGGGGCCACCTCCTGTCAGTCGCTCGGCCGCCGTTGTCTCCCGTGCGCCGCAATTCTTCTTCAGGTTCTGTCAGGAGCAGGAAAGTCATGAATATTTAAGGTTCCTATAAATGCTTCCTCCCGAGGGCGGCTGAGGATTAATATTCAGTGATTTCACCCTAAAATGGGACAATGGTGACACCGCGGAGACTCCGCTCATTCCATCTTATATTTCACTTGTAATTAGTCAGATGTACATGATCCTGCAGTGGCTGTGAGACTACAACCCCCAGCGTGGCCTGACGAACACCTCCCATTACCACCTCTCGTCTGGACCTCGTCACCCCTGTACTAGCTGAGGTAGTTACCTCTGAGGGCCCTCGGAAAGCTGGGTGACACCTGTGGAAGTGTACGCGGGCGCGGTATATTAACCACGAGCTGTTCTTATAGGCGAGGGCCCCGGAGTAAACCCAGCGGTCTGGCGCGGTCACTCGGTGCGGCTCCGCCGCAGATCACAACGGGTTATTCTGTCCTGATTTATTCTCTGAGCGGAGAGGACGTTTCTGCATGGCGCTCATAAGGCGCGGACACGGCGGATTCATCACCGTGATTGTTCCTAACCTGCACTTACTGTCGCAGGGATGCGTGCGGCGCGCTCCTATAAACACTGTGATTTGCAGCTTTTCGGCCTCTGCGCCTTCTCGGAGAGCTGCGGCTCTTCAGTCTCATTCCTTGTTTCATACACAATTATTGGACGTAATATGTTTTCCCGCTGCTTAAATCCCCTGTGCAGCCGGAGGATGAGCGCGGTCAGGAGCCGCGCCGTCCTCTAAGAACACCTCCTGCCTCCGTCTTGTAGCACAAACTGAACTTCAAAACTGCAAGGTGAGACAGTGGCCCGGCTGCGGAGCGCAGAGGATAATTAGATGGCAGATCCGCTGTGTAGGGAGAGGCGGGGGAGGGGGGCTTCAATCTAGAAAGGCCTGGGATCCAATTGCACTGGAAGAAATTCATTTAAGGGCGACGCTCGAAATGATTTAGGTGAGATTTACAAGCATGTTAATAAGAGCTCCGGGGCCGGCAGATATACCGCCTGCAGGCTACGTGCCGGGCGCCCGTAAATCTCCGGCAATTTCATCTCCGCCATAGAAGTAAGCGAAACGCCTTTGTTGCCAGAACGGCTTTTATGCTGAGTGGTCAGAGCCGGGGATTTATTGCAGCGACAGCCATAAAGGTAAAACGCACGCGTCTGAACGCAGCCGGTGATGAGCGGGTGTGTCCTCGAGGCCGGGTGACAAAACCAGTTCTGGACGTTCACAACGACTTTAGTCCCTGGGTGACGGGAATGGGCTGATAACTATTGATTTGGGCCCCGTCTGTGCAAGGGCCCTCCAGGGGCCAACTGGTGGTGTCCAGACACACTAGACGAAAGCCGGCCAATTTCACCAGGACCAGCCGACCTTCCAATATGTGGGCGCCAGTAGACCCTGTCACATCAGCATCATCAGGGGTTCCAGAAATTCCAATAAACCCCAAAATGAAAGTGTGAACAAAGTCAAGAGGCCAAGGTTCAGTCCCCACCAGAGCTGGAGGTTAGTGTCCCCTGAAGGCCGATATTAGCCTCTCTCCTCTACACTGCAGCTTTTCTCCTCCAGATACAATGTACCTTTAGGAATATCTTTGTAACTTTTTGCCTGCACAGCGGGTTTATTTCTTAGCCTCTGATCCCTCGATTACACCTGCAATTACCGCCACACCCTGTGCTGGTTCTCATTGAGGTCTCCCTGGCGGCGCTGTGCACACACACAGGATGGCGGATCTGCTGCTCGCAGGTGATTGAAGTTTTAATTGTGGGTCTCAGAATTTCCTAGCAACAGGTGATGGTGCAGTAATGGTTGTCAGGTGGCAGTGCTTTAGCCATCTACCATCCACGTCTGTCCTAGTGATTCTTGATGACGTCATGACAGTCCGCTTGTACGTACTGAGGTCACTGTGTACACTGCGCCTAAAGCAACGGGTATGGTGGGCGGTATAATGGGGATAGACCTGCGGTAACCCTCCGACCAAGGACAGTGTGCACCAGGGTTCATGTGTCAGGTGCTGTAACGTTACAGATGTATACCATTATGTGTCCAGTGTGGGGCGCTATATGGCGCATTTCTCTAACCAGCCTGTGGTACCATGTGCTGGTGTTATTTACACACTTGACAACATTATAGCGGACTGCATGATACTTCTGGTTTAGCAGTTTATGACAATAGTACATGGATACAGCATGGCGGCATCTCATTGACATTATGGTGGGATTACTCTCTAGGGCAGTATTACATGGACACTATATGGTGGTATTACATGGACACTCAGTGACAGTATTACATAGACACAGTATAGCGATATTACACGTACAGTACATGGACTCTCTGTGTTGATATCACATGGACACTCTATGGCAGTATTACATGGATACTCTATGGCAGTATTAAATGGACACTCTGTGGTGATATCACATGGATACTCTATGGCAGTAGTACATGGACTCTCTGTGGTGATATCACATGGACACTCTATGGCAGTATCACATGGATACTCTATGGCAGTAGTACATGGACACTCTGTTGTGATATTACATGGACATATTACATTTTTACAATTTTTCCATTATTTATAGACTCCCTCTCACTATGTTGGTACGTTATGATATCACATAGACACTCTATGGCAGTAGTACATGGACACTCTGTGGTGATATCATAGTAACATAGTTTGTAAGGCCGAAAAAAGACATCTGTCCATCCAGTTCTTCCTGTTATCCTACAAGTTGATCCAGGGGAAGGCAAAAAACCCTGTGAGGTAGAAGCCAATTTTCCTCACTTTAGGGGGAAAAATTCCTTCCCGACTCCAATCAGGCATCAGAATAACTCCCTGGATCAACGCCCCCTCTCTAGTAACTATAACCTGTAATATTATTACCCTCCAGAAATACATCCAGGCCCTTCTTGAACTCTATTAGTGAACTTACCATCACCACCTCCTCAGGGAGAGAGTTCCATAGTGTCACTGCTCTTACAGTAAAGAGTCCATAGTGTCACTGCTCTTACAGTAAAGAGTCCATAGTGTCACTGCTCTTACAGTAAAGAGTCCATAGTCTCACTGCTCTTACAGTAAAGAGTCCATAGTGTCACTGCTCTTACAGTAAAGAGTCCATAGTGTCACTGCTCTTACAGTAAAGAGTCCATAGTGTCACTGCTCTTACAGTAAAGAGTCCATAGTGTCACTGCTCTTACAGTCCATAGTAAAGTCACGCTCCACACTGCTCTTACAGTAAAGAGTCCATAGTCTCACTGCTCTTACCGTAAAGAATCTTCTTCTATGTTTATGTACAAACCTTCTTTCCTCCAGGCGCGGAGGATGTCCCCTCGTCACAGTCCTGGGGATAAATAGATGATGGGAGAGATCTCTGTACTGACCTCTGATATATTTATACATAGTTATTAGATCTCCCCTCAGTCGTCTTTTTTCTAAAGTGAATAACCCTAATTTTGATAATCTTTCTGGGTCCTGTAGTCCACCCATTCCAGTTATTACTTTAGTTGCCCTCCTCTGAACCCTCTCCAGCTCTGCTATGTCTGCCTTGTTCACAGGAGCCCAGAACTGTACACAGTCCTCCATGTGTGGTCTGACTAGTGATTTGTAAAGTGGCAGGACTATGTTCTCATCACGGGCATCTATGCCCCTTTTGATGCAACCCATTATCTTATTGGCCTTGGCAGCAGCTGTCTGACACTGGTTTCTGCAGCTTAGTTTGCTGTTCACTAAAATTCCTAGGTCCTTTTCTATGTCAGAGTTACCCAATGTTTTACCATTTAGTATGTACTGGTGACTTGCATTATTCCTTCCCATATGCATAACCTTACATTTGTCATCGTTAAACCTCATCTGCCACTTCTCTGCCCAAGCCTCCAGTCTATCCAGATCCTGCTGTAGCAGTATACTGTCCTCTGTAGTATATATACAGTATACTGTCCTCTGTAGTATATATACAGTATACTGTCCTCTGTAGTATATATACAGTATACTGTCCTCTGTAGTATATATACAGTATACTGTCCTCTGTAGTATATATACAGTATACTGTCCTCTGTAGTATATATATAGTATACTGTCCTCCTCTGTGTTAATTACTTTACACAGTTTAGTGTCATCTGCAAAAATTGGTATTTTACTTTGCAAGCCTTCTACAAGATCATTAATAAATATATTGAAGAGAATAGGGCCCAATACTGACCCCTGTGGTACCCCACTAGTGACAGTGACCCCTCCAGTACTGACCCCTGTGGTACCCCACTAGTGACAGTGACCCCTCCAGTACTGACCCCTGTGGTACCCCACTAGTTACAGTGACCCAATCTGAGTATGTACCATTAATAACCACCCTCTGTTTTCTATCACTGAGCCAGTTACTTACCCACATACAGACATTTTCTCCCAGGCCAAGCATTCTCATCTTATATACTAACCTTTTATGTGGTACCGTGTCAAACGCTTTGGAGAAGTCCAGATATACGATATCCATTGATTCGCTGCGGTCAAGTCTAGAACTTACCTCCTCATAGAAACTGATTAAATTGGTTTGACATGACCGATCCCTCATGAAGCCATGCTGATATGGAGTTATTTGCTTATTTTCATTGAGGTTCTCCAAGATAGCATCTCTCAGAAAACCCTCAAACAGTTTACCCACGACAGATGTTAAACTTACCGGCCTATAGTTCCCGGGCTCTGTTTTTGGACCCTTTTTGAATATTGGCACCACATTTGCTATGCGCCAATCCTGTGGAACACTCCCTGTCAGTATAGAGTCCTTAAATATCAGAAATAAGGGTCTGTCGATTACATTAATTAATTCTCTTAGGATACGGGGGTGTATGCCATCCGGTCCTGGTGATTTGTCTATTTTAATATTTTTAAGACGTTGCTGCACCTCTTCCTGGGTCAGAGAGGCACTTTTAAAGGGGAATTTACTTTTATACTCTGCATTTCATATCACATGGATACTCTATGGCAGTAGTACATGGATACTCTATGACAGTAGTACATGGACTCTCTGTGGTGATATAACATGGATACTCTATGGCAGTAGTACATGAACACTCTATGGCAGTAGTACATGGACACTCTGTGGTGATATCACATGGATACTCTATGGCAGTAGTACATGGACACTCTATGGCAGTAGTACATGGACACTCTGTGGTGATATCACATGGATACTCTATGGCAGTAGTACATGGACACTCTGTTGTGATATTACATGGACATATTACATTTTTACAATTTTTCCATTATTTATAGACTCCCTCTCACTATGTTGGTACGTTATGACATCACACACGGAGGAGACAGTTATAGGCTCTGTGACTGTATATGAGGTTCCCACACAGGGCTCTTCTCCTGTTTTACACTGACATTCTGCATTTTCTCTCCCATGTTTCATGTATTCATAGAGATAGAAGCTCCGTCAGTATTAGGGCCCGGGTGCTATCGCTGACACTGGCCGGATCTGATCGGTGGCTCCGACATTGTCTCTGCAGGTTGTATTGGGCCCCTGTAGTCCAGTCCAGCATCGGGGACAGCGCATGCACTGACTGCATCATTCTCCTGCGCCCGGCAGATCATCATTCCACCGACTTCTCTGTATCCCCGTAATACGTCTGCTAAGCTGCAGGGCTGGGTGTAAATCTGGTTACGATGGATCAGGATGAGCGGATTAGGACGATGGCTTCATCACTGATCAGGATTTCACTTTCTACTTAATCCTCGGGTTCTCTATAATTTAGCACTACTGCGTGCACCGCCCCGCCAATAACTGGAAAAAAGACTTAACCGGCGCCCATTTTGCAAGGGATTTTTTTTTTAGCATCTAATTATGTAAATGTCGTGCCCCTTCACTGTGCTTTACCCTGCAGCTCTGCTTGTTCAGTCTGGCTGCTGTGCACACGCAGGGCATGCAGAGCTGGTGTCCAGTATACGGGCAGCTATATCCAGTATGTGCACTCCACACCAGAAGCCGACTCCGCCGCTATATGTGCAGAACTTCCCTGGCCTCATTTTCTCGGTTGTCATGGTTACGGTGAGAGAATATGATGAATGGGAGGCCCGTGCCGGAAAGTTCCTTGTTCTCATAAGATAAGTTCTACGAGATATATATTATTACTGGGATATAAGATGGATGATTTCTTCCCCGGCTGCATTAAGATGCGTCTCACCGCCCCGGCGCCCCCACCAGCTTCCTTCTCTCTATTTTTACTTCCCTGGTCTTGTTTAATCACAATCTGATATACGGCCGATGTGGAAAGTTCGCCGTGTAACGTCGCCATCATCACGCCGCCATCATCGCACAGCGCCGAGGAGATGTCTGCAGGACAGGAGGGGGTTAACTCGCTGCCATATCATCACTTTCTGCATTAATATTTTATCCCCGGTATCCAGGATAAGTTCTAGTGAAATGAATGCAGCACAAACATCCGGCGCGTCTGAACACGGGCGAACGGAGGCGATCATTTATTCATATACACTTCCCTCCATTTATCCGTATTTTACCCAGCAGGGGGCCCTCGCGTTTCAGGGGTGCGGTGTGGACGTGATGAGAAAATAGTGCCTTTTTTTTTTGGTCAATTTTTAAAAATCCCTGGAATTTCTTATTGTTTTATCTCATTTACGTCTCTTCTTTGTCTTTTATAGGCGTCCTATTATATCGCATCTCATCACCGGTGGCAGAGAAGTTCTCAATGCAGAATCCCCAGGGTCATTCACAGCCTCGAAAGGTAGGGTACAAAGTATGTGAACCCCATACACACAGCGGAGGAAAAACCCGCACGGATTTGAGGGCGTGCTGTGGCTTTTACGTCAGGAGCATGCGCTGTGGTTTGTGGATTTGCTGCAAATTTCACACATTGCAATGTATTAATCTTCTTGCATGTAAGACGCTTCTGTCCCTTTAAGAAGCCCGCGTCGGGGTGACTGTCGGCTCCATTTGGCCTTTCTGCATCCAGATAAGAAAAAGTCAGTGGTCACATTAATCACTACACACACGTGGACACAATTCGTGGTACTTTGAGTTAAAGAGAAAACTCCTCAATGGTCACGAAAATAACTCGAAACTGACAAAAGTAATAAAAATAAAATTTACTGAAATTCAGCGACTGAAGATCAGACATTGCTTCTGAATTGTGGTCCAGCAGAATAATTTATAGAACAAGCTAATGACCCCGGCCTTAAAGGGGTCCCCTCATTCTAGCATTTATCATGTAGGCCCTTACTAATGTATCGTGCTTCTCCATGTCGCCTCTTTTGCTGCTTCATTCATTTTTCCATCTCATTATACGCTACTCGTTTCCATGGTTACGACCACCCTGCAATGCAGCAGCGGTGGTCGTGCTGGCACACTATAGAAAAAAAAAAAAAACAGGCCTATGTGCCCTCCCATGGTCCTGGCCACCAGAGTTGCAGGCAGTTTTTCCTATAGTGTGCAAGCACGACCACCACTGATGGATTACAGGGTGGTCATATAACCATGGAAACAAGCAGTGTATAATGGTATTTTAGCCCACTCCTCATGCCCATTCCTCCAGCCGTCTCGGGTTTGAAGGGTGCATTCTCCAGACTGCGTGTCTCAGTTCCTTCCACAGATGTTCGATAAGATTTAGGGGCTCCTAAGGGCCACTTCAGAATAGTTCAGTGTTTTGCTCTTGGATGTTAGCTGTGTATTGGGTCATTATCCGGTTGGAGGACCATGACCTGCGGCTGAGACCAAGCTTTCTGACATTGGGCAGCACATTTCACTCCAGATTGCCTCGATAGTCTTGAGATTTCATTACACCCGGCACAGATAAGACAAACCCGCTTATAGGACTTGCAAAAAAGTTCCAGTTTTGTCTCATTCTTCCAACGGACCTTCCTCCAGAAGCTGTGCAAATTCCAGTCTCCCCTTTTTACGATCAGCAGTGGTTTCCTCCTCGGTCGTCTTCCATTCACACGACCGTATGTTCATTTCCATATCTTATCCACATTTTTGCAGATAAGATGCGGAACCATACGGACCCATTCATTTTTTCATAAGAGAAAAAAAAAATGCGGAATGCACACCGTGTACATTCCGCAGCCGTATTTCACGGCGGATTGTCCGCAAAAAAAAGGAAACCTGTCCTATACTTGGCCGCAAAACACGTCCGTAGCCCCATTAAAGTCAATGGGTCCGCAAAATTACGGAACACTACGGAAGACGTTTTTATATGGATCACGGAATACATACAGTCGTGTCAATGGGGCCTAAGTCCTCTTTGGCTAAGTCAGCAATGGGTGGTGTAATCTGACACTGATTTACCTGGACCTTGGAGTTCCCCTCTAATCTCTTTGGAAGTTGGTCTGGTCTCTTTGGTTACCATTCGTATTACCCATCTCTTCAATTTGTCATCAATTTTCCTCTTGTGGCCACGTCCAGGGAGGTTGGCTACAGTCCTGTAGACCTTAAAGGGGTATTCTCATCTTAGACAATGGGGGCATATCGCTAGGATATGCCCCCATTGTCTTATAGGTGCGGGTCCCACCGCTGGGACCCGCACCTATATCCAGAACGGAGCGGGGAGCGCTGCGCCTGGAGGACCCCGGGTTCGGGGTCCGGCCACCACCAGGCGCAGGTCCCCGCTCCGCTCATAGAAATGAATGGGAGCCAGGCCGTGCATGCGCCCTCATTCATTTCGGGGGCTCCGTTCTGGATATAGGTGCGGGTCCCAGCGGTGGGACCCGCACCTATAAGACAATGGGGGCATATCCTAGCGATATGCCCCCATTGTCTAAAATGAGAATAACCCTTTAAACTTTTGAATAGTGTGTAACTGTAGTACCAGGAATATCCAGCTGTCTGGAGATGGTCTTATAGCCTTTACCTCTGTGTTTCTTTCTAATCTCCTGAGACAACGCTCTCCTTAGCTTTCTTTGGTCCATGTTCAGTGTGGTGCACACTATGACGCCAGACACCTTCTATATAGGCAGTTTGAAGAACCTGAATCAGCAGAGGCTAATGTGTTGTGGTTGGGACTTTAGTGTCTGCAGGGTCTATAAGCCTGGACGCTGCGCCGCTGCTTGTCAGGATGGATGTCTTATATACAGTTATATTCATGGCAGCACGGTGGCTCAGTGGTTAGCACTGGTGTGCAGCGCGGTGGCTCAGTGGTTAGCACTGGTGTGCGGCGCGGTGGCTCAGTGGTTAGCACTGGTGTGCGGCGCGGTGGCTCAGTGGTTAGCACTGGTGTGCGGCGCGGGCTCAGGGTAGCCTGGGCGGCGCGGGCTCAGTGGTTAGCACTGGTGTGCGGCGGCGGTGGCTCAGTGGTTAGCACTGGTGTGCGGCGCGGTGGCTCAGTGGTTAGCACTGGTGTGCGGCGCGGTGGCTCAGTGGTTAGCACTGGTGTGCGGCGCGGTGGCTCAGTGGTTAGCACTGGTGTGCGGCGCGGTGGCTCAGTGGTTAGCACTTGGTGTGGCGGCGCGGTGGCTCAGTGGTTAGCACTGGTGTGCGGCGCGGTGGCTCAGTGGTTAGCACTGGTGCCTTGGAGCGCTGGGGTCCTGGGTTCGAATCTGACCAATGACAACATCTGCATGGAATTTTTATGTTCTCCCTGTGTTTGTGGGGGTTTCCTCTCTCACTCCACAGACATACTGATGTGGACTTTAGATTGTGAGCTCCTGGGACAGCCTGATGCTCATGTCTGTACAGCACCACAGAATATAACAGTGCTATATAAGTGCATAAAATAAATAATAAATCTACCTATTTGTGATCACTAGTGACGAAGCAGACGCCATATTGTCCCTCCGGGGGTTAAGGTGATGGAGTCGTCTGTGTGTAACTTTGTTTTTATATTTAGTGCAGGGGTCCCTCTCAAGCTCTGCTCACTGGCAGCCATGTTTACCTGCCAGGTGCAGAGGAGCAGATCCTGCACATCATAGCAGGGTGGTCCGGCACCCCTCTCCTGTGTGGTGGCGTCAGTTGCTCAGCAGTTCTTCAGGTGCTCCTCAGGACGCTCAGCGCGGGGCGATCCGGGGCCGCTCTTCTGTGTGGTGGCGTCAGTTGCTCAGCAGTTCTTCAGGTGCTCCTCAGGACGCTCAGCGCGGGACGATCCGGGGCCGCTCTTCTGTGTGGGGGCGTCAGTTGCTCAGCAGTTCTTCAGGTGCTCCTCAGGACGCTCAGCGCGGGGCGATCCGGGGCCGCTCTTCTGTGTGGTGGCGTCAGTTGCTCAGCAGTTCTTCAGGTTCTCCTCAGGACGCTCAGCGCGGGGCGATCCGGGGCCGCTCTTCTGTGTGGTGGCGTCAGTTGCTCAGCAGTTCTTCAGGTTCTCCTCAGGACGCTCAGCGCGGGGCGATCCGGGGCCGCTCTTCTGTGTGGGGGCGTCAGTTGCTCAGCAGTTCTTCAGGTGCTCCTCAGGACGCTCAGCGCGGGGCGATCCGGGGCCGCTCTTCTGTGTGGTGGCGTCAGTTGCTCAGCAGTTCTTCAGGTTCTCCTCAGGACGCTCAGCGCGGGGCGATCCGGGGCCGCTCTTCTGTGTGGTGGCGTCAGTTGCTCAGCAGTTCTTCAGGTTCTCCTCAGGACGCTCAGCACAGGGCGATCCGGGGCCGCTGTTCTGTGTGGGGGCGTCAGTTGCTCAGCAGTTCTTCAGGTTCTCCTCAGGACGCTCAGCGCGGGGCGGTCCGGGGCCGCTGTTCTGTGTGGGGGCGTCAGTTGCTCAGCAGTTCTTCAGGTGCTTCTCAGGACGCTCAGCGCGGGCGGTCCGGGGCGCTCTTCTGTGTGGTGGCGTCAGGTGCTTCTCAGGACGCTCAGCGCAGGGCGATCCGGGGCCGCTCTCCTGTGTGGTGGCGTCAGTTGCTCAGCAGTTCTTCAGGTGCTTCTCAGGACGCTCAGCGCGGGGCGATCCGGGGCCGCTCTTCTGTGTGGTGGCGTCAGTTGCTCAGCAGTTCTTCAGGTGCTCCTCAGACGCTCAGCGCGGGGCGATCCGGGGCCGCTCTTCTTTGTGGGGCGTCAGTTTGCTCAGCAGTTCTTCAGGTTCTCCTCAGGACGCTCAGCCGCGGGGCGATCCGGGGCCGCTCTTCTGTGTGGTGGCGTCAGTTGCTCAGCAGTTCTTCAGGTTCTCCTCAGGACGCTCAGCACAGGGCGATCCGGGGCCGCTGTTCTGTGTGGGGGCGTCAGTTGCTCAGCAGTTCTTCAGGTTCTCCTCAGGACGCTCAGCGCGGGGCGGTCCGGGGCCGCTGTTTCTGTGTGGGGGCGTCAGTTGCTCAGCAGTTCTTCAGGTGCTTCTCAGGACGCTCAGCGCGGGGCGGTCCGGGGCCGCTCTTCTGTGTGGTGGCGTCAGGTGCTTCTCAGGACGCTCAGCGCAGGGCGATCCGGGGCCGCTCTCCTGTGTGGTGGCGTCAGTTGCTCAGCAGTTCTTCAGGTGCTTCTCAGGACGCTCAGCGCGGGGCGGTCCGGGGCCGCTCTTCTGTGTGGTGGCGTCAGGTGCTTCTCAGGACGCTCAGCGCAGGGCGATCCGGGGCCGCTCTCCTGTGTGGTGGCGTCAGTTGCTCAGCAGTTCTTCAGGTGCTTCTCAGGACGCTCAGCGCGGGGCGATCCGGGGCCGCTCTTCTGTGTGGTGGCGTCAGTTGCTCAGCAGTTCTTCAGGTGCTCCTCAGGACGCTCAGCGCGGGGCGATCCGGGGCCGCTCTCCTGTGTGGTGGCGTCAGTTGCTCAGCAGTTCTTCAGGTGCTCCTCAGGACGCTCAGCGCGGGGCGATCCGGGGCCGCTCTTCTGTGTGGGGGCGTCAGTTGCTCAGCAGTTCTTCAGGTGTTCCTCAGGACGCTCAGCGCGGGGCGATCCGGGGCCGCTCTTCTGTGTGGTGGCGTCAGTTGCTCAGCAGTTCTTCAGGTGCTCCTCAGGACGCTCAGCGCGGGGCGATCCGGGGCCGCTCTTCTGTGTGGGGGCGTCAGTTGCTTCTCAGGACGCTCAGCGCAGGGCGATCCGGGGCCGCTCTTCTGTGTGGTGGCGTCAGTTGCTCAGCAGTTCTTCAGGTGCTCCTCAGGACGCTCAGCGCGGGGCGGTCCGGGGCCGCTCTCCTGTGTGGTGGCGTCAGTTGCTCAGCAGTTCTTCAGGTGCTCCTCAGGACGCTCAGCGCGGGGCGATCCGGGGCCGCTCTTCTGTGTGGGGGCGTCAGTTGCTCAGCAGTTCTTCAGGTGTTCCTCAGGACGCTCAGCGCGGGGCGATCCGGGGCCGCTCTTCTGTGTGGTGGCGTCAGTTGCTCAGCAGTTCTTCAGGTGCTCCTCAGGACGCTCAGCGCGGGGCGATCCGGGGCCGCTCTTCTGTGTGGGGGCGTCAGTTGCTCAGCAGTTCTTCAGGTGCTCCTCAGGACGCTCAGCGCGGGGCGATCCGGGGCCGCTCTTCTGTGTGGGGCGTCAGTTGCTCAGCAGTTCTTCAGGTTCTCCTCAGGACGCTCAGCGCGGGGCGATCCGGGGCCGCTCTTCTGTGTGGGGGCGTCAGTTGCTCAGCAGTTCTTCAGGTGTTCCTCAGGACGCTCAGCGCGGGGCGATCCGGGGCCGCTCTTCTGTGTGGTGGCGTCAGTTGCTCAGCAGTTCTTCAGGTGTTCCTCAGGACGCTCAGCGCGGGGCGATCCGGGGCCGCTCTTCTGTGTGGTGGCGTCAGGTGCTTCTCAGGACGCTCAGCGCGGGGCGATCCGGGGCCGCTCTTCTGTGTGGTGGCGTCAGTTGCTCAGAAGTTCTTCAGGTGCTTCTCAGGACGCTCAGCGCGGGGCGATCCGGGGCCGCTCTTCTGTGTGGGGGCGTCAGTTGCTCAGCAGTTCTTCAGGTGTTCCTCAGGACGCTCAGCGCGGGGCGATCCGGGGCCGCTCTTCTGTGTGGTGGCGTCAGTTGCTCAGCAGTTCTTCAGGTGCTTCTCAGGACGCTCAGCGCGGGGCGATCCGGGGCCGCTCTTCTGTGTGGTGGCGTCAGTTGCTCAGCAGTTCTTCAGGTGCTCCTCAGGACACTCAGCGCGGGGCGATCCGGGGCCGCTCTTCTGTGTGGTGGCGTCAGTTGCTCAGCAGTTCTTCAGGTGCTTCTCAGGACGCTCAGCGCTCGCAGAGAGAATTCATTAGGAAATGATGCGGTTATTAAGTGGTTACAAATATTCCTAATTACACGAGAAGTGAAGTGATTACAGGCAAATATTTACCCTGCGGGGTCTCCTGGGGTCCTCGCCTGCGCTGCGCTCCATATGTTCCTGTGTGGGTGCTGCGTTCCATGTCTGAGCCATGTGAGATCGGCACCCGCACTTCTGCCACCTGGCTCACGAGGTACAACGTGGGCAGTGTGAAAATAATACCGCAAGTGTGCTCCTGACTCATTACAGCTGATTATTCCGTCTGGTGGGTGTCAGACCCTCATTAACCCTTCGGTTTTCCTCTAGGTGAGATTTATCAAAATGAGTGACTTTGTTGCCCCTAGCAACCAATCAGATCCCACCTTTCATTTTTTGAAGCTCCTTTGTTTGCTGTCTATTCCCTTTGCACCAGTTTTTAGTGTTCTCAGGAGTCCCCGGACCGTCCGACCACCGGTCACAGCTGTGTCTGCTTATACTTTCTTAAAGGAGTTTGCCTTGATTAGTGGTGGGCGCTGGGACCCCACCCATGCCTAAAACTAGGAGGTATTGGACCTCAGAATAAGGCCTCCTGTGCACAACCGTATCTGTTTTTGCGGTCCTCAAATCGCACATCCACAAAACACAATACTGCCCATGTGCATGCCACATTTTCCCTTTCGCAGGTCCCGCTAAAAGACTGACAAGAATAGGACATGTTCTGTTTGTTTGCCAGGCAGTGGAACAGACGTACGGATGTGGACAGTACACGGAGTGCCATCTTATGTGGCCCCATTGAAGTGAATCTGTGTGTGATCCACGAAAAATGCAGATCGGATGCGGAGAGAAACTACAGCTTTCCACCTTCACTGCTTGTCATGTGATAGGAGTAGATACACAGCTCAGCAGACAGTATCACACAGGATAGGATTAGATACACAGCTCAGCAGACAGTATCACACAGGATAGGATTAGATACACAGCTCAGCAGACAGTATCACACAGGATAGCATTAGATACACAGCTCAGCAGACAGTATCACACAGGATAGGATTAGATACACAGCTCAGCAAACTGTATTGCACATGATAGGATTAGATACATAGCTCAGCAGACAGTATCACAAGGATAGGATTAGATACACAGCTCAGCAAACTGTATCACACATGATAGGATTAGATACACAGCTCAGCAGACAGTATCACAAGGATAGGATTAGATACACGGCTCAGCAGACAGTATCACACATGATAGGATTAGATACACAGCTCAGCAGACAGTATCACACAGGATAGGATTAGATACATAGCTCAGCAGGCAGTATAACACATGATAGGATTAGATACATAGCTCAGCAGACAGTATCACACATGACCGGATTAGATACAGTGGTGTATGACATGGAGTTTGAAGTGATGGCTGGGGCTGTATATCCGCCTGTCTTCAGGGCCTCTTCTCGCAGCACAGATCATTGCGCCCTCCATATGGATGAATATCCCGCCACAGCAGATCGCAGGGAGGATCCTGCTGAGAAATGGCGCTGATGTCAGGCGGCTGCTCCTATTTGGGAGGATTTAATGGCTGATTCTTGTCACGTTGCCGGTTTCATTTCTTCCCTTATTTCCCGCTCTTGTCGTATCCCACTCCTCAAATAGACAAAAAAGACGATATCTGAGCGCAGAAGGCGATGTGTGAAATCCTGAGTAATCACAGGTCGGGACCGGAGTGAAGAACTGACAGCGGGATGAGCAGGAACTTCCATCCTGAGAAATGTTCTGAAGGGTTAGAGTCGGTGTAAGGAACGAGCATTGGGCTCCTAGGGGGTCACCATTTATCTCTGGTGTGAAACTGCCTAAAACACAAATGATGATTTATTAGCATTTAAGCCTTTTCCGCCCTTTCTGAATGTGTTTCTGAGCATCATGATTAGGGCTATTGTAAGGGTCTGATCTGCCAGTCGGTAACACTGGGAATAGCTATTCATGCGATTGCAGGGTGTGTGCGGCTGCAGAAAACGTATAGCGATTCGCCCCGAATCTCGTGAAATACGTTTATGTTCAGAGAGAATTTGGGATGGAGGCTTCGGGGAGCGTCTTGTACAGACATAATCATATTCCCGGATTCTCCTCCACTGGGGATTCGCGTGTTTTCTCTGCACAGAAGTCTATTGTGTTGATGGCGTTGAATTAGAGCCCGGACGCTGCGGCGTTTGATCATTACTGTTGGCGGATGAAGAGCGTTAATGAGACTTAATGTGGTTTATAGGGAAAACAGCAGAAAACCCGTCCATAGGGAGCAATCGGCATGTGGGGATCAGTTCTGTACTGGACACGTCATGGCCGCCACCAGTAATGTGACGTGGACAGGACACGATTCTGGAGGAATTCTTAAAAAGCGGAGTGACTAGCCATTGACCCACCATTGACCTCTCAGCTGTTACAATATGGGGTTTGTAATACAGACCATGCTGCCTGTTACCCAGCTTTCCCAGATACAGATATGAATGGCTTGGCTGAGAGCTGCAGGACTTTGGATTTACGCTGCGGTATGTTATCTGAGTGATTCGAGCCTCCAGCACAGAGCAGCCTATGTTCTCTTCCAGCTTCTGGTTTGTTCTGCCCGGAGCCGACGGGGGTCATGAATTAGTAAATGCCATACGGTTCTGTGAGTGAGTCTTGTCTGCGGCTCTCCAGAGCGGGTGGACGTGGGGTCAGCTCCTCGGGGGCGGGGTGTTCTCCAGCACATTGTGTGGTCTTCATTGCAGCCTCGGCACCTAGACCTGCCTCTCCCCAGTCCTCTGCGTCTCGCCCAATTCCCTTCCGTATCTGGTTTGCGTTGGAGAAGATCCGTCTGTGCAGCTGCGAGTGAGTCTCCAGCTAAATGGCCTACTTAGCAGCTTGCAGCATGAATAAAACATCCCCGGATGATCCTTTTTCTGTTGCATCAAGACTAAACCGGCTGCACTTATTGACATTGTCATAAAGCGTAATTGTGAGGCCGCCTAAGGGGACGCGGACAGGAGGATGTGACCAGCAGCGTGTGCGTCCTGGCAGGTAAGACGCCGGCCCCCAGGGATTAATTACATTCCACAAACGCTCCCGTTCTCCATCAACAACCCAACCACAATTAGCCGCGGCTCCAAGTTCAAAGTCAGTGTGTGTATGCTGAGCGGATCAGGGTCCTCCTGACGGGCCGCCGCACGCATCTCATATCTGGTTCTGGGAAAGCTAGGTGTGAGACGGCTGTCACTTTAATAAGGTGGATGGGAATGGATTATTAGACAGATTTGCCATTCAGGGTCTAGGAAAGCCTGTGAGCCTTGTGGAGGCAGCCATGTTGGCAGTGACCATTCTACACTATACGGAAGAGGGCGACCCAAGGAGATAAATGCAGGATGATGGGTGTAGTACATCTAGGTACAGTGATGGGACTGCAGCTGTAGACACAACTCGGCAGCTTATATTCGCGTCCCCTCTCCCTCTACATCCCCCGGCGAGTCCCTCGGCGTGGCCGGCCTGATGATCAAGTGCTCTCATAATTGCACAGCATAATATCTGCAGCAACCATTAAGTTTAGAAACGGAAAGCGAGGAACCGTGGGGAAGTGTGCAATAAGCAGGCGGCGCTCCTCCAGGGACTGTTCTCCACACTCATTGCTGCGATCCTTCTTCTGCCGCTCAGACGTTGACTGTGCAGACGACCCTATAATAGAAGCTCATTACTCAAGAAAACATCTAAAACGCTCCCGAGCCTCCAATCCCAGCGCCGTGGATCTCGCCGTGACGCCTCTTCCCATTGGGATAGAAGTTTTGAGAGCCGTGAAGTGACTGCTGGAGCCGGGAAATCATTCATTTCAGCCCTGATTCAGTTTTGTTTTTTTTTTCTAATTAAATCAGCAGTAGGTAAATGTAGCCTCTCGCCGCAGCTCCAGTACGCTCGCCACACTGCAGCCGCTTAATTAAAAACCGGGGATGGGAGTGCACCGGATGTGCCTTTAATAACACCCCCCATCACATAGGAGAAAGCGAAGTGTAATGAGGGGTGACGGCCTGTACGGAATATTTGAAAAGGGCACAAATAACGGCACTTACTGAGCCGCCGACCTGGGCCGAGTCTGTTCTGTCTCCGATTTTATAGGTCAATGGACTCATTGATATAGATCCAGTTCTAAAGTCCACCGTGGACTGGGAATCTCGCTGGGGGTGCTGCTGACTCCCCTCCTCCAGATACAGCGTTGGAGCCGCCCGTATACACGGACCCCGTATGTGATCAGAACCTACGTCTTCAGGAAAAGATCTGTCGGGTTTAGTTACAACTCCCCTCAGGCGCAAGTCAGATGATGGGGAGCGCTGTGCTCAGCAGGGGGCTGTGTTTTTGCTGAAGATTATTATTTATACCGCCACATATTCCCCTCGCTGGTTTTAGATTATAAAACCGCAGGAGGTCTGTACACACGGTGTAAAAATAGCAGCGAGCAGATGTAAGGCATGGAATGGCGCCGGATAAAGCAGTGTCAGCTGTAACCCCCCCCCCCGCAGAACGGACGGCTGCCAGCGCTGCACTGAGGTCCGGTACCGCCATCTACCTCCCTACAAATCATGGGGTAGGCCAAATTGTTTGCATCTCGTATCTGCTCCATCAGGTGCCGGATTATCGGAATTGCAGTATTAATTAGTGATATATATATCTGCTGCAGATATCTGCTACGTCTGAACATGGCCTTGTAGATCTACTCCTGATACTAACCATACCGGCGCCCCCAATACTCTGGGCAGTCTGGGTGATGGTGTGGCCCTTTAAATACCTACATCAGTCTGATCTCCCGTGCTGCTGTGAGATGGCGTAGGATCCGTTTACACCCACTCAGCAGATATCGGGGCGTCGTTGCCGCTTTGGCGTAATCTCCATTCATTTAAAGCCGGAGACACGTCTTGCATTAGCGGCAATAAATAGAGACACGCAGTCGCTGGTGAAATACGCCGTAATCTCTAATTAGCAGATACATAAATGCCATGTAATGAATCACTTGTAAGCGACATAACCTGAGTGTGACAGATTTACGGCCCGAACGAGACCCGCTCTGTTCTATTATTTACCATAAGTCAATAATATGAGGAGGGCTGGTAATGAGGTGATAAAAGGAAGAGCGACTTATCTCCCAAATACTTTGTATACAGGGAAAACCGCGCACGGAGCTAATTATTGAAGTCACCAGGAATGGGCTCTCATAAAAGCTTGTTAATCACAGACTAATGAGTCTTGCTGATAGTGCGCGAAACCGGACGACTCTGCGGCCCCCGAGGTCGGAGACCAAACCGTGGGGAGAAGGCGAAATGAAAGGCTACCCCCCCCTGCGCTCTGGTCATAAGGGAGCAGCACCCCAGCAGTCAGAGCCATTGGGATGATTGTTACAAGTGGTAGATGACTTGTATGATGAGATGTGATGTTCCTCGGGGGTGGGGCTTATCTCTTAGTCCTGGGACTCATGTAGTAACCTTGGGGGTGGGGCTATTTCTAGGGGAGGGGGCAATAACCAGTTCCTGCTTAATTGGCGTTCCTTCAACAATAAAACACCCGCGCAAGGATTTCCACAAAATACTGTGGGTGAAAATAAAAAAAATTTAAAAAATCTGCACACCATATATATATAAATTGTATGTGATGGGTCGGGGTGCTGTCGTTGTGTAGGTGACTGCAGTAGATAACAACTCCATACTGTGTCAGACTAGCAGAAGGTGATGAGATTCCAGCAGACTCCTTATCAGCCTGACCGCAGACACGAGATATAAAACCGTCATATCGCTGAACCCTCCCGTGTCTGTTGTCTCTGAGATGTCATCACCTCTTTCAGATGTAAATGAATTTTCTGCTTAAAAGTGGCACCGTTGTATAATGAAAGATCTACAACTTTCTGGCAGACTTTGTGTTTCAAGATCTCTGCTTGCTGTCAGTTTCCACCCAGAGGCTGAGATCCCATTCCCGCTCACACAGCTGTAATACGTCCTCGACTACTGATACATTGTAACAACCTTGTGTTTATACTTAGGTTTATTCACCTCTGGAAATAGGTTACAATGTTACTGTTGGAGATTAAAAGCGCTGATGAATTTAAACAAAGTCTATCAGAGGCAGAACCGTCCATTACACGGGGCGCTCTATGAGGGGTAAACGTTTTAGGCTGTGGAGGCCTTGGCACTGATTTTATTTTATTTTTTTTGTTGTTTAGTTACTTCCCACCTGCAAAATGAAGTAACTTTCTAAAAGCCTTCATTAAGACTTTCCTTACCGTTTTCTTCCAGAGTCTGTGTAACTCCTTCACGTATCTGGCGCTGCTGCAGCTTCTGTTCTACTTGTTATAAGGTATAAGAATAGGTACGAGCTTCTGGTCTGGAGGGAAATTGCTTTCTTTATCTCCCCTGATGGCGGACACATTGCGTGACGAGCTGTGAGATGTTTGAGCAGGATGTAGGGCTGGTTTGAAACATCGAACGTAACTGTTTTCATTCACTGAAAGCAAGCAGAGGTAAAATGATCCAAATGTGCAATAAGACTCAAACTCTCTTGTAAGTTTTTTTTCTTTTTGTGGCGATGACTGCATCGTCCGTGCTGAGGGGTCGGCTCTGCTGCATCATAGAGGTATGAGATGTGATGAGTTGTCAGGGCGGTTCTCTGCTCGCAATTCAGTTGTCAGTCAGTTGATCCTTGTGTGCGCCGCTATCTATCAGCGGCTCTGCTGAGGCATTGTACATCTGTGGGGTGAGCCCCGGGGTCTGAAATCCTGATCCAAATAACAGACAGCACTTATCACAATGTGTGTGGACCGAGCTGAACGGCACTCGTCAGTACAAAGACACTGCCGGCCTGATATCAAGGCGACCAGGAAGAAACTGCCGCTGTACAAGAAGACAATGGCGCAGCTTACAAAGTGGAGAAGATTATTAGAGATGTAATCTGCAGAGATTTATTACGCATCCAGACTGCGGCGCCGCTTCTCCAACCACCAGACCAATCAATTACCGGATTGTACAACCTTATCTGATGTCAGGGGCGCTGCTGACAACCTCCAGCACACTGCCCATAGGGCCTGTCACCCAGCTAACCGCCAGCACACTGCCCATAGGGCCTGTCGCCCAGCTAACCGCCAGTACACTGCCCATAGTGCCCGTCGCCCAGCTAACCGCCAGTACACTGCCCATAGGGCCTGTCGCCCAGCTAACCGCCAGTACACTGCCCATAGGGCCTGTCACCCAGCTTTACACATATCCTGAGCAGCACATAAATGCTCATACTGCCCTGCATGCATTGTAAGCCAGGTATTATGTTCATGAACCAGGAAGCACAGGATGAACTTTCAGTCTGACCCCTATCAACTTGTGCAGTATTAGTAGATTTTGTTTAAATTCCTGTCTTTTACAAGATTTTTGCTTGCTGTGACTGGAAATCATGTTTATATTTAGAGGCTGAACTCCAGTCCTAGAAAATCCTTACCTGTTACTATAGAAAATATATATATATATATATATATAATATAATCATACTAGATATTTGTATCCGTGCCTCTGTGTGACCACTCTTATTATAGGCTATCATTATAAGGCCGGCTATAGGCGGCTACTGCCCAGTATATAATGTCTGCTCCGCTCTTCCACCTGGTGGCCATAAGTGGTACTGCAGCCGGCGTCTCATTGGCAGGAGATGTCACATTTTGGGGTACACATCAGCCGCCCCCTCCTAACCTGAATCCACCACCATCCCCTGCAGGAGTCCGATATATTGTTTTTCTCTCCACTTTTGCTTTGGTCAGCCTCTGCGCCATCTGTTCCTGCAGATTCTGTTATTGCTGACCCTGTGATTGCCGCCAGATATAGGGCGCCTTACGCAGCATCTTGCCGGGTGCATAGTTGTTGCTGAGCCAGAAGTGCTGCGATGGTAATAAAATACAGTGAGAAGCTCATTTCTGCCCTGACCTTTTGTTCAGCCCAATTTTTTGGCCGACCCACTGACCCAGAGAGAATTCTGAGCCGGCGCAGGCATCTGGGCCAGGAGATTGTCCTCGTTAATCTCAGGTCGTCATCATCTGCATATTCTGCTGCAATCTATTACCCTTTATTACCCTCCGCCTGCATTTAAGTCTGCGCTGGATCTTTTCCCCCCGCCGGTGGATGAGCAGTAAGAGAAGATGACAATGGCCGGCTGGTGGGGGCGCCGCGTCCCTATATTCACCTTGCATCTTCCCATTACATACATTCGAGCAGCTTTTAGCAGCCTACAGAGGCCGCCGTATAATGAATAACCTCCGAGGCGTTCTTTGTCGCCGGCTCGTGTAGCTGTTAATTTAACTGAGTTTAATCAAAGGCTGTTCCGCTACAGCGGGTCCTTAGGAGCGGGCGGCCTGCAGCGTGATGTATGTCGTGCTGGGCCTCTTTCTATATAACCCTGACGCGGTCCGGACAAATTATAATCCCTCTTCTCCCCTCAGATGGCAGCCGCAGAGACATTGGTACGGACCATCAGCTTTCTTGTATTTCACATTTACTGCCGCAGTCGTTCGGCCTCTGACGTGTGCGGATTAGAAATGAATATATAACCTGCAGCGTGTGAACAAGGCCTTAGAACAGGGATGCTCAACCTGCGGCCCTCCAGCTGTTGCAAAACTACAACTCCCAGCATGCCCTAATAGCTGTAATCTGTCCAGGCATGCTGGGAGTTGTAGTTATGCACAGCTGGAGGGCCGGATCCCTGCCTTAGAGAGATGCACAGGACATGTAAGATCTGCCTGCCATTACTAAGGAGCCTCGTGTGGCTGGACCTCGGCCTCCGCTGCAGAGTTGTTTTCTGAGCAGTAAGTCGTCCTTGTGGGTTGTTGACACCGGAGCGTGCTGATCCGGGCCCCTGCAGCGACGTACACAGACGTGTTTCGCTGCTCTGGAGCCGTCCAGTGTATCACAGAATGCATTAAGGCACTTATGTCTGTCCTCACCAGCCGAGCACTCCTCAGCCTCCACACTTAAGTATTGAGCGGGGTACAGACCAGGAATTTCAGGCTCTCCACCACTGAGTAATACAATTAGCGCGTCCGGCCGCCCCAGTCATAGATTTTCTGTTCCCTTTTTACATTGCACTTTACGGTATTTCCATCTGACTCCGGGGGACTCGCTGTTCAATGTAAAGCACTTACAGGACCAGGAGAAACACTGGAGATCAGCGGCGAGGGCGGAGCGGGAGCTGCTGCCTCCAGCGCAACGAGAAGGCGATTGTTATGACTAAAAAAGTGTAATGAATATCGCGGCCTTATCAGCGGCAGAACCCCATTACAAGTAATTAGTGGAGCACAAGCCGCCGCGCTGCAGATCTGAAATTAACAATTATTGTTTCATTAAGTTCTCGGC
Organism: Rhinella marina; assembly: GCA_900303285.1. NCBI lineage: Eukaryota > Metazoa > Chordata > Amphibia > Anura > Bufonidae > Rhinella > Rhinella marina. The sequence continues at coordinate 27,965 of ONZH01024651.1, forward strand.
AATCGCCGGCCGCTCATTTGCATAGGGCTCCGTTGACTCCTGCAATTGAATGATGAATTTGCCGCCCGTGGAGCTGGCGCAGTGGTTTTCTTGTACGAGAATTAGGTCGCCGCCTGTATGTGTCAGTCCTCACAGGAAGCAGTAGGACGGAGCCGCGTGCGTCGGGGACTAATGGTGCAGAACCGGCCTCCATTTATTCCAGCAGTGTCTTGACGTCTCCAGACTGACAGCGACGGCGTCTAGAGGGGTCTCTGCTGTTTCAGGACAAGTTCATGTTTTATCTGTATGCAGGAGAGCGGGTCCCCGAAATGTAAGGACCATGAGGCGTCCTCTTCTGAGAGCTAGAAGATATCATTCTGGAAAAGCTGGGTGACCGGCAGTGCACGTCCCATAGTTGACTCCCTGAAAACCGCTCTGCACCTTCCAGGGGTTTGGGATCAGAACCTTTCAACTTTCCAAACAGACTTGAGGTAGATCCTGATAAACGAGGAGCAATGTGCTAGACTAATGTTTCTCCGACCAGTATGACCAGTGCTGACGGGGGTTGTCGGCCTGCTTTCTTATGTCCAATACAATGGCAGCTTCCAGTGCACACGTTAAAGGGGGTCTGTCCGTAAACCGCCCTTTGGATGGAGGAGTCGCAGGAGTCGAGGTTTTCTCGAGAGGACTAGAAGGGTCCATCAACCCTGTAATTTCACGTTGCCCGTCTGCAGGGGCCCCCCATCGGCTCCTCGCCTGGTGCCAGGTATTTGTGCCCCCCCCCCCCTCCCCCCGTGCTGACGAGCTGAATGTGGCCGGTGAATCGTTGTCCTCGGTGCCACATTTTCCAAAAACCGCCCGATCCTGCAGGTGCAGAGCGCTGGCTGCGCGGCGTGAAGACGGAACTTATAATCGTCTCTTAGTTATTATTTTTTGTCTTTCATTCTGGTTTAATTTTCTCAAACAAAAGGAGAGGGGCGGCTGTGGCGCCATCGGATTTCGCGGCATTTCCTCTTAGTGTAATTATGAAGACTTCATATAAAGCAGCTGCTGCGGCAGCGCCTCCTGTACCGGGCAATTATAAGAAACCACAGCGTCCATTGCTTGTGCATTCTGAGAGCGGAGGATTCAGGCGGGAAGATCCATGCTTATTAGATTTGCCAGAATCGTTAGATTAACCGGATTTAACTCCTATCAGATTAGATGCAAATTCCATTATTAAAGTCTTCACTTTCTATTAGCTCGGTAAGCACCAGGGAAGGTGTCATGGCCGCCGGTGCCACCCAAGGGATCTGCCAAAAGGACAGTGGTCAGCGCGCCCTGATACTCGCCTCCAGTGCCCCATCTGCAGTGGCCACACACACTTTAGTGTATTTTCAAGATCTCTGCTTGCTGTCAGATAGTGGGAACATTCTGGTCAATCTGGATTCCAGAATGTGATACATAGTAACACACCCTCAGCTGCGAGAAGTATTCGTTCTTGCAAGGTTTCTACAATGTCTGCAGTCTGGTTGGAACCCCATGATTTACTGAGCCAAGCCATGCCAGACAGATGATGGACTGCTGTTCTATGGCAGCCTGTGCTCCTAAAAGGGATGATCTGTTGGGGTTTTGTGAGATAATTGAATCTTTCATTCACTTCTGATAATGGTGCAGAATGGATAACAGCGACCTAGACGTATTTAGCCCTGGAGGACCCAACCCTGTTATGCTTCATTTCTCCTGCGGGGGCGCTGCAGGGGAATCGAACACGTTAAAAGGTTCCCCTGCAGGTTCCAGTCATGTCTCAGGACCCCAGTTGTTTTAGCAGTGCTCTGCTATCCTGTATATAGTTGGTTTGGCATTACCCCTCTCTGTACGTGCAGGTGCCATGCTGGGCACTTTGAGTTGTTGCATGTTCCACATCAGACCGTTTTGAGCTGTGGCTGGAATCCTTCTTAAACCAACACTTGTCAGCCAGTCTCGAGCGTCTTGTCCCCGTGGGATCTGCCGTCTCGGTTCCTCAGACTCGGCCTATTGTTCTAAGTATTTCTGTCCGGCTCTTTACTCTGCCAACAAGATCTATCTACCCTATAAACCGGCGGCAGCGTCAGGCAAGCTTCTCCTGCTCCTCACCGCTCTCCCCTAAACTAAATCATCCACTTTATTTCACGTAAAATAAAAGCCTGGACGTGTTCCGCTCACAGTGTAGCGCCGCATACGACTCCTCTGATACTTTCATGTCGTGCTGCTCGATCCATAAAATGTGGTTCTCTCGCAGCTAAACTGATTGTATCAGCCCTGAGCAAATGAACCTGGTGGCTGACGTGTGTGGCGCCATCCATCCATCATCCCCATACAGGGAATACAGCGGTTAGGATGTCTGCCCCTCCCCCACCCTCAGAACTCCTGTCTACCTTTTAAAGATCTCTGCTTGCAATCAGTACATTGATAGTTGATTCTTTGCGGTTGCAGGTTATAATCATGTCTTGTACTTATACTGCGCACAGCTGATGGGTTTTACAGTAGATGAGTCCTAGTAACACATGAAATGGAAAGCTCAGCGCCGAATTATGTTTTACTGTTCATTTGGTTCCTAAAAGCCAAATTAAGCAAATGTAAAGCAAGTCTCCAATTTCTACCATTTTGCTGCTGCAGAGTATGTGTAAGTCCTTCACTTAGCGGCTGCGCTGCAGAATCTGACATAAATCTCTCAGAACTCTCCCACTGTCTCTGCGCATAGCAGCCAGCGGAAGAGCTTGCACAGCAGATGTGTATGAAGAGGAGGGAAAAGGGTCCGAAGAAGGCAACGCAGGTTATAGATAGGAAGGAAAGCACACAAAAGAGTGTACATGGGAAAGGCAGCAGCAATCTGGACACACGGACCTCCCATCCGGCATGTATTACTGGAGGACACACGGACCTCCCATCCGGCATGTATTACTGGAGGACACACAGACCTCACATCCGGCATGTATTACTGGAGGACACACAGACCTCACATCCGGCATGTATTACCGGAGGACACACAGACCTCACATCCGGCATGTATTACTGGAGGACACACAGACCTCACATCCGGCATGTATTACTGGAGGACACACAGACATCACATCCGGCATGTATTACTGGAGGACACACAGACATCACATCCGGCATGTATTACTGGAGGACACACGGACCTCACATCCGGCATGTATTACTGGAGGACACACGGACCTCACATCCGGCATGTATTACTGGAGACACACGACATCACATCCGGCATGTATTACTGGAGGACACACAGACATCACATCCGGCATGTATTACTGCGAGGACACACAGACATCACATCCGGCATGTATTACTGGAGGACACACAGACATCACATCCGGCATGTATTACTGGAGGACACACAGACCTCACATCCGGCATGTATTACTGGAGGACACACAGACCTCACATCCGGCATGTATTACTGGAGGACACACAGACATCACATCCGGCATGTATTACTGGAGGACACACAGACATCACATCCGGCATGTATTACTGGAGGACACACAGACCTCACATCCGGCATGTATTACTGGAGGACACACAGACATCACATCCGGCATGTATTACTGGAGGACACACAGACCTCACATCCGGCATGTATTACTGGAGGACACATGGACATCACATCCGGCATGTATACTGGAGGACACACAGACATCACATCCGGCATGTATTACTGGAGGACACACGGACCTCACATCCGGCATGTATTACTGGAGGACACACAGACCTCACATCCGGCATGTATTACTGGAGGACACACAGACCTCACATCCGGCATGTATTACTGGAGGACACACAGACATCACATCCGGCATGTATTACTGGAGGACACACAGACCTCACATCCGGCATGTATTACTGGAGGACACACAGACCTCACATCCGGCATGTATTACTGGAGGACACACAGACCTCACATCCGGCATGTATTACTGGAGGACACACAGACCTCACATCCGGCATGTATTACTGGAGAACACACAGACCTCACATCCGGCATGTATTACTGGAGGACACACAGACCTCACATCCGGCATGTATTACTGGAGGACACACAGACATCACATCCGGCATGTATTACTGGAGGACACACTGACCTCACATCCGGCATGTATTACTGGAGGACACACTGACCTCACATCCGGCATGTATTACTGGAGGACACACGGACATCACATCCGGCATGTATTACTGGAGGACACACAGACCTCACATCCGGCATGTATTACTGGAGGACACACAGACATCACATCCGGCATGTATTACTGGAGGACACACAGACATCACATCCGGCATGTATTACTGGAGGACACACAGACCTCACATCCGGCATGTATTACTGGAGGACACACAGACCTCACATCCGGCATGTATTACTGGAGGACACACGGACCTCACATCCGGCATGTATTACTGGAGGACACACGGACCTCACATCCGGCATGTATTACTGGAGGACACACAGACATCACATCCGGCATGTATTACTGGAGGACACACAGACATCACATCCGGCATGTATTACTGGAGGACACACAGACATCACATCCGGCATGTATTACTGGAGGACACACAGACATCACATCCGGCATGTATTACTGGAGGACACACAGACATCACATCCGGCATGTATTACTGGAGGACACACGGACATCACATCCGGCATGTGGTAGCATTTCTGCGGGGCTCTGCGTTCTGTTCCCCGCCAGTCGGGAGGACTCCAGCCACTCCTCTCCTAGTACCTTCCCCTGGGGAAGAGCTTGTCCCTGCGGATGTCGCCCCCTAGATCAGCCGATCACTCGTATTGGTGAAATGATCTGTAGAAGAGGATTCTGGGTGCTGTATGGAATAAATGGCTGTGGGTGAAGTGTGGTGGGCACTGTGCTTCCTCATGCTTTGTGGGATTCTGTGCCGCTCAGTGCCCACCGGTGCCATCCTCCTCTCATAGCTCTTTTTTTCTTTCTGACCCTCATTAAGCTGCACTTTGGCACCAGCACTTTACCCATGCGCCGGGCACTGACACCATCGATTACAGTAATTGCATTTACTGCCCTCTCATTGACTTGGCTACTGAGGATAGCAGAAGGGATGGGCAGCAGAACTGGCACACCTGCTGTAAGGGCTGGATGCTGGCAGAGCTCCCCATGGTGCTGAACAAATCCGATCCCTGCAGAGAATAGACGTGTGAAGTAACAGAAGCGACGTGGGCTGGAGGATGCGGAATGGGTCGGCTATTTGGTGCCCTCGTACCCACAATGATGTTAGTAGTCAGGTCCTCATTGAGAACCTACTGGTATGACAGTGCAGTCCTGGTGGGCCGGTGGTATGTGCTGTCCCTTCCAGTCTGTACTTCTCAGTACAAGCAGTGCCCATTCCCAGTGGATCAAATACTCTCTCCTGTCCCCATGTCCCTGGTGGTCTGGTGGAGGTTAATATACTCCCTGTACATCCACTTTACTACCAGGAGGGCCACCGTGTGACGTGGGGGGGTCTCAGTCGGCCCATTGGCCTTGTGGTTGTTCATGATGATAAGGGGTGGGGTTAGGGCGGAGCTTATATCTGGAGCACCCACCAGGCCCCCTGCTCCTATGATCGAGGTTGGGGTGGTGGGGCAGGGGTTCGTGTACCGCTCTCCTGCCCGGGCCGCTATCATTTCCTTTCCATTAATGGTGTTTTAGTCGCACAGGATCAGCAGTAACGTCCCGTCCTGTGTGTGACCCGGAGCCGCAGCCTCGTAATTCCATTTTATCCTTCTGATTTATGAGCAGAGACGAGGAGTCTGAATTCATTATTTCATCCCAAGACCTGGGGCTCATCTGTGCGGAGGAGGTCAGAAGATCTGCAGCTACAAGATGGAGCTCGGCATCCTCCTCCAGCCGCTGCCCCCTCCGCTGAGTGCGGAATAACCTGATAATGGATCTGCTGCCCACCTGCTGGCGGTATAATCACTATGGCGCTCCTCTGCTGTAATCCATAGCAACCAGAATTCACTACTGCCACTGTAGCGCTCCTGTAAACTGCTCTGTTCATCCTGAGCGTCCTGGTTCATAAAATGCCAGCAGTACAGTGAGGTGAGGCAGAGCAGAAGAGGCACAATATAAAACAAGTGTGGTTTAAGCCGACTTTCAGGGTGTGTGGTAAGCTGGGTGTCTACATGGGCAATGAGGCAGCCGCCATGGTGGTCTTCATATAGCGGAGCGACTCGGGAACCGGAATACGCGTTTATGACCATACTAACTGTATGAATATATATAGGATGGGGGAGGGGAGGCAGGTACTGTGCCTACATACACCCTCGCTATATATGAGGGAGGGCAGCCGATATCCTGAGGGTCATTCACATAGGCAGGCCTGGCCCCCCCTGAGACCCTCCATCACCGTCCTCCATACCGAGGTGATAATTGAGTGTGAGATCAGCTCTACAATAAGGAGAAGCCATGAATAGAGGCCTCCGCTCCCCCCACTTCACTGCTTTATGGAAGGGGTGTTCATAGTGAGGAGGGGGCCGCTCCCGATCCTGGATCTCCTCCTCTTCATCTATGATACGGACACCCCAAAGCTGAGGCTAGATACTGTACCACTTCCTGGGCATCAGTCTGGGTGATCTGAGTGAGACTCATTGACAGGGCTGATCCCGAGACCACCACATCCTCCACCTGATACATAGAGGATTTCTGGTGGTCAAACTGCTTCTGCCCAACAGTGAGGGGGCAAAAGAGAGAGAACCGGGGTAACACCAGCCGCATGGGGCCGAGTGCAGAATAATGTACGGCACAATGCCCCCCGCAGTGCCACAATATGAGGCCATAGACACCTCTACCCTGGAGAAGCGATGCTTATTACATACAGTAAGTCAGTGGTTACCATGAGTACATGTGAGGTCCGTGTGTCCTCCAGTAATACATGCCGGATGTGATGTCTGTGTGTCCTCCAGTAATACATGCCGGATGTGATGTCTGTGTGTCCTCCGGTAATACATGCCGGATGTGATGTCTGTGTGTCCTCCGGTAATACATGCCGGATGTGAGGTCTGTGTGTCCTCCAGTAATACATGCCGGATGTGAGGTCTGTGTGTCCTCCAGTAATACATGCCGGATGTGATGTCTGTGTGTCCTCCGGTAATACATGCCGGATGTGAGGTCTGTGTGTCCTCCAGTAATACATGCCGGATGTGAGGTCTGTGTGTCCTCCGGTAATACATGCCGGATGTGAGGTCTGTGTGTCCTCCAGTAATACATGCCGGATGTGATGTCTGTGTGTCCTCCGGTAATACATGCCGGATGTGAGGTCTGTGTGTCCTCCAGTAATACATGCCGGATGTGAGGTCCGTGTGTCCTCCAGTAATACATGCCGGATGTGAGGTCCGTGTGTCCTCCAGTAATACATGCCGGATGTGAGGTCCGTGTGTCCTCCAGTAATACATGCCGGATGTGAGGTCTGTGTGTCCTCCAGTAATACATGCCGGATGTGAGGTCTGTGTGTCCTCCGGTAATACATGCCGGATGTGAGGTCTGTGTGTCCTCCAGTAATACATGCCGGATGTGAGGTCTGTGTGTCCTCCAGTAATACATGCCGGATGTGAGGTCCGTGTGTCCTCCAGTAATACATGCCGGATGTGAGGTCTGTGTGTCCTCCAGTAATACATGCCGGATGTGATGTCTGTGTGTCCTCCAGTAATACATGCCGGATGTGAGGTCCGTGTGTCCCTCCAGTAATACATGCCGGATGTGAGGTCCGTGTGTCCTCCAGTAATACATGCGGATGTAGGTCCGTGTGTCCCGGTAATACTTGCCGGATGTGATGTCTGTGTGTCCTCCAGTAATACATGCCGGATGTGAGGTCTGTGTGTCCTCCAGTAATACATGCCTGATGTGAGGTCTGTGTGTCCTCCAGTAATACATGCCGGATGTGATGTCTGTGTGTCCTCCAGTAATACATGCCGGATGTGATGTCCGTGTGTCCTCCAGTAATACATGCCGGATGTGATGTCTGTGTGTCCTCCAGTAATACATGCCGGATGTGATGTCTGTGTGTCCTCCAGTAATACATGCCGGGATGTGAGGTCTGTGTGTCCTCCAGTAATACATGCCGGATGTGAGGTCCGTGTGTCCTCCAGTAATACATGCCGGATGTGAGGTCCGTGTGTCCTCCAGTAATACATGCCGGATGTGAGGTCTGTGTGTCCTCCAGTAATACATGCCGGATGTGAGGTCCGTGTGTCCTCCAGTAATACATGCTGGATTGATGTTCTGTGTGTCCTCCAGTAATACATGCCGGATGTGAGGTCTGTGTGTCCTCCAGTAATAACATGCCGGATGTGATGTCTGTGTGTCCTCCAGTAATACATGCCGGATGTGAGGTGCGTGTGTCCTCCAGTAATACATGCCGGATGTGAGGTCTGTGTGTCCTCCAGTAATACATGCCGGATGTGAGGTCCGTGTGTCCTCCAGTAATACATGCCGGATGTTGATGTCTGTGTGTCCTCCAGTAATACATGCCGATGTGAGGTCTGTGTGTCCTCCAGTAATACATGCCGGATGTGATGTCCGTGTGTCCTCCAGTAATACATGCCGGATGTGAGGTCTGTGTGTCCTCCAGTATACATGCCGGATGTGATGTCCGTGTGTCCTCCAGTAATACATGCCGGATGTGATGTCCGTGTGTCCTCCAGTAATACATGCCGGATGTGATGTCTGTGTGTCCTCCAGTAATACATGCCGGATGTGAGGTCCGTGTGTCCTCCAGTAATACATGCCGGATGTTGAGGTCTGGTGTGTCCTCCGGTAATACATGCCGGATGTGAGGTCTGTGTGTCCTCCAGTAATACATGCCGGATGTGATGTCCGTGTGTCCTCCAGTAATACATGCCGGATGTGATTGTCCGTGTGTCCTCCAGTAATACATGCCGGGATGTGAGGTCCGTGTGTCCTCCAGTAATACATGCCGGATGTGATGTCTGTGTGTCCTCCAGTAATACATGCCGGATGTGAGGTCTGTGTGTCCTCCAGTAATACATGCCGGATGTGATGTCTGTGTGTCCTCCAGTAATACATGCCGGATGTGAGGTCTGTGTGTCCTCCGGTAATACATGCCGGATAAGTGTGTAGGATGCTGATATCTTGACATTCTCAGCTTTATTCCAGGCTATTATTTCCTTATACAGATGATGAGTCTTCTCCTTGGTACTGTACTGACAGACATTGATTCTGAGCCATGTGGGATTTCCTCCTTTTCCAGAGTCGGTGTTGGGTGTTCTCCACTCTGTGTATACTGACACACAGGCTGTGTGATTTTGTCTGTAACAATGAAAGAAGGAGGGGGAGAGCAGAGAGAGACATCAGAAGAAGCAGCAACAGCAGCTATGTGAAGGCATGACACAGACTCTACAACAAAATTATAGGATATTTGGAAATACTTTTTGGAAATTTGCCTCATTTTGCCTTTAAGAAGAAAATGTACAATATAAAATTTCACTGTCCAGGTGTCCATGTCGTTTAAGCTCTTCCCTGCCACTTTAAGTAGAAGTGCCACTCATAGACAGTGTCACCTTCAGCAGCTGGTGACATAAAACCCGTACAGAGTCTTAATGATTTAGTCTTTAGCTTGTGAACGTCTTGTCCCTCTTCTAAGCACTTTCCTCATTAGCTGTGGCCCATTAATTACAGGCTGCTGCATCACCATAAATACAAGCTCTCCTCTTCCCGGCTGGATGCTCCTCCTTTGTTTAGATGGCACCTGACAGACAATGATTGGCATCTCTGTCCTTTATGCCATCAGTCACTCCTGAATCCTAATCTGCTGCCACCTTGGACTTCGTATAAGAGTACAATGCCTGAACTACAGTGAAGACTGACACTTGGGCCATTATTTAGCAGGAGGAGGATGCCATTCTGCTTTTCAGTCAAGATGTATTTTCTGTAATAATACCACAGTTTAGTGGAGTGTCCAGATATTAGAAGGTCTCACAGCAGACACAGTGCATGAAACTAACTAAATTCAGGGTGATTTACTGAAATATCTCAACTGTGGGGGAAAGGGAGAGGAATTGAGGACCACCTGTCCCCATGCTGCATCCTAGATGCCCTAAAATCATGGGGCAACCACTCATAAGGGATGACCTCGCGCAGGAATCTCACCTCATATGCATCCTACAAAATCCTTACTCTGTCCAGATAACCCTAACCCCCCCTACCCCCGAGTGCAGGTGTATATGGGGATTCACAATAGGGAGTGATAACAGCATGTACAAGAACATGATAAACGTATGGCCACAATTGCATTACCCACATTGGGGCTACTTGCTGCACCCATGTGCCTGGATGTTGTGGGGAGGCCTGCTGTTTCATGGCATCTAGGATTGTATCAAAACGTGAATTCAAAAAATTTGAGAATGAATAAGCTTATGCAGGCTAAGTGAATAAATATACTTAAAGAGGAACTCCCGCAAGATTTTTTATTCTCTCACCTGTTAGAAAGCTGCATGATGTAATCTGTGTTGAATGCAATCTTATTATCAGTGTCTGTATTTGTGAGTTATCCCCTCTTTTAATTGTAGCTGGGTCATGTGACCTACTTCCTGACCTCCAACTGACCCAGGACAGGAAGCCAGTTACTTCTCTATTCATTCCTATGAGACTGAGAGTGAGGCTCCCATAGGAAAGCATAGAGAAACAGATTTCCTGTCCACACATAAGATGCTGTGTTATCTGGTGAGTCTGATTGCTGGTCACTTGACACAGATGAGAAGCATCAGGGAGATATAACTCGCCAATACAGACACTGGTAAGAAAATGACATTCACTACAGATTACATCATGTAAATTTCTATCAGGACCTGGAATAAAAATTTTTGCGGGAGTTCTTCTGTAAAAAGTGTGATTGAATATAAGTTAACGCAGACAAATTACATACTGAATAATATAAGGTAAAAACATCACTAGCCTAAATATGCAACATGCAATATGGGGTGAGATTCAGTCAATCATGCTGTAACACGTCTACCACGTTCTAACACATGACCGACACCCCAGGACGTACAAAATAAAGGGCAAATCAATACTTGCATCCTACCTAAGATGACGTTCTAGGTGAACTTCCCTGAATCTATGTATGCCCCAGAGTTTAAACCTTTTAGCCCCCCCTTCAGTGTGCAGCGCGCATGTCTCTGAGATCACTGAGAAATGTGTTCTCATCAGCACAATGGGGGATGGGTACTACATAACAAGGCACATCATCACACAGAATGATAATAATAAAAGGGAACATAATTAAAGGGACAGAACCAACGAGTACTTAAAAAATCCACTTACATTATACTTCGCTCCTCCTCTCCCCCCAGTTGAGGTATATTTCAGTCTGTAGTGGTACTGCTGCATGTGCTTTGGTCACACATAATGGGGGACATTTACATACGACCAATTTATTAGGTGCATGTATGGCAGTCTGTGCACCTTTCTGATAAACCGCCAGCCCCTGACTGATGGCCCCGGGCCCATGTAGTTTTTCATCTACGGCCCCTGACTGATGGCCCCGGGCCCGTGTAGTTTTTCATCTACAGCCCCTGACTGATGGCCCCGGGCCCTTGTAGTTTTTCATCTACAGCCCCTGACTGATGGCCCCCGGGCCCTTGTAGTTTTTCATCTACAGCCCCTGACTGATGGGCCCCGGGCCCTTGTAGTTTTTCATCTACAGCCCCTGACTGATGGCCCCGGGCCCGTGTAGTTTTTCCATCTACAGCCCCTGACTGATGGCCCCGGGCCCGTGTAGTTTTTCATCTACAGCCCCTGACTGATGGCCCCCGGGCCCTTGTAGTTTTTCATCTACAGCCCCTGACTGATGGCCCCGGGCCCTTGTAGTTTTTCATCTACAGCCCCTGACTGATGGCCCCGGGCCCTTGTAGTTTTTCATCTACAGCCCCCTGACTGATTGGCCCCGGGCCCGTGTAGTTTTTCATCTACAGCCCCTGACTGATGGCCCCGGGCCCTTGTAAGTTTTTCATCTACAGCCCCTGACTGGTGGCCCTGGGCCCGTGTGTAGTTTTTCATCTACCAGCCCTGACTGGTGGCCCGGGCCCGTGTAGTTTTTCATCTACAGCCCCTGACTGATGGCCCCGGGCCCTTGTAGTTTTTCATCTACAGCCCCTGACTGTATGGCCCTGGGCCCGTGTAGTTTTTCATCTACAGCCCCTGACTGTTGGCCCTGGGCCCGTGTAGTTTTTCATCTACTTTTCACCTGTTTCCAGACAAAAATGATTAAATTTGCTGAGACCAGAGTTGAAGCCCTGGCACGCCCCCTCCCCGCCCCCATCCCACCCATCTGGAACACTTGGCACAAAAACACCCAAGCGACACATTGTTGTCTCACAGGAGTTAAAGTTGCCACAAAAATGTCCTTGGCAACTGTTTTTACGCCGGTCCTTGGTCTGTTTTTAGCATTCCTACATTAAAAGTCTGCGCCCGCTGTGGTGGGATGTATTTTCTGGTCTGTGGATAGCTGGGTGACAACCTTACTGGATGCTGTAATGGCTGCTGATATTGGTTGTCAGGAATAGAGTAATTAGTATAGGGCTGCTCTGTGGCTGTAGGGCAGTCATAGGACACTTTTCTGCCTCCCGTGGCTCCTCTTCTGCCCAAACTGAATGGACTCTGGTTGACAGGTTGACTCCGGCCCAGCAGGCAGCCATGTTTTCTTCCTGCCGTCCAGGCGGATGTCATCCATTGCGTCCTCCCGCTGCTTATTCCCTTCTTCACGCCGGACGGTTGGCGATGAATCTATTGATTTCATGCCAAGATCTGTAATTGTTGCGTGCGGTTACACGAGGGCAGAGAATCGGAGGAGGCGCCGGCCGCGCGCTAATAAGATGCTGCTTTTCTGAGAAAATAAATTGAGAATGATGGGGGTCATTTACTAAGTCCGGCATTTCACACCAGTCTTTGTTTCCCCCCTGCGCAGCCGTATAATTCGTTTAACTTATGACAAAGTGAGCGCTTGGAGAAAAAAGCACTCCGCTCCCCGAGTGGAATAGTTTTTGTCACCATTTATGCGTAAAAGTTAGTAAATTAGCCAGGATCCGTGTCCTGGCCTCCGCCGCTCCCAACTGCGAACACAGCGCAAAAATGGTGACAATACTTTGTTGCACAGGAGTAAAAAAGAAAAGTCATAGAAGAGAAGCGCCCCAGGGTATGCGGTTACATGGAGGCGAGGGCCCACAGCGGAGATCAGCGGTGCCATAAATGTCCTGGGTTGTAAATGGCTTTCATCACCAGAAAGGATTGAGGAAGGGAGGGAGGGGGGTACACATGGAGATGTAGTATAAAATACACTGTGTATACCCCCATCCTCTGTATTACAGTCACATACACTGATGTAACCCCATCCTCTGTATTACAGTCACATACACTGATGTATACCCCCATCCTCTGTATTACAGTCACATACACTGATGTATACCCCCATCCTCTGTATTACAGTCATATACACTGATGTATACCCCCATCCTCTGTATTACATTCACATACACTGATGTATACCCCCCATCCTCTGTATTACATTCACATACACTGATGTATACCCCCATCCTCTGTATTACAGTCACATACACTGATGTATACCCCATCCTCTGTTATTACAGTCACATACACTGATGTATACCCCCATCCTCTGTATTACAGTCACATACACTGATGTATACCCCCATCCTCTGTATTACAGTCACATACACTGATGTATACTCTCATCCTCTGTATTAGTCACATACACTGATGTATACCCCCATCCTCTGTATACAGTCACATACACTGATGTATACTCTCATCCTCTGTATTAGTCACATACACTGATGTATACTCTCATCCTCTGTATTACAGTCACATACACTGATGTATACCTCTCATCCTCTGTATTACAGGTCACATACACTGATGTATACTCTCATCCTCTGTATTACAGTCACAATACACTGATGTATACCCCCATCCTCGTATTTACAGTCACATACACTGATGTATACCCCCATCCTCTGTATTACAGTCACATACACTGATGTATACCCCATCCTCTGTATTACAGTCACATACATCTGATGTATACCCCATCCTCTGTATACATTCATATACACTGATGTATACCCCCATCCTCTGTATTACATTCACATACACTGATGTATACCCCCATCCTCTGTATTACAGTCACATACACTGATGTATACCCCCATCCTCTGTATTACAGTCACATTACACTGATGTATACCCCATCCTCTGTATTACAGTCACATACACTGATGTATACCCCCATCCTCTGTATTACAGTCACATACACTGATGTATACCCCCATCCTCTTATTACAGTCACATACTTACCCATCCTCTGTATTACAGTCACATACACTGATGTATACCCCCATCCTCTGTATTACAGTCACATACACTGATGTATACTCTCATCCTCTGTATTAAGTCACATACACTGATGTATCCCCCATCCTCTGTATTACAGTCACATACACTGATGTATACCCTCATCCTCTGTATTAGTCACATACACTGATGTATACTCTCATCCTCTGTATTACAGTCACATACACTGATGTATACCCCATTCCTCTGTATTACAGTCACATACACTGATGTATACTCTCATCCTCTGTATTACAGTCACATACACTGATGTATACCCCCCATCCTCTGTATTACAGTCACATACACTGATGTATACCCCCATCCTCTGTATTACAGTCACATACACTGATGTATACCCCCATCCTCTGTATTACAGTCACATACACTGATGTATACTCCCCATCCTCTGTATTAGTCACATCACTGATGTATACCCCCGTCCTCTGTATTAGTCACATACACTGATGTATACCTCTCATCCTCTGTATTACAGTCACATACACTGATGTATACTCTCATCCTCTGTATTACAGTCAACATACACTGATGTATACTCTCATCCTAACTAGTATTTACAGTCACATACACTGATGTATACCCTCATCCTCTGTATTACAGTCACATACACTGATGTATACCCCCATCCTCTGTATTAGTCACATACACTGATGTATACCCCCATCCTCTGTATTACAGTTCACATACACTGATGTATACCCTCATCCTCTGTATTACATTCATATACACTGATGTATACCCCATCCTCTGTATTAGTCACATACACTGATGTATACCCCCATCCTCTGTATTACAGTCACATACACTGATGTATACTCTCATCCTCTGTATTACAGTCACATACACTGATGTATACTCTCATCCTCTGTATTACAGTCACATACACTGATGTATACCTCATCCTCTGTACTACAGTCACATACACTGATGTACCCCCATCCTCTGTATTACAGTCACATACACTGATGTTACCCCCATCCTCTGTATTTAGTCACATACACTGATGTATACCCCATCCTCTGTATTACAGTCACATATACTGATGTATACCCCCAATCCTCTGTATTACAGTCACATACACTGATGTATACCCCATCCTCTGTATTACAGTCACATACACTGATGTATACTCTCATCCTCTGTATTACAGTCACATACACTGATGTATACCCCCATCCTCTGTATTACAGTCACATACACTGATGTATACTCTCATCCTCTGTATTACAGTCACATACACTGATGTATACTCCCATCCTCTGTATTACAGTCACATACACTGATGTATACCCCCATCCTCTGTATTAGTCACATACACTGATGTATACCCCCATCCTCTGTATTACAGTCACATACACTGATGTATACTCTCATCCTCTGTATTAGTCACATACACTGATGTATACTCCCATCCTCTGTATTAGTCACATACACTGATGTATACCCCATCCTCTGTATTACAGTCACATACACTGATGTATACTCTCATCCTCTGTATTAGTCACATACACTGATGTATACCCCATCCTCTGTATTACAGTCACATACACTGATGTATACCCCCATCCTCTGTATTACAGTCACATACACTGATGTATACTCTCATCCTCTGTATTAGTCACATACACTGATGTATACCCCCATCCTCTGTATTACAGTCACATACACTGATGTATACCCCCATCCTCTGTATTACAGTCACATACACTGATGTATACTCTCATCCTCTGTATTACAGTCACATACACTGATGTATACTCCCATCCTCTGTATTACAGTCACATACACTGATGTATACTCTCATCCTCTGTATTACAGTCACATACACTGATGGTATACCCCCATCCTCTGTATTAGTCACATACACTGATGTATACTCTCATCTCTGTATTAGTCACATACACTGATGTATTCTCCATCCTCTGTATTACAGTCACATACACTGATGTATACCCCCATCCTCTGTATTACAGTCACATACTACTGATGTATACCCTCATCTTCTGTATTACAGTCACATACACTGATGTATACCCCCATCCTCTGTATTACAGTCACATACACTGATGTATACTCCCATCCTCTGTATTACAGTCACATACACTGATGTATACTCTCATCCTCTGTATTACAGTCATACACTGATGTATAACCCATCCTCTGTATTACAGTCACATACACTGATGTATACTCTCATCCTCTGTATTACAGTCACATACACTGATGTATACCCCCATCCTCTGTATTACAGTCACATACACTGATGTATACTCTCATCCTCTGTATTACAGTCATACACTGTGTATACCCCATCCTCTGTATTAGCACATACACTGAATGTATACCCCCATCCTCTGTATTACAGTCACATACACCTGATGTATACCCCCATCCTCTGTATTACAGTCACATACACTGATGTATACCCCCATCCTCTGTATTAGTCACATTCATCCTCTGTATTACAGTCACATACACTGATGTATACCCCATCCTCTGTATTACAGTCACATACACTGATGTATACCCCCATCCTCTGTATTACAGTCACATACACTGATGTATACCCCCATCCTCTGTATTACAGTCACATACACTGATGTATACCCCCATCCTCTGTATTACAGTCACATACACTGATGTATACCCCCGTCCTCTGTATTGTCACACACTGATGTTTCCCATCTCTGTATTACAGTCACATACACTGATGTATACTCTCATCCTCTGTATTACAGTCATACACTGATGTATACTCCCATCCTCTGTATTACAGTCACATACACTGATGTATACTCTCATCCTCTGTATTACAGTCATACACTGATGTATAACCCCATCCTCTGTATTACAGTCACATACACTGATGTATACTCTCATCCTCTGTATTAGTCACATACACTGATGTATACCCCCATCCTCTGTATTACAGTCACATACACTGATGTATACTCTCATCCTCTGTATTACAGTCATACACTGTGTATACCCCATCCTCTGTATTAGTCACATACACTGATGTATACCCCCATCCTCTGTATTACAGTCACATACACTGATGTATACCCCATCCTCTGTATTAGTCACATACACTGATGTATACTCTCATCCTCTGTATTACAGTCACATACACTGATGTATACCCCCATCCTCTGTATTACAGTCACATACACTGATGTATACCCCCATCCTCTGTATTACAGTCACATACACTGATGTATACCCCCATCCTCTGTATTACAGTCACATACACTGATGTATACCCCCATCCTCTGTATTACAGTCACATACACTGATGTATACCCTCATCCTCTGTATTACAGTCACATACACTGATGTATACCCCCGTCCTCTGTATTAGTCACATACACTGATGTATACTCCCATCCTCTGTATTACAGTCACATACACTGATGTATACTCTCATCCTCTGTATTACAGTCATACACTGATGTATACCCCCATCCTCTGTATTACAGTCACATACACTGATGTATACTCTCATCCTCTGTATTACAGTCACATACACTGATGTATACTCTCATCCTCTGTATTACAGTCACATACACTGATGTATACCCCCATCCTCTGTATTACAGTCACATACACTGATGTATACTCTCATCCTCTGTATTACAGTCACATACACTGATGTATACTCTCATCCTCTGTATTAGTCACATACACTGATGTATACCCCCATCCTCTGTATTACAGTCACATACACTGATGTATACCCCCATCCTCTGTATTAGTCACATACACTGATGTATACTCTCATCCTCTGTATTAGTCACATACACTGATGTATACTCCCATCCTCTGTATTACAGTCACATACACTGATGTATACTCCCATCCTCTGTATTACAGTCACATACACTGATGTATACCCCCATCCCTGTATTAGTCACATACACTGATTTATACCCCCATCCTCTGTATTACAGTCACATACACTGATGTATACCCTCATCCTCTGTATTACAGTCACATACACTGATGTATACCCCCATCCTCTGTATTACAGTCACATACACTGATGTATACCCCCATCCTCTGTATTACAGTCACATACACTGATGTATACCCCCATCCTCTGTATTACAGTCACATACACTGATGTATACTCCCATCCTCTGTATTACAGTCACATACACTGATGTATACTCCCATCCTCTGTATTAGTCACATACACTGATGTATACCCCCATCCTCTGTATTACAGTCACATACACTGATGTATACCCCCATCCTCTGTATTAGTCACATACACTGATGTATACCCCCATCCTCTGTATTACAGTCACATACACTGATGTATACCCTCATCCTCTGTATTACATTCATATACACTGATGTATACCCCAATCCTCTGTATTAGTCATACACTGATGTATACCCCCATCCTCTGTATTAGTCACATACACTGATGTATACCCCCATCCTCTGTATTACAGTCACATACACTGATGTATACTCCCATCCTCTGTATTACAGTCACATACACTGATGTATACCCCCATCCTCTGTATTACAGTCACATACACTGATGTATACCCCCATCCTCTGTATTAGTCACATACACTGATGTATACTCCCATCCTCTGTATTACATTCATATACACTGATGTATACCCCAATCCTCTGTATTAGTCACATACACTGATGTATACTCTCATCCTCTGTATTAGTCACATACACTGATGTATACTCTCATCCTCTGTATTACAGTCACATACACTGATGTATACCCCCATCCTCTGTATTACATTCATATACACTGATGTATACCCCAATCCTCTGTATTAGTCATACACTGATGTATACCCCCATCCTCTGTATTAGTCACATACACTGATGTATACCCCCATCCTCTGTATTACAGTCACATACACTGATGTATACTCCCATCCTCTGTATTACAGTCACATACACTGATGTATACTCCGATCCTCTGTATTACAGTCATACACTGATGTATACCCTCATCCTCTGTATTACATTCATATACACTGATGTATACCCCAATCCTCTGTATTAGTCATACACTGATGTATACCCCCATCCTCTGTATTAGTCACATATACTGATGTATACTCTCATCCTCTGTATTACAGTCACATACACTGATGTATACTCCCATCCTCTGTATTAGTCACATACACTGATGTATACCCTCATCCTCTGTATTACAGTCACATATACTGATGTATACCCCCATCCTCTGTATTACAGTCACATACACTGATGTATACCCCCATCCTCTGTATTACAGTCACATACACTGATGTATACCCCCATCCTCTGTATTACAGTCACATACACTGATGTATACTCCCATCCTCTGTATTACAGTCACATACACTGATGTATACCCCCATCCTCTGTATTACAGTCACATACACTGATGTATACTCCCATCCTCTGTATTACAGTCACATATACTGATGTATACCCTCGTCCTCTGTATTACAGTCACATACACTGATGTATACCCTCATCCTCTGTATTAGTCACATACACTGATGTATACCCCCATCCTCTGTATTACAGTCACATACACTGATGTATACCCCCATCCTCTGTATTACAGTCACATACACTGATATATACTCCCATCCTCTGTATTAGTCACATACACTTTTGTATACCCCCATCCTCTGTATTACAGTCACATACACTGATGTATACCCCCATCCTCTGTATTACAGTCACATACACTGATGTATACTCCCATCCTCTGTATTACAGTCACATACACTGATGTATACCCTCATCCTCTGTATTACAGACCCCAGTGGCGGCCATGTATTTGCGTTACACCATCCTAGTGATAGAATTGGCAGCTAATCTCTTCTGTCATCACCGGTTTGATTATTAATTTAATTGGAGAAATTCTGGGATGAGGGATTTGCCGTCTCCTGCCGGGTGTGAATCCTGCAATTCTGTGAACTCAGTGCGAAGCAGAACACGTTAACCCTTCACCTCCCATAGACCGAACAGTTCACATCCATCACTGCCCTAGTCACCTATGGGTGCTCATGATGGAAATGTGGAGGGGCACCCCAAATTATACAGAGACCCCAATACTGCAGGTGAGAGACACCAACAAGCTTTAGTCCACAGCTCAGAGTATTAGAGCATCCTTAGGACATTACAAGGAGTTCTATGTGGTGTTACATAGGACTGCAGGTGATATCTCCTACATTATCTGTTCTCAGAGAGATATCGCTGTTATCTGTGGTGTTACATAGGACTGCAGGTGACATCTACTACATTATCTGTACTCAGAGAGTTATCACTGTGTTATCTGTGGTGTTACTTAGGACTGCAGGTGACATCTCCTACATTATCTGTTCTCAGAGAGATATCACTGTGTTATCTGTGGTGTTACATAGGACTGCAGGTGACATCTCCTACATTATCTGTTCTCAGAGAGTTATCACTGTGCTGTCTGTGGTGTTACATAGGACTGCAGGTGACATCTACTACATTATCTGTACTCAGAGAGTTATCACTGTGCTGTCTGTGGTGTTACATAGGACTGTAGGTGACATCTACTACATTATCTGTACTCAGAGAGTTATCACTGTGTTATCTGTGGTGTTACATAGGACTGCAGGTGATATCTACTACATTATCTGTACTCAGAGAGTTATCACTGTGTTATCTGTGGTGTTACATAGGACTGCAAGTGTCAACATCAATTGTGCTTCCCCTTATCATGGTACAAAACCCATGCAGCCTGTAGCGTTCATGACACATTCAGCTCTGCTCCATCTGCCGATGTTCCATACATTTGCGCAGCACAGGGGGTGTGATTTTGAGGTAATATTTGCCCGTATCCTCAGATCTTGGGCCTGCGGACTCTCGAGGCTTCTAATGAGTGAGTTCTGTGAGCGATCACAGTGTTTTATCAGCAGTGATTTCTGGAGCGAGGGTTTGTATTGTTATCGCCTATTACCTGCCCCGGCTGCTGTGAACCCTCCCACTGTGGTATTTATAAGACGGTGCTGAATAAATATTCACGGAGCACGGACTTGTCACATATATTCTGCTCTGTCCCAGTAGGAGCACATGTACAGAGGAGTGAACCCATAATGTGGGGGGGGGGGGGGGGCAGAACATGTTAGGTGTGCGCTCCATATCTGTGCACAATGTTCCTGAGCCTTTCACCAGAAGGGTTATGTCTGGAAGATCTCCTGCCATACATCTCCTTCTCATCCAAGGACCAGACTTGTGTCCTGAAAGCGATAGGGCCCCTCAGGATATAGAGCCCGTGCTCCACACACAGGAACAGGGAGAAATATAAAAATGAGATTTCCTAATTCTCGGTTTTGTCTCCTGTTTCTGCACATACGTCCCTGTCTGATGCACCAGAGAAATGTTTGCCTTATCTCACAGTATAATCCATAGGGAGCCTGTCACATTGAAAATACGGTCCAAGCTGTGAGCTGCTGGTCATAGATCAGGAGGAGCTGAGCAGATTGCGTCATATCTACGGCACCAGTCCAAAGTTTAGACCTCTTTTCATTCGGTAGTCTTTCTTGATTGATATTCACGGTAGGAACCAGACGTGTAGAGACCATCCAATCACGTCTTCTGCCTCTCACTAAATCATGGCGGTTGGAACTGAAAATCTCAGATTTTGTAAGACCAAAGAACAGATTTCAACAGGTGTTTCTTGGCCTAAGCAATTCTCTTCCTCAGTAGTGGCTTCCATGTGCTTTACACATTCATGTGTCTGTGCCACAAAAGGCAGAACATGTCCTTCCTATTCTTGGCTACAAATGTGGATCATGGAAGTCAATAGGTGCACGAGAAATGTGGTAGATCTGCGTTTGCGGAGCACAAAATCCATAGTCTTATGAAGGTACCCTAAGGGCTCTTTCACACAAGCAGATGCTGTACGTGGAATCTAATGCATGTAAGAGTGCCAAGCCCCATTCCAGACAGCAGAGACACGGAGCAGTAACATGATTGATAATACTCTATCTCACTGTGATTTTGTAGTAAAAAGGTCACAGAGAGGCACAGAGTATTATCAATCATGTTACTGCTCCGTGTCTCTGCTGTCCGGAGCGGGGCTTGGCACTCTTGCATGCATTGGATTCCACGTACGGCATCTGCTCGTGTGAAAGAGCCCTAACACTGGACGAGACTTACCTGTTTCCAGGCGACGACCTATGAAGCTGATTGAGAGAATGTAGAGTAAGGGAAGCGATCAAAGCAAAAGGGGCGACTGAAGAACCTAAAATCTAGAACGGATTCTGGTTTGGTCAACACTTTTCTGTCTATGGCAAATTAAAGAGGACCTCTCCCCGCTCCTGACGGCCTGTTTTAATCGCTTCATACACTCACCGGCCACTTTATTAGGTACACCTGTCCAACTGCTCGTTAACACTTAATTTCTAATCAGCCAATCACATGGCGGCAACTCAGTGCATTTAGGCATGTAGACATGGTCAAGACAATCTCCTGCAGTTCAAACCGAGCATCAGTATGGGGAAGAAAGGTGATTTGAGTGCCTTTGAACGTGGCATGGTTGTTGGTGCCAGAAGGGCTGGTCTGAGTATTTCAGAAACTGCTGATCTACTGGGATTTTCACGCACAACCATCTCTAGGGTTTACAGAGAATGGTCCGAAAAAGAAAAAACATCCAGTGAGCGGCAGTTCTGTGGGCGGAAATGCCTTGTTGATGCCAGAGGTCAGAGGAGAATGGGCAGACTGGTTCGAGCTGATAGAAAGGCAACAGTGACTCAAATTGCCACCCGTTACAACCAAGGTAGGCAGAAGAGCATCTCTGAACGCACAGTACGTCGAACTTTGAGGCAGATGGGCTACAGCAGCAGAAGACCACACCGGGTGCCACTCCTTTCAGCTAAGAACAGGAAACTGAGGCTACAATTTGCACAAGCTCATCGAAATTGGACAGTAGAAGATTGGAAAAACGTTGCCTGGTCTGATGAGTCTCGATTTCTGCTGCGACATTCGGATGGTAGGGTCAGAATTTGGCGTCAACAACATGAAAGCATGGATCCATCCTGCCTTGTATCAACGGTTCAAGCTGGTGGTGGTGGTGTCATGGTGTGGGGAATATTTTCTTGGCACTCTTTGGGCCCCTTGGTACCAATTGAGCATCGTTGCAATGCCACAGCCTACCTGAGTATTGTTGCTGACCATGTCCATCCCTTTATGACCACAATGTACCCAACATCTGATGGCTACTTTCAGCAGGATAATGCGCCATGTCATAAAGCTGGAATCATCTCAGACTGGTTTCTTGAACATGACAATGAGTTCACTGTACTCAAATGGCCTCCACAGTCACCAGATCTCAATCCAATAGAGCATCTTTGGGATGTGGTGGAACGGGAGATTCGCATCATGGATGTGCAGCCGACAAATCTGCGGCAACTGTGTGATGTCATCATGTCAATATGGACCAAAATCTCTGAGGAATGCTTCCAGCACCTTGTTGAATCTATGCCACGAAGAATTGAGGCAGTTCTGAAGGCAAAAGGGGGTCCAACCCGTTACTAGCATGGTGTACCTAATAAAGTGGCCGGTGAGTGTATATTCCCCATGTAATAACAATTCTGGGACATCTATTCTTATGTCTCTACGTTGTGCTGTTCCTTTATTATTCCTGCTAGAAGTTATAAATGAATTGCTAGTAAGGGTACAGAGGGGAGGTAACAAGTTGCACAGTCTGAGCATGGCAGCACTGATTGGATAGAGTGAGTCTGTGCAGGTACACACCAACTGGTTACCTCCCCTCTGTACCCTTACTGCAGACTGCTAGTAATTCATTCATAACTTCTAGTAGGAATAATGAAGGAATGGAACAACATAAAGACATAAGAATAGATGCTCCAGAATTGTTATTACATGGGGAATGCATGAAGATATTAAAACAGACATGTCGGGAGCGGTGACAGGTCCCCTTTAAGGGCCCATTCACACGACCGTGGTAATGGGTCCGCATCTATTCCGCAATATTGTGGAATAGATGTGGCCCCGTTCACCTCTATGGGAGTGGGTAGCCGCCGCACGGAGAAAGCTCCGTGCTGCGGCTCCGCATAGAAAAGATAAAACATGCCCTACACTTGTCCGCATGAGCCCGGCGGATGGGGCGCCCGACGTGTGTTCTAGACCCGCAATAATACGGCCGTCTGAATGGGGCCTTAGTCTCTGTGCCTAGGAGTCCATTGTTGAGTAGGACCACCTACCGGACTCCTAAACCCAGAGGTTTAAAAGAGTAAATAGTTGTATTGAATCTCTTCCCACAATGTGTGTAAGACTCGGGTGCGCTCAGACAACGTAGTTTATTAGCCGGACTGCCCGCTCTGGGGGTTACTTATCTCCCTGCGCCTCTCTTTTGGTCACAAACCTTCTGTTTGCAGATTTGTAAATATCACTTGTCACAAAGTTTGTTGTAAGTGGCATTTGTGTGACACCCTTGCCTCTTTCTGAAAAGGGGGCGTGACAAGGGTGGGAAGCAGGAGGGGCCAGCGGGTCTACCACAGTCATCTTCATTTGCTTCTGTTTTCTGGTTCAAATGAAGACGGATATGGATGGCAGCTCCGGGCTGCTCTACATTTGTCTTTGATAAATCTCCCCCCTTTATGTTCCCTTTAACCCAGAGCCTCCATCACTTCAGTCTACAAAAATATCTAATGTTAGAGTAAAAAAATATATATATTCAGTTTTTACTTTTCTGCAGCGCCGTTCTCTCTTGTGTTACTTTAGTTTTATCGGAAATCGTTTCCTTCACCTCTGTTCCTGATTTCGGCTGCTGTCGACTTATTCTCACATGGAGCAGAGCACAAAAATAAATAAAAAAAAATCTTTATTTTACTTAAAGGAAAAAACACATTCACATCAAGTAACCAGGTACGAACAGTAAACTTGATTTATTAAAAACAAAAAAAAAATTCTAATACATTTATTTTTACACAGGTTTAAAATATAAAAATCTCCATGAGGGCATCTTAATTTAAAAATGTGCAGGATTCTTCGAGGGGCTGTACAGAATCTGGGAGGGTCTGCTTTATTCTATCGTTTGATAAACTCAAAGCCATAATTAGGAAAATTAATGAAATTCAGAAATTACATGGGATAAGTCATTTTCTGCAGGCGTCTCGTCAGACAATGAACGTGTGGGAAAGATGGTTATAATCACATGACCTAAACAGAATCACTGACGCCGCTCGACACTGATGGGTTCCATGGTTTATTACATCAATGTGTATAGAGAGAGACTTTTTATTTTAATAGTCGGCTCCGGGACACTGGGAAAAATATTGGTAGTTGATGTGACCAAAAATATAAAATGTAGGCGTTTGTATGTCCCTGAAGTGTGAAATGCGTGTAAATTCAGGGTGACGACTCCGTGTTTCACTGAGATATTGACGAATGTGAATTCTAAATGTAGAGACAGATGGAAAATGAGATAAATATGAAATATCCTCAATGCTGAGACCAGAACTTTCAGAAATACAGAACTTTGTTTTTTGCCTCATATTATGAGTTATTGGTTTTTCATGGGGCAATTAGAGTCCTATTGTAGAACTCTAACTCCAGAAAAATTATTTTTAGGGGGAGGGGCATATAGACTCGTAACCAATATTCGAACCCGAGGCACATAGGTGCGCTCCATACTCGCACATTGAGGGACATTTATAGACGCCAGAATGAGATGCGGCTGATTTATTAAGAGGCAGATACCTCCGCCCTGCGGTGCACCAGAAACTACACCGGATACAGGCAGGGCAACGTCCAACAGTTTCTGGCGTGATAGTAAATCCAGGATGCTGCACAAAGCCCCGCCCCTGAAAAGTTGCAAATTATGGTACACATATGGCATGTGCCACAATAGTAAATGTCCCTCATTGACTCCACCCGATTTCCCGTTGTTATTTCTGGGGGGCGATACAGCTGTAATAAAACAGTGGACACGTGGCACTGGGCGATGTAGAAAAAATCAATAATGTAATTGAAGTGAATATTCGATGATCAATCTGTTACTTTAAAACAAAAGTTGAGCTGACCCGACCCTAAGAAAGCTCGGAAACTAAACAGGTGCCTCAAAAGGAAAGAGGTGCAGGGAGGAGCCGCTTGTTAGTGGACACGTAGCATAAGGCCGGCTTCACGTGGCTGTAATATGGCAGCAGCGACCAGTCTGGCACGTTACATCCGCGTGGAGCTGGCCTCCGTGACAAGGAGACGCAGATTTTAGACCTGATTTGTGGTCAGAAAAGAGGCAAATGCAAGCGCTTGTTGTCCCTTTGACTTTATTAGTTCAGTGAGGTGCACGGACGTTCCAGCCTCGTACAGTACTGGTCATGGAAATGCTCTCCAGACTGGGAACCATTATAACCAGTGTGGGCACGTTCGCCACCAGGCAGCACAAGAGAGAATACAAAAACTTTTTCTCAAACACTTTTTAAACAAACAACATAATTTAGCACCAAAATCAGCATCGGAGCATAAACCTGGACTAATGGGAGAAGCTAGACGGGAAGCCACCACAATCCACCTCAGCTTGTCTTCCTTTATTATTATTACGCCATATCTACAGTTTGAATACAATAAGAAACATGCATTATATCTCATAGCTAGCATTAGTGTGGGAATAGTGGCGGAGTGCCCCCCGAGGAGCGCTGTCAGCAAATTCATGAAGAAAACAAAAAATAGCACCACAGGAAAAACTGAAGAACATAGCACCTATTTCTGACAGATTTTACAGGCGTGACCAGGCAACCTGGAGGTAAAAATGAGGTGATAATACTGTACAAGAGCGACTCGTCAGCCGGTACCCCAACGCTGTGACCGGGGTCTGCCGGATGATTATCTACAGTAGGATCGTGTCTTAAAGGCGTACGTCTTATCAATTACAAAAATAGTTAAAAATATATTTCCATACTTCTGATGAAAGCGTGGTTCTATACAAATGTGTGACCGTGCGTGTCTTATGCTGTTAGGGTGTCGCTGTGTTTTTGGGTTACTTGCTTGGACCAGTAAAAGCAGATTGCTTAGAGCGTAAAGCGCTGGCAACCGTCTCCTAGGGTTATTTCTGAAACTGCAATAATTGAATGAAACTGGAGGTAAGAAACACAGGGGCGTACCACGCGTTCAGAGACTGAAACCTGTGTTTATAAGATGCACAGATTGCCGCGACTTTGCCAGAATTTACCTTAAGAAACCCAACTTTGCACCAGGTCACAAGCAGGACTTAAAGCTTAGGGTAAGGCAACTTTTTCCTTAAAAAAAAAAAAAAAAAAACAATAATATACAATACAAATAATTACATACAAAAATATAAGCACCTTTAATACAAAGGGACAGGCGGGCACGGCATGCCCAGTCTGCTTTCATTAGGAAACGAGGAGTCGTCTGGTCCGAATCAGTGTGGAATATTCAAGCGTCACATGTAGCGCCTCGCTCCCCATTGACATTTGTTGGAAGCGGATCAGTCATATGCTTCTTATGATTGTCACGTGATGCTGTTTAGGTCATGTGATCCCAAGGCTGAGGGTACCGAGTGGTTTTCTATCTTTGTCTAGGGCCCGTGGCCCTGGGCACACTGGGGGTTCAGGCCTTCTCTGTCCCAGCCGAAGAACGTGCACGTGAGACGAGTTATAGGCGGTGATGAGGTTTCAAGGTTGCTCATATGGAAACTTGGCGTTCTGTTATGCTATTGGCCTCTTTTCTCAAAAAAAGTGTATTTATGTATATTTATCTTTTTAATTTTTAAAAATTTTATTTTTTGTAGTTTTTTTTTTTTTTTTTTCTTCAGTTTTTAGCCTAGGAAACACACTGGTCCCACTTCAAAGCCAAATTTTTGTGTTGGGTCTCCAAAGTCATTGAACATTAGATCCACTATGGGGGCCTGCTCCACTTTGGGGGTGTTCAGCTCCAGGATGGTCTTCTGGTAGCCCTTCTTAGACTGAAGGGAAAGAAAGAGAAAAAAAATTAAATCCACATCATACCTAATAAATACAGTATATGGAGGCGCTCTATACATGATTTACTAAGGATTCGCGCTGTTCCATCAGAAAAATTCTGCTTATTTTCGTTGCTGGGGAACCAGAGTTGCCAACCAGTATGGCTGCTTTTCCTGTAAGGCAACTCCTAAGATTTGGCCCCATACTGGCTCATGGTAAAGAAAATTCTGAACATGAGGAAACACAGGAATCTATCCTGAAGTGACTGGTGAAGGATCTCATGACTATAATGGGGCTGGGAGGCTCCGCACTCATTTCCTATTGATAAATGCTTTTTGTGTCAGGACTAATAACTCGTCTCATGTGTCTGACTTTGTACTGCAGATCAATAGCCGGCTGTATCCCTGCCAGTCCAGCTACTTCACATCCAGAACTTTCCGTGTCATGGCGCCAGCAGCCATACTAATAATCTGATCACCTGTCACAGTAAGTAAATGGCGCAGCAGATATCAGATGAGACGCACGTAGCTGATTCACTTACTGCACATCCATCCATGATGGCCTGAATGTACGGGTTGTTGTCATGAGACATCTCTTCATCGTTAGAGCCCAGGAAGCGGATCGCCTTGTCGTGGCTGTTGGTGGAGGCGTCATGCCAGGCGACAGACTGGTAGCAGTTGTAGGTGATGTTCTGTCTGGCGGCAGCACTGAGAAGCCTCAGGAAGGTCATCTGTACCACGCCAACTGGGTTTCCTTCGGCATCCACGTAGGAAAGCTGAGAAGAATGAGACATCTAGAGGGTAAATAGTGAATGTGTAGCACAAACCTCTTCACCACAAGTCGGACAGGCATCAGCCATTACAGTAATGTGGGGGAGGGGAGGAATCTCTGTAGTCAGTGGCTGAACATGGCTGCCAGAAACTGCTGCCACATCATTCTAGTGACCAGTGTGGCTCATCTTGGTCTTTAGATCAACATGTATTTTGGCATTGGATCATATATGACCCTACGACACCCCCCCCCCCAGGTCTGACCTTGAGTGTACAGAACCGTCCTGGTGAGAAACGATGTCATCAATTCAACCAAATCCAGTAATACAATGTAAATCCCCAAAGTAAAAACCATACAAACCGCACTGGGACCGTTCTGCCGCCTGAGAAATAAGAGAACTGAAGAGGAGAAAGCAGCATGCAGGGTCAGACACAGCTACCGCCACCAGTAAAGGGCGATCCATACAGGCTGCAGGGCTCCTACTGGGGCGTCCATGTCTTATTGTGGGATTACTGGGCAGAGATGGTCTGGGGGCACTGGCTGCTGCTCCTGCCCTGGTCTCACTTTACATACGTGTTGGTAGCTGTGTCTTTAAGCCATGTTTTTCGGTACCTGCAGTCAATTCAGCTCCTGTATCCTAAGCAGAAAGCTCTAAGGGCGGAGGATGAAGGGGGTTTAGGAGAAATTGCTCAATAGCGAAGAAATCGTCATTGAAAAAAAAAAAATATAGAGGCGGCTTAAAAGATGCTGTGAAGTTAAGACATGGAGCGGCACGGATGCCAGCAAGAGCTGCAAAGTTTCTACTTCAAAGCAGCCACCCTGAGCTGAACCGAGTACCTATGATATGAAAGCAGAGGCGCTCATTAACTCTCCATGACTACCAAACTAGGCCGAGTGTCTCCTCTTAAACCGCAGGGTCTGCTGCATTACTGCCGCGTGCACACTGAGGTAAACGAGTAGAGACGGTCGACCTGCTGCCTGCACTAGTGTAATATGGAGGGGATCGGTGATAATAATGCTGCTGCGTCCTGAGGACAGAGCACACTGTCAGCAGACAATCAGCGTATATCTCATGTTTAGTGACACTGCCCCAGATACATCCAGAGCTGCAAGCAGAATTCTGCCGTCTGCCTCTTGGAATCTGCCAGCACTGTGCAGATTTACACTCGAACACGTTTCTGCAGTGCATTGCGTTGTCTGGTGTAAACTCCCACAATGCACTTCAGCAGTACACTATACATCCAAGCCAGTAAAAAACGTGTATTGTTTTTCGACAATGAAACGCTATGGTGATGGACGCCGCTGTTTGGCATCCGGTAAATGTATATATTAAAGTAAGATAAACACGT
Source organism: Rhinella marina (assembly GCA_900303285.1). Taxonomy (NCBI): domain Eukaryota; kingdom Metazoa; phylum Chordata; class Amphibia; order Anura; family Bufonidae; genus Rhinella; species Rhinella marina. Next base: position 58,454 of record ONZH01024651.1, read on the forward strand.
GATGTTACATTTATGGCACAACTATCTTCTTACGTCATCATGAAGAGATCATAGGTACCCAGAACAGGGGGCGAGGTAGAGGTCTTTTGTCTAAAGCACAGACAGCCCCTGTAGAAGACGCCGCGCCCGACACCATGCATTCCCAGAGGAAACAGAGTGTCTTTTAAGGTGGACATACCCCAAGTAATGGCAGGTCCTGCCTCCTGAGAATTGTGCCCCTTTTGGGAGGCGTCTGAGCCGCAGTCCATGGTTATGGACATGACACGTATTGTCTGGAATTGGAAGCCATTCCTCGGCTGCGGCTCGTTGTGATCCGTGACTTTGTGCTTTGCTTACTGCTCAGCGTCACTCAGAACTATAGATTTGTCTATTACTGAGGTTCTCGGTGGTTTCAGTCCCGGCTGTCGCTGCTGATTGGGGACTTGATGGATAGTGACAGCCACATCCTGACTTAGAAGATTACCATACATGGCACCAACCTTGTTTTCTTGGTTCCACCTTAAACTGATTTTCCTTGTCATCCGGAGACACCATTTCCCCCATGCCCGCTGTTAGTGACACATGCAGAGTGCTTTGGCCATAACCGAAGCAAGCTCCGTGCTCTGGTTGGGCCTGGAGGCCGGGTTAGCCACTTACCATAGAACCCCGCTTGTAGTGACTATACCATGAACCAGGCACCTCTTTGGGCCAACGAGCCAGTTTATTCTGTAAAATACGACATGAGTTACAGAAACTAAAGGCTGAATCTTACCAGTTTACCACGCTTGAATTCACTGAACCACGAGCCTGGATTCTCTTTGGGCCAGGACGTAATTCTAGCCTGAATTGTGGAATAGAAAGAACAGGGAGAAACAAAAAGTTACGAGGCTGGATGGCAAATAACGCCCCCAAGGGTACGGCTCAGGCCGTAATAGAGGTGATGTGTATGACCTCGGGGGGGGTTGCAGCATACATCTCATTAGATATTTATAAGCCAAACCGGCAAATTTTAAGACCCTCTCAAATCTCCCCCATAGCCAGATGTCAATAGAGAGAAGGGTTGGGCAGTTGGATTTTGACAAGGCCGATCGCTTTGTTCTCAGGGGAGATAACCTACCGCCAGAAGTGTCTGGAAGCAGTCTACTCCTCTGTCCGTACTGAGAACACATATGCACTTGGTAGAAATGAACGTGCATGTGTTTGGGAGGTGGGTAACCTAGGGCTCCGTTCACACCAGCATCATAGCCACAATGCTGTGCAATGTCACTGACTTATAATGGGGTCTGTCAGCATCTCCTAACCACGTGTCCAGTGCAGATGAGAACTGAGCCCACGCTGGTGAGACTGAAGAATAAACACATGAAGGAGCGGACAGCTTTGCCGCCGGCACTTTTCTCCTGGAGGCGTTCGAGCCTCTGTTCTCAGCCATTAGATCCTATCAATAATCAGGCACAGACTTAAAAGAAAACCCTAAATCTGCAGTAATTCTCACATCTGACGGCAGCGCACGGCCTGTCAATATATCGCCCCCAGCAGAACAGGGTGAATCTGAGGCTCCTACAACTGTTCAGAAAGTTCAACCAAAACTTCTCTGGCCAGTTAGATGTCATGGAGAACCGGGCGATGTCTTCTCATGGGCGGCTCACGGACTGATCTAGAACTTCCATAGCTGTGGTTCATGATCCTGGGATTACTAGACAGGAGCCATTACTGGGGGGCCACTATGTACTCGGGATGTGTGCGCATATAACTGGTGTGTGATGGAAGGATTGAGGGATATTAACCCATCATCTGACTGTTCAGGCGCTCTCTGCTTTGATCAGGCCCAGTCAATACCGCCGGCAGGCAGCGTCTGGGGAAAGGCAGCAATTAATTAAGTGATCTTAAAATACTGGACGCAGAGCAATGTCTCCTGTGCCAAAGCCTTCCCGGTGCCAGGCAATTCAAGTGATTATCACACCAAATACAAAGACATCCTCCACCACTTACTCCTTCAGACTTTTTGTCGGGGAATATGCAGGACTCTCCTCCGGCCGTGAAATTGCAGTAAACCTTGAAGGAGTCTCGAGAGCATCCCTGGTTGGGGTCAATCCAATATTCACCTAGAAGAAGGAGGGCGATTAATGGCCGCTGTTCTCTGTTACTAATGATTCCCCGCGTTCTCTTTGTCTTTGACTCTTTGTGTTGAGCTTTGGAATTTTTTTTACCCTAGTTTGCACAATAATGAGCAGAGTATTGGATTTCAGTGAATGGCGGGGTTATTAATAGGAATAATACTCTATTATCTATACACCCGAACTCTACCACCGGGTGTCATCACATGTGGTGCCATGGTAATCTGCAGGGCAGCGGGCACAGTAAACCACCAAGGGGCACCAAAAACTAGTACTCCACTGGGATGTATTTTAAGAAAAACGTGACCGCAGATGACTAGAGCCGGGCGGCCCAGCTACGGTGGTGTCAGGGAGTAGGTCTCTACCATCTAAGGAGCCTTTGGGGGCGGCTGCAGGATTTCACAGCTGTATTTATATAGAAATCCATCTCTGCAGAGAAGGTGCCTGGTCCCTCCATGATTACTGCAGCAGATGGAGCTCGGACACCGCTGATCTCTCCTGGTAGTTACATATGAACATCAGAGAAGAGCTCGAGAACATCCTGTTAATTAAGGCCCGAAGCACAGCGTGGGGTGTAATCTGTCATCTCAGCAGCATAGAGGAATTATACTGTACAGTACAGAGTATTTCAGGAGCTACTAGTATGGGGGAGGGACCACAGTTACCTTCACACTTGTGATGGTGACAGTAAAGAGCGGAATACAATGGACAAGGAATGGAGACAAGTGGAAGATCACAGGCTGAGAGATACATAGTAAAAGGAGCAGGGCCCCCAGCAGCACAGAGGATTTCAGAAGAGGCATGTACTAAGCACACAGCTTACTGCTTCATACAGACGGAGCATTGTACGGTGGTATACGGAGCCGCCATGCAGTTGTAGCACTTCTGTGCATTTTGGATAACAGTTGCAGTCGCCGGACATTGTACTCACCATCCACAAAGTCAGGGTGACACAGCTGTAAGTCTTTGCAGGTTCTTGCTGGGTTCCCCTTAGTGCCCAATGGGTGTTTCATTTGTTCAATTTCCAGTTTTAGAGAATTAAGAGATCCAAAGATTTCCTCCATGCCGTCAGCGTAGTCCATGTAATTATTGTCTGCGTTCCCCTCATCCACCACCTGGCTGGCATCGATGCTACGCTTGGATCTCTTTGAGGACTGAACTGGCAGAGGTTGTATCACTTCACCTGGAGGACCCTGGAACGGAGAACAGAATTATTAACATTTTCTCTCCAAATAACAGTCTGACTCCATCTAAGGGGATTCTGGAAAAGAAGGGTCTACTTACTGGAGGACCTGGTGGGCCAGGAATACCAGTTTCACCCTTTGGACCAGCTGGACCCTGAATGAAATAAAAAGAGCAAAGGTTCAGGAGGGACAGAAAACATGGAGAAGATAACCAGGACAATCAAGACTAACGACTTACGGATGATCCCTTAGCACCTTTAGGTCCGGGTCCACCCTGAAAGAGAAATCACATTTCATTTCTACACATTTACAATGATACGAGGTGAGATCTAGGACCACAACACTTGGCAGGAGACCCTAGGACAGCGGTGAGATAAGACACCAAATACAAGCTCAATATGTACCGGTAAGCCAGGAGGACCAGGGGGACCAACGGGACCGGACGGGCCAGCGATACCCTGCAAGAGAAGAGATAAAGTGTAAAACCTCTGAGGTACTCCAGGGCAGTGGGCTCTGCTCCTTGCTGACTCCTCATTCAGAGATGCTCAGATATTCGGCAGCAGTGACAGATCTGGCCTCTTGTTTACGGACTGTTGCCTGCGTTGGAGTCGGCTGTACGGTTATCATTCAGTGACGGTGATGTTAGTGTTACGGTGATTGAGCCGGGACGGTCAGAATATTTTACCTGTTCTCCTTTAGATCCCTGACCACCTTGAGGACCTGGAAGACCACGATCTCCCTTTTCACCCTGTTCTCCTGGGGGCCCGATGAGACCAATCAACCCAGGATGGCCCTATGATGAGAAGAAGGCAATGTATGGTTATCACAGTAGAAGCCGTGTAAAGTGAAGAGCGCCATCTCAGGTGACATAAGAGCGCCTGTTACATCCACGCTACATGACGAAAGACAGGAGAATGATTAATCCCCTGTGAATATCAACCCTTGAGTTATCAAATGTCCTATCCGTTTCTGGGAAGGCTCGATGATGACTATAGCCGACATTACAGTTCTTACAGGGACTGACTAGAATAAATCTGTAGCGTCACTGACGGGAAGCACTGCCATTATAAGGGTGGGAATTCGGTCAATCACAGGTTATACCATCGCACTGTCCTTGCTGCTTAACACATGTAATATTCTGAGGGATTTCCTGCTGGACACTGATGGCTGGACTATGAGATGGATTTACAGGAAGCCATCACTAATAATCACAGAAATAACAGGAGCACAAGGCGCGGCGGCCAATCAGCTTCCAGCTCTTAATGGCATATCACAGGATTAGGAAATTAAAGCAAAGATCTGACAGCGCCACAGTCCTCTCCAGGACTAACTGAACGCACCTTTTCTCCCTTTGGACCTGAGTCTCCTTTCAATCCTGGTAGACCTGGTGGGCCCTGTGAGGTAATAAGAAGAGACGGTTCATTAGCAATTACTGAGTCAAGGGGGTTTACAGAATCATCAGAGTGATAAGTCGCATTTACCATCGGACCAGGGGGACCATCAGGACCAGTTGAACCTGGAAGACCTTGCTCTCCCTAAAATAAAAGATATCTTCTTAGTTCTGCAGTCAATTATATTTTCTTCAGATATGCTATGATAACAAGCACCGCACATACCACAGGTCCAGGAATTCCTCTCAAACCTTCAGGTCCAGGTTTTCCAGGAGCACCTTGAGGACCAACAGGACCTGTCTTTCCTGGGGGGCCCTCCAAGCCTGGTTCACCCTTATCAGACAGAAATTAGAAGTGTCAGAGCATTGTACACACAGGGGATGAGCCACCACCATAAGGGGATGAGGTCACCACCGAACATCACTTACTTTAGCACCTTTTTCTCCTTGCCGGCCTTCAGGACCTGCTGGACCAGGAGGACCCTGCAAGAGGGGGAGAAAAACCATTTGAGGCCTGTGCTCTTTCCAGATGTTGCATTACAGACGTCTCCTGGATTCTTACCCGCTTCCCTGGTGGACCAGATGGACCAGGCTCTCCAGTAGGGCCGGGTGATCCCTGCATAGGAAATGGTTAGATATGAGGTAATGATACTTCAGTGCTCATGACCTAATATGATCAGTATTTGTTGGTACTCACCGGCTGACCAGATTCTCCATCATCTCCCTTATCACCAGGAGGTCCATCTTGACCCTGAATTGTAATCAAGGAGAATATTTAATAATGAATCTTCATCTACAGTGTTATCTGCTGGACTCAGGACTAGAAACCACATCCCAGTTACTTACAGTGGGCCCAGGTTCACCAGGAGGACCAGGATCCCCGGGAAATCCAACTGGACCCTGAGAAACAGAGAGAAAGTCAGTTATATCTACGGAATACGGAACATGCCATGGGACAGCTGTGGGGATATACTTACAGGGCTACCCTTTGGACCGTCATCACCAGGAGGACCTTTTGGACCAGGAGGACCAGCAGTACCTTGAAGACCTGCTTCTCCTTTTTCTCCTCTTTCACCTTTAGGGCCCTATAAAAAAGAACAAATATTCTCAGATAATTCCAGTAATTAAGACCACTGATCAGATGAGATGTTGCACTACTAGGACTGTCTGGCGTTTTCTTATACTGACCGGTGGTCCAAGTTCTCCAGGAAGTCCAGGTTCTCCGGCCTCTCCAGGGTCACCCTATCAATAAAATGGAAAAATGTGAAGTATTAATAACCAGGTCAGGTCAGCCTCCACTGGCGGCATCTGGTGTCATAGTTTATCTCAGAGATCACTTACCTTCTCTCCAACAGGACCAGGATTGCCAATTCCTCCAGGAGGACCTTGTGGACCGTCAGCTCCAGGAGGACCATTGGGACCTCTAGGACCGGGTGGACCAGGTGGGCCCTAAAAATTTTGGATGACACATTAAAAACATTAGATTGAATCAGTCTGAGCTCCAAGCTGCGATTGTCGGCAGACATCAGCGGACCAGAATTGTGTCCTTCATGCTCTGACCCATCAGAGCTGTGACTCCAGGAGACCTCTGAAGGCGTCTTGTGGTAGCTGGCACAAAACATTACTGCTGCAAGCGGCTTCTTCCATTGTTCTGACTTTTTACCAGCATCTCCCACAGATTCTCAATCACAACGGCGTATTTAAAATGGAGGTAGACCATGCAACTGCTAAGGGCTCATGGTGCAAAGGCAGGCATCCCCACACTGCGGCCCTCCAGCTGTTGTAAAACTACAACTCCCACCATGCCTTGCTATAGGCGGATAGCTGTAGGACATCCGGGCATGCTGGGAGTTGTAGTTTTGCAACATCTGGAGGGCCGCAGTTTGGGGATGCCTGTGCAAGGGGGTCCGGTGATAAACTCTTTCTGTTCCCAACTTAAATCCATATCATTTTTCTACTGCCACCACTAGGGGGGAGCACAATGCAGAGATTTTCACAGCTTCCACTAAGTTTAATGGTAACCATTAATTCCAGTGCAGTGAGCTCCCCCTAGTGGTGGATTCAAGCAGTCAGTTTTATTATGTATTACAGCATGTCCAGAGTTGATTGACAGCTCTCTTCCTTTTGCAGTCAGTGGAGGATGGGGCAGCACAAACCTGCTGACAGATTCCCTTTAATTCAGAACAAATCTCACAGGGAGGGGGCTGGGGCTTAGTTGTGCTATGGGGCACTAATAAAGATCCTTAGATCTTAATATATATGTCATTGCAGTTTGCAGACACATCTAAAGTGTTGTATGCTGTGCTATTTTTAACCCCTTCATGACATCCATCGTACATGTACAGCAGATGTCGGCACTTTAAAGGTGGCACCAGCTCCATAGCTGCCAAGTTTATCCTGTTTCAGACAGCTGGAACTAATGTCTGAGATTGGCAAGAACAGCAATAGCAGACATTTAACCCCTCAAATGCCATGGACAATTGTAGTGTTGTGCTTCTGGTGCCTAAATGGCTTCCCCATGCTGAGATCGTTGGTGGTGATAGGCTGCAGCCTGCTGAAGACTACCAGGCCTATCACTGGAATACTCTCATACATACTGAATTTCTCATACACTATTGTATTAAATCCCAGTAGTGTATGGAAGAACCAATCTAGAAATAACAAGTTGGTGGGCTTTGAAAAAATAAATAAAAATAAATAAATATTAAAGAAAATAAAAATTCAAATCACCCCCTTTCCACTTAATAATAATAAAAAATAAAGATCATTTGCACTGCCTTGTCCCAAAACAACTGAACTATTAAAATATAAACATATTTATCCCGTATAATGAAGGTCATTTCACCTCCCCAAAAATAAAAAGTGATCACAAAGTCATACACACCCCAAAATGGTATAATTGAAAACTAAAGATCGCCCCATACACCTCAATAGACGTAACTATAAGAAAACTTATGTGGGTCTGAATATGGCAAATAAAAGAAAAAAAAATTCTGATTTTTTTTTTTAAAGTATTAAAACATAGCAAAAACTATATAAATGTGGTATCTCTGTAATCGTACTGATCTGGAGAATGAAGAGAACAGGTCAGTTTTATCTCATAGGGAACGCTGTAAAAACAAAATCTATAAAACTATATACATGTGGTATCACTGTAATCGTACTGACCCAGAGAATGAAGAGAACAGGTCAGTTTTATCTCATAGAGAACAATGTAAAAACAAAACCTATAAAACTATATAAATGTGGTATCACTGTAATCGTACTGACCCAGAGAATGAAGAGAACAGATCAGTTTTATCTCATAGGGAACACTGTAAAAACAAAACCTATAAAACTATATAAATGTGGTATCACTGTAATCGTACTGACCCCGAGAATGAAGAGAACAGATCAGTTTTATCTCATAGGGAATGATGTAAAAACAAAACCCATAAAACTATATAAATGTGGTATCACTGTAATCGTACTGACCGGAGAATGAAGAGAACAGGTCAGTTTTATCTCATAGGGAACGCTGTAAAAACAAAACCTATAAAACTATATAAATGTGGTATCACTGTAATCGTACTGACCGGAGAATGAATAGAACAGGTCAGTTTTATCTCATAGGGAATAATGTAAAAACAAAACCTATAAAACTATATAAATGTGGTATCACTGTAATCGTACTGACCCAGAGAATGAAGAGAACAGATCAGTTTTATCTCATAGGGAACAATGTAAAAACAAAACCTATAAAACTATATAAATGTGGTATCTCTGTAATCGTACTGACCGGAGAATGAAGGGAACAGGTCAGTTTTATCTCATAGGGAACGGTGTAAAAACAAAACCCATAAAACTATATAAATGTGGTATCACTGTAATCGTACTGACCCGGAGAATGAAGAGAACAGGTCAGTTTTATCTCATAGGGAACACTGTAAAAACAAAACCCATAAAACTATATAAATGTGGTATCACTGTAATCGTACTGACCCGGAGAATGAAGAGAACAGATCAGTTTTATCTCATAGGGAATGATGTAAAAACAAAACCCATAAAACTATATAAATGTGGTATCACTGTAATCGTACTGACCGGAGAATGAAGAGAACAGGTCAGTTTTATCTCATAGGGAACGCTGTAATAACAAAACCTATAAAACTATATAAATGTGGTATCACTGTAATCGTACTGACCGGAGAATGAATAGAACAGGTCAGTTTTATCTCATAGGGAATAATGTAAAAATAAAACCCATAAAACTATATAAATGTGGTATCACTGTAATCGTACTGACCGGAGAATGAAGAGAACAGGTCAGTTTTATCTCATAGGGAACGCTGTAATAACAAAACCTATAAAACTATATAAATGTGGTATCACTGTAATCGTACTGACCGGAGAATGAATAGAACAGGTCAGTTTTATCTCATAGGGAATAATGTAAAAACAAAACCTATAAAACTATATAAATGTGGTATCACTGTAATCGTACTGACCCAGAGAATGAAGAGAACAGATCAGTTTTATCTCATAGGGAACAATGTAAAAACAAAACCTATAAAACTATATAAATGTGGTATCTCTGTAATCGTACTGACCCGGAGAATGAAGGGAACAGGTCAGTTTTATCTCATAGGGAACGGTGTAAAAACAAAACCCATAAAACTATATAAATGTGGTATCACTGTAATCGTACTGACCCGGAGAATGAAGAGAACAGGTCAGTTTTATCTCATAGGGAACACTGTAAAAACAAAACCCATAAAACTATATAAATGTGGTATCACTGTAATCGTACTGACCCAGAGAATGAAGAGAACAGGTCAGTTTTATCTCATAGAGAACACTGTAAAAACAAAACCTATAAAACTATATAAATGTGGTATCACTGTAATCGTACTGACCGGAGAATGAAGAGAACAGATCAGTTTTATCTCATAGGGAACACTGTAAAAACATAACCTATAAAACTATAGCAGAATTGCATTTAATTTTATCATTTGCACCCACCCACTACATTGTATGCAACATTAAATGGTGCCATTAAAAAATACAACTTATCCCACAAAAAACACGCCCCCATGTGTGTATGTGAACAGAAAAACACAGGGAGTAAAACACGGAAAATGGCTGCATCATTAAGGAGTTAAGAATTGTTCATTCAGTTCCAAAAATGAGAGATTATACAGCGAGATGTGGGCATTAGCTTATTAGTGGTAATACAGATATATGACTGTGCCTAACGCTTTCCTATTAATGTGCTGCTGTACTTCTTACATATAGGCTCAGTGTGAGCAATTACCTTGCTACATAGCATACAATTTATTCGGCTGCTCCTGGCCAGCGCTACAGATTCATTGCGTGATCGGGGATTTTGCCTCCAGTGAAGAAATAAACAAATTATTCTTCTATTTGGTTGTATAAACAGGGAGGTTAGAAACCGAGAAAAATGAAGCCTGAGATTAATAGATCCCTGCTAGATCCTGCACATTTAGAATATCGCCCTGCAAGGGGCTCATTATAGCACCCATTACCCACCGAAGTGGATTGGGGCCAAGAGGTCCGGTCATTAGGATTATGCACATAGCCACTTCCCATCCACATCACCCAACTGGGGATTAGAGGTCACTTACTGGGGCAGCCACTTACATCCCTCCAAAACAAAGTGGGGTCTGTAATAAACTTACCATCTGACCAACATCTCCTGTCTCTCCTTTTTCACCAGGAGGTCCGGGCAAACCCTAAAGAAAACAGGAGAATAGTGAAGAGGCGCCGAGAATGATGGTGGCATACGGTACGTCATGCACACATCAGAAGAGACTCAGGACTACAAACACATGAATTATCTCTCATGATTGGTAACAAGGGCCAAAAATCTGTGCGTGTACAGTCATGGCCAAAAGTTTTGAGAATGATACAAATATTAATTTTTACAAAGTCTACTGCTTCAGTTTTTATAATGGCAATTTGCATATACTCCAGAATGTTATAAAGAGTGATCAGCTTAACAGCAATTACTTGCAAAGTCAATATTTGCCTAGAAAATGAACTTTATCCCCCAAAACACATTTCAATATCATTGCAGCCCTGCCTTAAAAGGACCAGCTAACATCGTTTCAGTGATTGCTCCATTAACACAGGTGTGGGTGTTGATGAGGACAGGGCTGGAGATCAATCTGTCATGATTAAGTAAGAATGACACCACTGGACACTTTAAAAGGAGGCTGGTGCTTGGCATCATTGTTTCTCTTCTGTTAACCATGGTTATCTCTAAAGAAACACGTGCAGTCATCATTGCACTGCACAAAAATGGCCTAACAGGGAAGAGTATCGCAGCTAGGAAGATTGCACCTCAGTCAACAATCTATCGCATCATCAAGAACTTCAAGGAGAGAGGTTCCATTGTTGCCAAAAAGGCTCCAGGTCTCCCAAGAAAGACCAGCAAGCGCCAGGACCGTCTCTTAAAAGTGTTTCAGCTGCGGGATCGGGCTACCAGCAGTGCAGAGCTTGCTCAGGAATGGCAGCAGGCAGGTGTGAGTGCATCTGCACGAACTGTGAGGCGGAGACTCTTGGAGCAAGGCCTGGTCTCAAGGAGGGCAGCAAAGAAGCCACTTCTCTCCAGAAAAAACATCAGGGACAGACTGATATTCTGCAAAAGGTACAGGGAGTGGACTGCTGAGGACTGGGGGAAAGTCATTTTCTCTGATGAATCCCCTTTCGATTGTTTGGGACATCTGGAAAACAGCTTATTCGGAGAAGACGAGGTGAGCGCTACCACCAGTCTTGTCTCATGCCAACTGTAAAGCATCCTGAAACCATTCATGTGTGGGGTTGCTTCTCAGCCAAGGGAATCGGCTCTCTCACAGTCTTGCCTAAAACACAGCCATGAATAAAGAATGGTACCAGAATGTCCTCCGAGAGCAACTTCTCCCAACCGTCCAAGAGCAGTTTGGCGATCAACAATGCCTTTTCCAGCATGATGGAGCACCTTGCCATAAAGCAAAGGTGATAACTAAATGGCTCAGGGAACAAAACATAGAGATTTTGGGTCCATGGCCTGGAAACTCCCCAGATCTTAATCCCATTGAGAACTTGTGGTCAATCATCAAGAGACGGGTGGACAAACAAAAACCTACAAATTCTGACAAAATGCAAGCATTGATTGTGCAAGAATGGACGGCTATCAGTCAGGATTTGGGCCAGAAGTTGATTGAGAGCATGCCAGGGAGAATTGCAGAGGTCCTGAAGAAGAAGGGTCAACACTGCAAATATTGACTTGCTGCATTAACTCATTCTAACTGTCAATATAAGCTTTTGTTACTCATAATATGATTGCAATTATATTTCTGTATGTGATAAAAACATCTGACAAACACACATAAAACCAGAGGGCAGCAGATCATGTGAGAATAGAAGATTTGTGTCATTCTCAAAACTTTTGGCCATGACTGTATGCAATCACATGACTTAGACTGGTTTCAGGAGGAATTGATTACTCAATGGACAGGGGGCAGCAAGACCATTGTGAACCATCACTTTCAAAAACTAACCGCCTGCTGGAGTCCGATGGGTTCCATGGTCTGCACTACTTTCACATATTCTCCCTGCAATCCTTCCGTTCTGACACACTTCAGTGTAACACAAAACATGCATTTGGCATTACCTGCAATCCCACAGGACCGGGTGGGCCAGGAAATCCTCTGGGGCCTTCATCACCTTTCTGTCCAAAGAGACCCTGCTGCCCCCTAGGTCCAGGTTCTCCATCAGCTCCCTGTAATGGAACAGATCACATGAGCTCAGAGTTGATTCAGGAACGTCAATGTCAGAAGGTAGTCAATCAAGAATGTACTTACAGATGGACCAGGCTGACCAATTGGGCCCTGAGGTCCTGATGGGCCAGGTGGACCCTGTGGAGACATAAACCTCAGTATCCAGATTTATAAAGAGTAATACAGTAGAGACAGACTGAAACACGCACTCTACCTGTTCTCCTTTTTCTCCTCTGTTTCCCTTCTGACCCGGCTCACCAATTTCACCCTGTAAGATTGACATAATGAGGGTGGTTAGATGTGTGGACGGTAAAGCAGCCCTTGTCATACAGTGTAGGAATGCACAGGACAGACGACATATCTAATAATTCTAGGGTTTTATTCTTCAATCTTTCCAAACTGTGACAAAACCGTGGTGTTTTTCCAGGGACATCTCAGCAAAAACCCTGAGATGTGAGTGTAAGCTAATGGATGTGATACAAGTAAAAACACGGCTGTCTATCCATTCCCTTATGATGCTGCTTCCACCAGATGTGATATTCACTTCATGAGAACCTGCAGAATTCTAGTAATAGGAACACGTCAGTCTGCTTACCTTATCCCCATCTTCACCTGGTGGGCCGACTGGTCCGGCAGGGCCTGGGAGACCAACGGGACCTTGGATACCATCACGTCCTGCGGGCCCCTGAGGACCTTTCTCTCCCTGTAGATAGAAGTAGCAGATGTAAATAGGGTTAATGACATCACAGAGAAGATCTAGCAAGGCATTGGGAAGATTTGTCCCTGGACCAATATGGCCACCCGGGGTTGTAACCCAGCTTTTCTACAGTAATGCAATCACGGTGTGATGATACAAGAGGTGGCTCTATATTTACTGCTGAGGATTGTACAGAGCAAACAGTGTAAGTGAAGAGCCGATACTGGCGAGATGCTTTAATTACACAGTCCGCCGATTATCAGCGTCCTCATCGAGACCCTCATAATGTTAAGCAGACGTTCCATTACATCTATAAATAACAATAGAATTGGACAGCCCAAATTAAAATACTGTTTCCCTGACTGGAATCCTCTACCCGTCATTAGCTGAAATGGAATAAAGAGGCTTTTAGCGGTCGGGATCTGCGCTATTGTTTAAGCCACGAGTAACTCTGCTACATCAGGAATCCTCGGAGCCAGCGGTAAATGTCTATAAATAAAATAGATGGTGCTTTTCATGTGAGGTGACGTGAAGCCGCCTGCCCCCTCAGCCAGAGCCCTTTATGAAGTTGTTTTCCGGGCCCCAGATCTGCCATCTTTTTAATACGCTACCGTAAGCAAGAAAAAACTCACTGATGAAAAAAAAAAGCACCTTTAATAGCCAGAATCAATCAACATTAACGTCCCAGTTCAATTGAAATTCAGCCCTGCTTTTAGTCTTGTCCCGGCAGATTACGGTACATGTTGTACAATGTTTGAAATATTTGTGTCACCAGCGTTTGATTCTGCACAACGTAATCAGAGATTGTGGAGGCGCCCTGAGACCTCCATAATTTTAATACAAATCACACCTGCTATGTAAAGCCTGACGTGCGTCTGATATATCCCTGAGTGGGGGCACAGAGTAAGGAGCACGCCGCCTGATTAATCGCAGCAGGCGCCCCATTACCTAGCCGCCATCATTTTACTCTAGAATAGAGTAGCGTCAGCTGAAATACTAGAAGATGCTGCATATGCAAACACCAGGCAGTGGTACCGGTCCTGCTACTAATACCCAGGACACGGAACTACTGCCTGAAAATGATGGAATTTACTAATGTAATTACAGTAACCTTCAGGTGCGCTAGAGATGGCGTGCATCCCACGGATCACATTTGTCTTAGTTATGGAGTGTGTTTTCTCAGTAGCAGACTTAAGTCCTGTTCAGATAACGGTCAGTGAATGACACCAGTAACACACCGGCATCATTCAGTGGCACCGTAGTTCCCAGCAGGTAACGTGGAGTTATATCACCACTTATACCAGGAGTTGTACTTACTGGAGCGCCCTTCTCCCCGGCAGGCCCTGGAGGTCCTTGAGGACCTGGTCTTCCTGGCAATCCTATTGGCCCAGCTGGACCGGCAGCACCTCTTTCCCCAGGAGAACCCTATAGACAGGAGAAAGTAACTGTGAACCCAAGTGCTGTAAGGTAACATATAGTGACTGCATAGGGCAGTGCCTGGAATTAGGATGTGGGGGATGGATAAGTTCCGGCATTCTCACCACCAGGACACCTCATCCCTCAACTAAAACCTTTAATGTCCCAGTAAGTATTAGTGGAGTGAAGGTGACTAGCTTGGGAATCTGAAGGATCCTAGGATTTTTGTGATCTGTACTGGGCCTCATGCACAGGACGAATCCATTTCACGGTCTGCAAACTACAAATACATTTTGGGAATGCTGTGCATGAGTCCTCTCCATTATATCAGCACAGCGGTCCGGGCTTTTGTATTTCAGAGCAGCTTGAATGCTAAAAGCGGGGAACGGGCGGCAGTGGGAAAATGTGTAAAAATCTAAACGCCTTATGTGCTGCAGATAACAGAATCCCGGTGACTTTAGTGCTTTCTCTCCTTTTATGATCCACCTCTGATTTTGGCTTCCATGTGAACATATGCTGTTTTGGAATCCACCCATCTTTACTAATGGAACAGATGAGTGAGCGGGGCGCAGAGGGCGCTGGACTGTTAGATTCGTGATAAGGGTGGCACATCAGCCGGAGTGACGCTGATTGCTTGCAGGATTAATGGACTTCACTGTAATGTTGGTGTCATCTGGAATTGTGCTGCACTTACATGACGTGATAAACCAATCACCGGGTGGAGGAATAATATCATCTATTTAAACAATTGCGGCCGCTCCACTTCATACATGTAATTTCATTCCAATTAAAATACCAATTTTTCAGTAACCTGTGTGAAATTGCCAATTTAAGTCTAACAAAGAGATTGGAAAAGGCAAGTAAGATGGATGCCTCCCATCAGGCTCGGATTACCACGACTTATCGCCTCCTCCGCACCAATTGTAGTTTAATAAATGTAATATTTTAACCTGTGGCTGCAATAATGAGGTGCGCTCACTTCATGCTGCTTAATTAATCTGGGGGTGCTGGGAGGAGTTTGGGGGTCTTTATGACATCCATCCTGTTATTTACCTGTATAATGGTATTTATGAGCACTTACCGCTGGGGCCTGGCGGACCTGGAGGCCCCTCATTGCCTTTCAACCCTGGAGCACCCTGGAGAGAGAGAACACCCGTTATCTGTCTTCTTCTATCTCTTTAGTATCAGCGGAGTCAGGGTTGTTGGTTTACTCACGATAGGACCCGGCAGACCTCTTTCACCGCTGAAACCTCTTAAACCTGGGGGTCCATCTTTACCAGGCAGACCTGCTGGGCCAGGGTCTCCCTAAAACAGACAAAAAATATCTTTGAGGGTTGTGTATGGTTAATAGAAACACGTGGTTTGTATTTTTTCCAGAGCCACACCCGTCCACAGGTATTGCAGATCAACCCCATTCACTGAAATGAAGCCATGGTGCAATACCAGACGGAACCCATGGACAGGGGTGGCACGGCTTCTGGAAGAAAGCAGCCATGTTTTCTCATCTTGTACTCCCTGAAAAGAGAAATCAGCTACAATTGTTGCAGAATGGTTTCTACATTGTAGCAGATAGACATGGGAACATTAGACACTGAACCCAGCGGCGGGGACAAGGTAAGTATAATCTCCACCGTGGGGTCAGTCTGACTCCTGGATAACCCTGTTAAATGTGAGTCAGAATCCACGTAATGTGAACGAGGGAGCAAAGCTGTGAATTAACTGACTTGTCTTTCCCCCTGTAACGGAAGTGACTACATGTTGTACGGTGCAGTTTGTAGACTATACTGGGCAGGATTCTTGTAAACCACACATGTCCCTATTAATAGTAGATTTACGCCGTGGTGTACAGAGATGGGTAGTGGTATCTTCCATGCCTCTGTTGGTCTGTTTCTCTCTGTAAAACCCGATAACTCACCTTTGATCCTTCTTTTCCAGCCAGACCGGGTAATCCCTGCTCACCAGGTGGACCAGGAGGTCCTGGATGGCCTCTCTCACCCAGTGGACCAGTCTCTCCAGTCGGACCCTAGAAGTGGTCATGAATGAGACAGCACATCCGCAGTTAGACCAATCATGCAGAAGGGAGAGGTATGTACAGTAAGTGTCCATAGATCTATACTCAGTGACTACTCTTAGGGTCAGACTGACAATGTTGCTGGAGTAGTGTTTCTACTGACAATTTCTTGCCTCCATTAATTATATGATTTAGTGTGTAATCTAGTGGAGCTTCAGGAACAATATTTCATGTACTCATCCACAATGACAGGCCATGGGTGTGATTGGTGTGTGCTGTCCCGGGAATCTTCTGTGTGAACACCTCAGGTCCTGTATGATGGGTATCTAGAGTATTCCTCGTCATTTAATATTTAAGAGCGAGTCTGAGCACAGCGAATCCCTGTTCTACAGAATTACATCTGATAGCAGATAATGTGCGGAGATGAAGGACTTGGATGTGGATCACAGAACGTCACCACTACAGACAAATCTGTGAAATTACTGCGCTGGATTATGTGGTTCTCCTAAGTGATGACAGATTCATAGTGACTTACCTGTGGACCCACAACACCGGGAGGACCCGGGGGACCTGTCTTTCCTTGGAAACCCTGGTAATGGGAATAAAGAAGGTGAGAAGAGGAAGAAGAAGAGAGACGTAGGCAGCCAACGCTCCCCTCGGCTGGACACTGCTGTTCTATAGTTGGAGAAGACAGGAAAAGGTGAACTTCAAGGCAACAGATTTATGCCCGTTCTGGTCGCCAGTTAATGAGGAAAATTCATGGATCATTATTCTTAAGTGTAAATGACGGCCGGTGACAATGGACTTCCCTGACTCCCTGAAAAATAAATGGGGCAGGTACATGAAACCAACAACAAGAGAAGCTGGGATGAGAGAGGCACTTACCACAGTGAATGGATAAAGGTTATTGCTTGATATGCGGCATGCACTAAGAGGTCGGGCAAATAATAAATCCATCAAACCTAGCTTACCTGAGGATACTGAATCATTTATAGTCAGCGAAGTCAATATGGATTCATACAGCTGCACTTAGTAAATGTAATGAATTGTTATATGCTGACCCAATATCCCTGCTGAAGACGTAGTGTCCAAAACAATATTATACAGAAAGGACATACTTCTTCACTGTACAGAGTCAGTGTATATTACCTTATCCTGTACTGATCCTGGGTTACATCCTGTATTATCCTCCAGAGCTGCACTCACTATTCTGCTGGTGCAGTCACTGTTGTATCGTACATGTACACTTACTTATCCTGGTACTGAAATTCCTGACGAGTTACATCCCTGTATTATACTCCAGAGCTGCCACTCACTATTCTGCTGGTGCAGTCACTGTGTACATATATTACTATATCCTGTATCTATTACTCCAGAGCTGCACTCACTATTCTGCTGGTGAGTCACTGTGTACATACATTACTTATCCTGTACTGATCCTGAGTTACATCCTGTATTATACTCCAGAGCTGCACTCACTATTCTGCTGGTGCAGTCACTGTGTACATACATTACTTATCCTGTACTGATCCTGAGTTACATCCTGTATTATACTCCAGAGCTGCACTCACTATTCTGCTGGTGCAGTCACTGTGTACATACATTACTTATCCTGTATTATTACTCCCAGAGCTGCACTCACTATTCTGCTGGTGCAGTCACTGGGTACATACATTACTTATCCTGTACTGATCCTGAGTTAGATCCTGTATTATACTCCAGAGCTGCACTCACTTATTCTGCTGGTGCAGTCACTGTGTACATACATTACTTATCCTGTACTGATCCTGAGTTACATCCTGTATTATACTCCAGAGCTGCACTCACTATTCTGCTGGTGCAGTCACTGTGTACATACATTACTTATCCTGTACTGATCCTGAGTTACATCCTGTATTATACTCCAGAGCTGCACTCACTATTCTGCTGGTGCAGTCACTGTGTACATACATTACTTATCCTGTACTGATCCTGAGTTACATCCTGTATTATACTCCAGAGCTGCACTCACTATTCTGCTGGTGCAGTCACTGTGTACATACATTACTTATCCTGTACTGATCCTGAGTTACATCCTGTATTATACTCCAGAGCTGCCACTCACTATTCTGCTGGTGCAGTCACTGTGTACATACATTACTTATCCTGTACTGATCCTGAGTTAACATCCTGTATTATACTCCAGAGCTGCCACTCACTATTCTGCTGGTGCAGTCACTGTGTACATACATTACTTATCCTGTACTGATCCTGAGTTACATCCTGTATTATACTCCAGAGCTGCACTCACTATTCTGCTGGTGCAGTCACTGTGTACATACATTACTTATCCTGTACTATCCTGAGTTACATCTGTATTATACTCCAGAGCTGCACTCACTTATTCTGCTGGTGGCAGTCACTGTGTACATACATTACTTATCCTGTACTGATCCTGAGTTACATCCTGTATTATACTCCAGAGCTGCACTCACTATTTCTGCTGGTGGCAGTCACTGTGTACATACATTACTTATCCTGTACTGATCCTGAGTTACATCCTGTATATACTCCAGAGCTGCACTCACTATTCTGCTGGTGCAGTCACTGTGTACATACATACTTATCCTGTACTGATCCTGAGTTACATCCTGTATTATACTCCAGAGCTGCACTCACTATTCTGCTGGTGCAGTCACTGTGTACATACATTACTTATCCTGTACTGATCCTGAGTTACATCCTGTATTATACTCCAGAGCTGCCACTCACTATTCTGCTGGTGCAGTCACTGTGTACATACATTACTTATCCTGTACTGATCCTGAGTTATATCCTGTATTATACTCCAGAGCTGCACTCACTATTCTGCTGGTGCAGTCACTGTGTACATACATTACTTATCCTGTACTGATTCCTGAGTTACATCCTGTATTATACCCCAGAGCTGCACTCACTATTCTGCTGGTGCAAGTCACTGCGTACATACATTACTTATCCTTGTACTGATCCTGAGTTACATCCTGTATTATACTCCAGAGCTGCACTCACTATTCTGCTGGGTGCAGTCACTATGTACATACATTACTTATCCTGTACTGATCCTGAGTTACATCCTGTATTATACTCCAGAGCTGCACTCACTATTCTGCTGGTGCAGTCACTTGTACATACATTACTTATCCTGTACTGATCCTGAGTTACATCCTGTATTATACTCCAGAGCTGCCACTCACTATTCTGCTGGTGCAGTCACTGTGTACATACATTACTTATCCTGTACTGATCCTGAGTTACATCCTGTATTATACTCCAGAGCTGCACTCACTATTCTGCTGGTGCAGTCACTGTGTACATACATTACTTATCCTGTACTGATCCTGAGTTACATCCTGTATTATACTCCAGAGCTGCACTCACTATTCTGCTGGTGCAGTCACTGTGTACATACATTACTTATCCTGTACTGATCCTGAGTTACATCCTGTATTACACTCCAGAGCTGCACTCACTATTCTGCTCACTAATTCTATATGTGATCCTGCATTATGAATGACCACTGAGTAGTGGATACAAGCCCTACTATATAAAGAATATGATAGGTATATTTGTCTATACCTTGGTGTTATTATTAGCCGGTTACATCCCTGATATATGTGTGACATCCTGCAGCCATCAGGTGTCTGTAGTGATGATACACATTGCAGGCCTACAGAAGAGACGCTCCCTTCACTATTGCACTGGATGAAGCCAACATATGACAGATTTAGCACTTGGCATTCTGCAGCCCCCAGTTTCTCCTCAGACTGCAGTCAGCACGTGCTGTCAAATGACACAATTCCAAGGGAAAAATGTCGGTCTTATTTTTGCAGAAAACATATTTTGTAGCATGAAATTATGTAAGAATGAAAAAGCTTAGCAGCAAGAATCTTGTACCTCGGTGCTGCTCCAGCTCGCAGGATCGTGTCTGCAGAGCCAGCACAAACCTATCTGGACAGCGGCCACAACAAGACGTGCAAACAGCCAGCACCTAAGCCTCGAGCAGCAAGTTATTTCATGGATAGGCCAAAGACGACAGGTCCATGCTGTGCAGGTATGACATATGGATGCCATGAGCGGCTGGAGCTCTGGTAGTTACTGATAACTGCACCTGACTGAACTGCTTCACCGTTTTCTAGATCTGTAAATCTATTTGCTGAGTTTTCATTTCAATTCACTAAAGCGAGACCCAAACTCAGCCATTCGATTGCCCAGTGTAATCTAATGGTGGATCCGCCCAACATTACCATAGACTGGGAAAATCCAACCCGAGTCTGCGATTCACTATAGCAAATCAGTGAGAAAACCCGGCCAAAAAGATTCACGCATCACCTTGTAGGGGGCGCTACAGCTGACGAGATGTTGGAGAGTCAGGGTTACTGACCATACTGCGCAAGGCTCCTTGGAAATCATCGTTACTCTGACTTGACCAGAATAAGCAGGGGATTTCTTTAGACCCCTCCATGTAGATGAGGAGACACACGCCGTGTAGCAGAAAGATGGGCGACATCTCCTCATCTACAGGGAAGGGTCTAGAGCAATCACACTTCTGGTGGAAGTCAGATGTAAGGACGAGGAAAACCGCTATCAAGTACTCACAGTTTCACCTCTCTGGCCGGGGTGTCCGGGAAGTCCGTCTTTCCCTGGTGGACCCTAAAATTGTAGAAGAACCAAGGTCAGAATATCCAGTATCCAAGGATTTTACAGGCTATTTGCTCGGTAAATACTGTTTTATGATTAACGAGCTGTGCAATGTGTCCAGAAAAGTAAAGCATTTTTCACTTACAGGGGGGCCCTTTGGTCCTGGAAATCCAGTGGGTCCTTGAGGTCCGGGTGGTCCCTGTTATAACAGAAATGTGTGTTAGTTTGGGACGTCCTGGGAACGGGGTTCATCCCGGCCTCACATGCATTTGCCATCCTACTTCTCAAAGCTGGAACTAAAGCCATTGTCATTGTGAGTGAAGGAGGGATTCTGGGTACGACATGCGGCTCTTATACCCCGTGTTGTCAGACCGGTTACAGTTGTGAGTTCCTTCTCTAGACCATAAGCGATGGATCTAGTCTAATGGAAAGCAGCGGCTTGTTCTGCGCAATAATACAGCTGGCTGCAAGCATGAGAGGGGGATGGGGACACGGGAATGTATGTCATGTTAATGCGGCCTGCAATTCAGCCTACTGTCCATGTCCTGGACGGGAACTCAAACTGCCCGTTCTAATCCAGTTAGAACTTTCTCTGACAACACACAAGAACCCAGCGGCAGCGGTTTACAGGGTTACGCTCTTCCATGGCACCATGCTGCCATAACTACTCCAGCTGGTACACATTCTACTCGCAGCTGTGGAGTCATGCAGACCAACCTCTACCTCAGACCTCACAACCTTTCGCTTTGATGAATCTGATTATTAAACATTAATCTGATTAGTGACACATACACATATATTAGAGAAGTCGCTGCACAGGTGAGGGGAGCAATGGAAACCAAAATCCAGGCATCGCCCCCGACTCCTGCCGGCAGCTCGAACAGCGGTGAATCAAGGAACAGACGAGCTCCTGGAGATCATCTACCAGTCAATCAGCCTCCCCGGAAGGACCGCTGTGTAAGGGTTAATACTGCCTTCACACATTTACAAGGGAAGGGTGTCAGTGTCGGCCTGTAGACCCCGGTGGAGGAGGCCACAGTGTCCGTGTATTGTGTGCGTGTTCTCCGTACACGGACATTTGGTGACAGAACCTGTAGAACGGATTTGCTATTGTATAGTGATCTGGACAGTTCTTCATTTCAGGACCACTGATCTGTTAGCGCACTTCACAATAAGCGAGGCGCCATCACACCCCAAGAGATCCAACTGATATTCCCACAGAACAGTTTGTAGTTTTATAGCCACATCTTACCCTTTCACCAGGAGGACCAGCGGGGCCATCCCCTCCAGAGTTACCCTGCAGAGGAAGAGGAGACGGACATTAGAAGCTGTAGTTTTACAGAAGGTAAGGAATGAGTGAAGTCTCTGGCAGACGTGTACTGCGCCCTCAGGCTTTGGCCTATGATATAACCGTTCTCACCTTGGGGCCTGGCTTTCCTGTTGTTCCCCTTGGACCTCTTTCACCACGTGGACCCTTCAGACAGAATGACAAATGTAGGTAAGTACAGCTGAACGGTGTGTGCTAGGTGTGAAATTCAGTATGGAAGGAGAAGAGTGGTTTCTTACCGTTGGACCTCGTTGCCCCCTTGGACCTGGTTTGCCAGGGGTTCCCTAAAAGAAAGCAAAGGATGAAGTTTTAAGAGGGCAATAAGCACGACCCGTCCTCTTCCCCGGGCTGCGGCTCCAGGGGTATTAACTATAACTGGTAGACTTTTAATTTACTTGTAAGAGGACAAAGCCTTTAAGGACAAAAAAAAAAACACCTTATTACAAAATAATAAGCCTTGAGCGGCCCGGAGAAGTAAATCTTTCCTCAGCTCTGGCTTTGGCAGCACCCGAGGAATAATAATAAAGCGATGACATTCAGTACGAGATCTGCAGAGCTTTTTCTTACCGGCTCAGCACATTATTATATTGGATTTTCCTCTGTATTATTTTAGAGGCCGGAGCTGAGCCCAGAAGCTCCTGGAGGTTGATAAGGGGGAAGGGCATGCCGCATCATTTGACGCCTGTACATAGGACGTTGGACGCCATTGTGGCCCTTGTTTCAGGGAAAGGCTCATTATAGACATGCTGATAATTCCATATTATTCACTTACTCTTGCACCCTTCTCGCCGTTTGCACCTGGAAAACCGGGAAATCCGATCGATCCCTTCAAGTAAGAGGAGAATAAGAAGTTATTTGTAGTTTGGAGGGCAATGGTTAATCTATGATATAGCAGCAGGATATTGTCGGCTGTATTGCTGTATAGCAGGGCTGATAAGAGGAGTATAGATGGAGCGCGCACCGATCACCGCACCGATACTTCCCCTCAGTCCCTCGCTCCGGGTTTCCTGTAATGTGTTCCCCTCTAATTCCCGCCTTACACATAACACCTGCTGTTATAATGTGCTTAGTGATCAGGAGATGAGTCTGAGCCGCTGATCAATAACGATTATACTGTAGGAAGATCATGGAGTCATCCACATCACAAGATGCCGGCAAATGACTGAAGACTGCAGGACGTTACCTTTGGACCTTGTCTTCCTGGGTAGCCTGGTAATCCTGGAACGCCGAGTTTTCCCTAAAGAGAACATGGTTGTGGTTATTGCCGTCCTCATATACACATACAGATCTCATTCTGGGGTACAGGATAATGACGCTGACACTCGGGGTACAGGATAATGACGCTGACACTCGGGGTACAGGATAATGACGCTGACACTCGGGGTACAGGATAATGACGCTGACACTCGGGGTTACAGGATAATGACGCTGACACGGTCGGATAATGGCTACACTCGGGGATAATGACGACGCTAACGGGTACAGGATAATGACCTGACACGGGGTACAGGATAACTACATACGCTGACACTCGGGGGTACAGGATAATGACGGGCACAGGATAATGACACTCGACAGGATAATGACTTGGGGGACATACAGGGGTACAGGATAATGACACTGGGGTACACTGACACTTGGGGTAACAGGATAATGGACACTGACACTGGGGTACAGGATAGATTGACACTGACACTCGGTACAGGGATAATGAACTCGACACTTGGGGGACAATATACATCGACAGACAGGGACACTGGGGACATGACACACTTGGGGACAGGATAATGACACTCACACTCAGTAATGTGACACACTCGGACAGGATAATGACACTGGACACTGACAGGGGGACAGGATAATGACACTGACACACTCGGGGGATAATGACACACTCGACATGGGGGTACAGGATAATGACACACTGGGGGGTACAGGACACACTGACACTGACACTGGGGGTACAGGAAATGACGCTGACCATACAGGATCGCTGACACTGGGTAACACGGTACAGGGGACTACATGAACTCGGGGTACAGGATAATGACCTGACACTCGGGGTACAGGATAATGACACTGACACCGGGGTACAGGATAATGACGCTGACACTGGGGTACAGGACTGACACTGGACAGGGTGACACTGGGACAGCTACAGGGGTACAGGATAATGACACACTGACACTGGGGGTACAGGATAATGACACTGATAATGACTGACACTGGGGTACAGGATAATGACGGACACTCGGGGGGATAACACTCGGGGTAACAGGATAATTGACACTGACACCCGGGGTACAGGACAATGACACTGGGTACAGGATAATGACACCACTGGGGGTACAGGATAATGACGGGGTACACTGGGGTACGGATAATGACACACACTGGGGGGTACAGGATAATGACGACACTGACACTGGGGTACAGGAATAATGACACTCGGGACAGGATAATGACACTCATCAGGGGTATAATGACACTGGGGTACAGGGAGGGTACAGGATAATGACACTAGGGACACTGGTACAGGATAATGACACTGCTGGACACTCGGGGTACAGGATAATGACACTCGGACAGGATAATGACTCGGGGTAACAGGGGTAAGGATAATGGACTGACACTGACGGGATACAGGATAATGACACTCGACACTCAGGGGTACAGGATAATGACGCTGACACTCGGGTACAGGTAATACGACACTGACACTGGGGTACAGGATAATGACGGGGGGTACAGGATAATGACGGGGGTACAGGATAATGACGCTGACACTCGGGATAATGACAGGACACTGACACTTGACGGGGGGGGGTACAGGATAATGACTGACACACAGGATACGGGGTACAGGATAATGACACTGACACTCGGGGTACAGGATAATGACGCACACTGGGGTACAGGATAATGACACTGACACTCGGGTACAGGATAATGACACTCGGGGTACAGGATAATGACACTGACAGGATAATGGGGGTACAGGATACAGGATGACACTCGGGGTACAGGATAATGACACTGGACACTCGGGCACCCAGGAAATGACACTGACACTTGGGGTACAGGATAATGACACTCGGGTACAGGATAATGACACTGACACTGGGGTACAGGATAATGACACTGGGGGACACTCGGGGTACAGGATAATGACACTGACACTCGGGGGACAGGATAATGACACTGGGGTACACTCGGGTACACTGGATAATGACACTGACACTCGGGGGACAGGATAATGACACTGACACTTGGGGGGACAGGATAATGACACTCGGGGGATACAGGATAATGACACTGGGGTACACTCGGGGTACAGGATAATGACACTGACACTCGGGGGACAGGATAATGACACTGACACTCGGGTACAGGAATAATGACACTGGGGGTACAGGATAATGACACTCGGGGACACAGGATAATGACACTCGGGGTACAGGATAATGACACACACTATACAGGATAATACTGACACTCGGGGTACAGGATAATGACACTGACACTCGGGGTACAGGATAATGACACTGACACTTGGGGTACACTGGACAGGATAATGACAACTGACCACTGGGTACAGGATAAGACACTGGACACTGGGGTACAGGATAATGACACTGACACTGGGGGTACAGGAATGACGCTGACACTCGGGTACAGGATAATGACACTGACACTCGGGGTAACAGGATAATGACGCACTGGACACTCGGGGTACAGGATAATGAGGACACTCGGGGTACAGGATAATGACACTGAAAACACTCGGGGTACAGGATAATGACACTGACACTCGGGGTACAGGATAATGACACTGAACACTGACACTGACACTCGGGGTACAGGATAATGACACTGACACTTGGGGGTACAGGATAATGACACTGACACTCGGGGTGGGGGGGTACAGGATAATGACACTGACAACACTCGGGGATACAGGATAATGACACTGACACTCGGGACAGGATAATGACGGGGGTACAGGATAATGACACTGACACTCGGGGACAGGATAATGACACTGACACTGACACTTACAGGGGGTAAAGGATAAGGATAATGACACTGACACTCGGGGTACAGGATAATGACACTGACACTCTGGGGGGGTACAGGATAATGACACTCACTGGGGTACAGGATAATGACGCTGACACTGGGGGTAAAGACACTCGATTGACATGACACACTGACACTCGGGGTACAGGATAATGACACTGACACTCGGGGTACAGGATAATGACGCTGACACTCGGGGTACAGGGATAATGACACTGACACTCGGGGTACAGGATAATATGACACTCGGGGGACAGGATAATGACACTGACACTGGGGGTAAAGGATAATGACACTGACACTGGGGTACAGGATAATGACACTCACTCGGGTACAGGATAATGACACTCACTCGGGGTACAGGATAATGACATGACAGGATAACCTCGGGTACAGGATAATGACACTCGACACAGGATACACTGACCTCGGGGTACTGGGGGTACAGGATTAATGACACTGACACGGGGACAGATAATGACAGGACAGGATAATGACACTCGGGGTACAGGATAATGACACACTGACACTCGGGGTACAGGGGTACAGATAATGACACACGGGGTACAGGATAATGACACTCAGGTTACAGGATAATGACACTGACAACTCGGGTACAGGATAATGACACTCGGGGTACAGGATAATGACACTGACACTCGGGGGTACAGGATAATGACACTCAGGTTACAGGATAATGACACTGACACTGACCTCGGGTACAGGATAATGACACTGGACACTCGGGTACAGGATAATGACACTGACACTCGGGGTACAGGACACTAATGACATGACACTCGGGGTACAGGATAATGACACTGACACTCGGGGTAAGCAGGATAATGACACTCGACACACTCGGGGTACAGGATAATGACACTGACACTCGGGGTACAGGATAATGACACTGACACTCGGGGTACAGGATAATGACACTCGGGTACACTCGGGGTACAGGATAATGACACTCGACTGACACTCGGGTACAGGATAATGACACTGACACTCGGGTACAGGATAACACTCGGACAGGATAATGACACTGACACTGGGGTACAGGATAATGACACTGGGTACACTCGGGTACAGGATATGACACTGACACTCGGGTACAGCTGGGGTACAGGATAATGACACTGACACTCGGGGTACAGGATAATGACACTGACACTCGGACACTGACGGGGTACAGGATAATGACACTGACACTCGGGGTACAGGATAATGACAACTGACACACTCGGGGTACAGGATAATGACACTGACACTGACACTCGGGTACAGGATAATGACACTGACACTGGGGGGTACAGGATAATGACACTGACACTGGGACACTCGGTACAGGATAATGACACTGACACTCGGGGGTACAGGATAATGACACTGGGGTACAGGATAATGACCGGGGGTACAGGATGATGACACTGACACTCGGGGTACAGGATAATGACACTGACACTCGGGGTACAGGATAATGACACTCTGGGTACAGGATAATTGACACTGACACTCGGGTGGGGACAGGATAATGACACTCGGGTACAGGATAATGACACTGACACTTTGGGGACAGGATAATGACACTGACACTCGGGGGTACAGGATAATGACACTGACTTGACAGGATAATGACTTTTGGGGACAGGATAATGACACTCGGGGTAACAGGATAATGACACTGACACTCGGGTACAGGATAATGACACTGACACTCGGGTACAGGATAATGACACTGACACTGACGACACTCGGGGTACAGGATAATGACACTGACACTTTACAGGGGACAGGACAGGATAATGACACTGACACTTTGGATAATGACACTCGGGTACAGGATAATGACACTGACACTCGGGGTACAGGTAAGGTGACACTGACACTACGGGGTACAGGATAATGACGGGGGGACAGGTATGACACTGACACTCGGGGTACAGGATAATGACACAGGGGGACAGGATAATGACACTGGACACTTGGGGTACAGGAAATGACACTGACACTCGGGGTACAGGATAATGACACTGACACTCGGGGTACAGGATAATGACACTGACACTCGGGGTACAGGATAATGACACTCGGGGTACAGGATAATGACACTGACACTTGGGGTACAGGATAATGACACTGACACTCGGGGTACAGGATAATGACACTGACACTGACCGGGTACAGGATAATGACACTCTGGGTACAGTGTCCAGCAGGTTTTAGAACTTGTTATACATGTAATGTATATGTACTGTGTGTATTTGACCGCAAAAAGAACAAGGGGCTACGATTCAAAAAAGTTTGTAAAAATCAAAGGTTTTTTGATTATAATTGAAAACTTCAATAAAAAGAATATTAAAAAAAATAAAAAGTACAGGGTCGGTCTTTGTCTTATATCAGGGATCAGCCGCCGGACCTGACATGGGGTAAATAACCGGATCTATTCTATGACATGTGGTAAATACAGACACGTGGAGTGGTGAGCGTTCAGCCGGCGCCGACCCGTCACAGGGAAGGAGTTCGGGCTGTGTCCTTCATTATACTGTGACTTCTAGGAATATGAGCCGATTACCGTGTCAGCACTTCTCCTCAGGGCGGAGTTCTGCTCAGGACATCACATGGGAGGGAGACATTTTTAATGATGCAGTAAGTGCTCCTCACCGGGATCCATGTACATGTAATTATTAAGAAGACGTAATCTCATTCCCTGACACTGCTCATGTGGGAGAAGGTTTCAAGGGGAGGAAGTATGAACAGGACCGGCTGCAAAAACTGCCCCAATATCCGCAGAGACCTCTCTGCATGTGAACAGGGCCTTAGGAGGACATCTCTGCAGCGAAGACTCTTTCTGGCGATATTCCAGTGACAGCGTCGATTATAACAACTTACCTTCTCCCCAGCAGGACCAATAGGACCGTTCTCTCCAGATGGACCACCTCTTCCCTTTGGACCTTCTGGACCATCTTCACCTCTGGGACCAAACGGTCCGAGTTCACCCTGGAGATACATAAAGATACATTAGAGAAGGGAACCTTGTGGACATACACTGAGATGAGATAATCCAGAAATGTTCATGTTCTTGCACTTCTTCACAGAACTTCATGGTGATGATGGATTTCACAAGTTCCGATCAGCGATATCAGTATCGGAGCAGTATTATATATGACCGTCCAGTAATCCACAATATCTAAAATTCATGAACCTATAAGGTTCCACTAATGGAGAGAAATCCAAAACACACTAGAAATTCTCTATAACTTCACGTATTTCTGCCTGTAAAATCCTTGAATAATCTGAAATTATTATATGTACGGAGGCAAAATGTGTGCCGCCACATGGTGCCTGTGTAGAGCACAGTATAACAGAGATAGTCTAAAGTCCAAGCTCTGCTATGGTGTCTTATGGGCCATGAAAGGACTTCCACGGGTGCAGCATTATGAGTGTTCATGAGGTCTGAGGCTGCAGTCCTGTTATCTGAATGGGATTTTCAGAAATCCTGCTGCAGAAAATGACCTATTTAGATACATGGAATACACGCTTACGATACCTGCCCACAGTCTGATGTTCTGATGCAGTTTTGGAAGACAAAACCAGGAGTGAATTCTTGAAACGTTAATACTTTGTCCGGTTATCAGCCTCCCCTGATTCGGCCATATTAAAGATCTGCCTGAGGCACGGCCTGGTCACCACCACAGACTGGAATCCTGCACGCCCTGAGGGTTTGTGTGCAAAAGTGGAGGTGTGAATTGCACCACTGACTTCCAGGGGTCGGTGTGCGCCCCCACGGCTGCCTGAATCCGGCCTTATTCTCACACTTCTGTAACTTTTCCGAGACAATCTTCCATTTATCGCCAGAAAGGCGTCCTGATCCCACAATACGACCTGACAGGGAAAGCCCTTAAACGGTCCATGTGACGGCTGCGCGGCACAAGCTCATGGGACATGAATTACATCTGTATTTCACCTTTTCCAGGCTCGGAGCACTAATAATTAATTGCAGGGGTGAGTCGCCAGATATTCCCATTGATTCCGCCAAGTCCATTAACATCTTCACGCAGTGCGCAGGTTACGGAAGGTTATCAGTTAATGAACATATTGATTCCGGAGCCAAACCCTGCGTTCCTCATAGCAATTAAAGCAAGGTGTGATCATTACTACCCGATGGCAGCGAACGCGCCTTAATCAGGGCTGACACCGACACGCTGCTTGTAATTATCGCTTTGTAGGTATAAGGTGGAGGCTTCTGGAAGATCCATTTTGGGTCTTTAATAAAGGTTGGACCCTCGGTGCCCGCCGGGGAAATATTCTTAAAGCTTACTTTTGCGGGGGCACAGGTACGACTTGCTCCATAGGCTGTGACAAGGATGGGGGCTTGAATATCCACCTCTGAGTGATGTACTTACTAACTTACTAATGTATTGTTATTATCCATATTGCTTCCTTCGCTGGCTGGATTTATTTATCCATCACATTATATACGGCTCATTTCCATGGTTACGACCACCTTGTGCTCCAGCAGTGGTCGTGCTTCCACACTATAGGAAAACACACCGGCCTACGCTCCCATGGTCCTGGCCACCAGAGAGGCTGGAACTTCTTCCTATAGTGTGCAAACACGACCACACTGATGGATTGCAGGGTGGTCGTAACCATGGAAACAAGCCTTGTATAATGTGATGGAAAAATGAACCCAGCCAGCAAAGGAAGTAATATGGAGAATCACAATACATTAGTAAGTGCCTTCCATTAAATACATCTACATGATAAAAGCCACT
Source organism: Rhinella marina (assembly GCA_900303285.1). Classification (NCBI taxonomy): domain Eukaryota; kingdom Metazoa; phylum Chordata; class Amphibia; order Anura; family Bufonidae; genus Rhinella; species Rhinella marina. Next base: position 89,849 of record ONZH01024651.1, read on the forward strand.
TGCTGAAGTGAGAGGACCCCTTTAACAGACAACCCCTTTAACAATCAGCCTCAGCAATTCATTTGTAAGCTGTACAGACATGGTTCTTTTGGCTGCACTGCGCCTCTTTGTGGGATACCGCCCCCACACCCCTGTGCTGCTGCTTTACAACCGCCACATGGCCCACGGCAATCAATAGACAGGAGATGTGGCAGTGTTGTGGGCGTGCCTTCTTGTGGGGCCACTGACACGTACAGTGATGACTCCCTCCGGTCTCAAACCTACCCTGCCTCACTAAATTACTGCCCCTCTGTGTACGTGTGGGATCTCGGTATTTAAACTGTATGAATAATACACGTACAGTACATGACATATTATCTCCTATAGGGCGCTGTATCAGCCACACAGGTAAGTGGCAGCGCTGGGGATCATACATGGACTATAACCACCACCGGACTCCTCTGCAGATGATTCTACAGGTCTGGATCAGGATCTCTGTGGAATGATAAACAATAAAACGGAGGTTCTTACTCGGTCTCCTTTGGGTCCCATGTCTCCCTTGAATCCTGGGAAGCCGTCTTCACCCTAAATCCAGAGATAAACAGAAGCAGAATAACTAAATGCAGAGCGGTGAACTGTGGTGAAATGTGCTGCAGCCATATCCAGCAGTGCACTGGTTAATGATGTGCCCGCCGGTCCCAGGGCACCGATGGAGAGAGGCAACCAGACTGGAAGAGATCGGGAAGTCTAATGAAATCCATGGGCTGTTGCCAGGGGAGACAAGTTCCATCAGCACTGAGTGGTGTCTATTAATAGAGATGTTCGAGCAGGGCCCGGGGCCCCGGGGCTCAGCAGGCGGAGGATGAGAGGTGTGAATTGCTGTGCCAGGCCCATACATCAGACAGGTATCTGAGGTGCGACAGAAGAGGGGCCGCCCCAGCAAGTGCAGCAGAGGTGTCGCCTTATTACTGTGCACAGGGAGGATATTGCTGTCAGTGAATAAGAGCAATCGTATTTACATCCAGACTGAGAGGGAGAAGCGAGCCCTCTGTATGAAAATAATATTCCCATTCACTGACAGCAAGCAGAGATCTTACAGACAAAAAGTAAAGGACTTTTGGTTATTTTTACACCGGTTTATCCCGGGGCTCAGACGCTTCGCCTAACTTTTTGTGCCAGGGGGGTATTCCTGGGCTGAGGGCTATATAGGGGGCATTAGGGAGAGATTACCTCATCCCCAATATTGGCTCCTCCGACCTACACACTTACAGGGCCTGCAAACAGGGCCTCGCTATACAGCGCCTCGCTATACAGGGCCGCTATACGCTCGCTAATCGCTATACAGCGCCTCGCTATACAGCGCCTCGCTATACTCGCTATACAGGACGCCTCGCTATACAGGGCCTCGCTATACCTCGCTATACAGGACTCGCTATACAGGGCCTATACAGGGCCTCGCTATACAGGACCTCGCTATACAGGGCCTCGCTATACAGGACCTCGCTATACAGGGCCTCGCTATACAGGGCCTCGCTATACAGGGCCTCGCTATACAGACCTCGCTATACAGGCCTCGCTATCGCTATAGGACTCCCTCGCTATAGCTATACAGGACCCTCGCTATACAGGGCCTGCTATCGCTATACAGGCCTCGCTATACAGGGCCTCGCTATCAGATCGCTATCCTCGCTATACAGGGCCTCGCTATACAGGGCCTCGCTATACAGGGCCTCGCTATCGCTATACAGGACCTCGCTATACAGGGCCTCGCTAGCTATCCATACAGGGCATACAGACTCGCTATACAGGGCTCGCTAATCGCTATACAGACCTCGCTATACAGGCCCGCTATCGCTATACAGGACCTCGCTATACAGGGCCTCGCTATACAGGGCCTCGCTATACAGGGCCCTCGCTATAGCTATACAGGCCTCGCTATAGCTATACAGGACCGCTCGGCCTCGCTATACAGGACCTCGGGCTATACATACAGGCTATCAGGCCTCGCTATACAGGGCCTCGCTATACAGGACCTCGCTATATCGCATATCGGGCCTCGCTATCGGCATCGCTATCGCTATCGCTACCTCGCTATACAGGGCCTCGCTATCGCTATATCAGGATACCTCGCTATACAGGGCCAGGTCGCTATACAGCTATACAGGACCTCGCCTCAGCTATACAGGGCCTCGCTATACGCTATACAGGCCTCATACAGGGCCTCGCTATACAGGGCCTCGCTATATACAGGGCCTCGCTATAGCTATAATACAGGACCTCGCTATACAGGCCTCGCTATCGCTTATACAGGACCTCGCTATACAGGGCCTCGCTATCGCCGCTATACAGGGCCTCGCTATACAGGCCTCGCTATACAGGGCCTCGCTATACAGGGCCTCGCTATGCTATACAGGACCCCGCTATAACAGGGCCTCGCTATCGCTATACAGGACCCGCTATACAGGGCCTCGCTATACAGGGCCTCGCCTATGGGCCTCGCGCCTCGTATACAGGGCCTCGCTATCGCTATACAGGGCCTCGCTATCGCATATATACAGGACCTCGCTATACAGGGCTATCGCTATACAGGCTCGCTATACAGGGCCTCGCTATACAGGGCCTCGCTATACAGGGCCTCGCTAATCGCTGGCCTCGCTATCGCAGCTATAAGCACCTCGCTATATCGGGCCTCGCTATACAGGGCCTCGCTATACAGGGCCTCGCTATACAGGACCTCGCTATCTATACATCGCTATTACAGGACATCTTTAAAGGGGTTCTGCAGTTCTGTAAAACTGATGATCTATCCTCTGGATAGATCATCAGCATCTGATCGGCGGCGGTCCGACACCCGGGACCCCGCGCTGATCAGCTGTTTGAGAAGGCAGCGGCGCTGCAGGAGCGCCGCGGCCTTCTCTGTGTTTTCCTCAGCCCAGTGACGTCACGACTACTATCACTGGCCTGGGCGGGGCTAAACTCCATTCATGTGAACAGAGCTTAGCCCCGCCCAGGCCAGTGAATAGTAGTCGTGACGTCACTGGCCTGCGGTAAACACAGAGAAGGCCGCGGCGCTCCTGCAGCGCCGCTGCCTTCTCAAACAGCTGATCAGCAGGGGTCGGACCGCCGCCGATCAGATGCTGATGATCTATCCAGAGGATAGATCATCAGTTTTACAGAACTGCAGAACCCCTTTAATATTAGACATTTGATTATATATTTTTAAAGGAATTTCTAATAAATGTTTTGAGGGATCACGCCCGTTCAGAGATACGCGATAATACTAGCGTGATTAATGGTTTCATTCTAGAATATCTCTTCTTTTTTTGAGAATTTTGTGCCAAACCTCAGACACATTATAAGCCACACCCCTTCTATATATTGTGCCCCTCCCACTAAGCCACACCCCCTCGCAGAGGGAGGAGCCATGGATTATTTTGGCACTTTTTCTTCATAAATGAGTGATTTCTTCTAATTGGTCGCGTCGGTTACTCACAATCATTGGCATAGCCGGGGCAGCCCCGCAGGTCACCTCGCACCCACTTACCTTCTCTCCCTTTGTCCCCTTCAATCCGCGGATTCCATCAGCTCCCTGAAAAGAGACAGAGGGCTCAGTGCACGGAACATACAATGGTGGCGGAGCCGCTGCTCCCAGTGACAGCGCTAGTGGTCTATGACCCCCCAAGATGGCAGCTTCCTCTAGAGATGGATCATACCGCATCTAACAACACCACAGACCTGTCTGCATCACTCTGCCCCCTGGTGGCCACAAAACCTACTGTCCCAAAGAAGTAGTGAAACTCTGTCCAGCCCCCGCTGTGTCACTGAATAACTGGCAATAAAGTTAATTTGAAGTAAAAAAAACACAACTTCTATATACTGTGTGTATGGACAGTGCACAGTACCGCTTCTCTCTGTATACGGACAGTGCACAGTACCGCTTCTCTCTGTGGACAGTACAGTACCGCTTCTCTCTGTATACGGTGCACAGTGCACAGTAGCTCTCTGTATCTCAGTGCACAGTACCACTTCTCTCTGTATACGGACAGTGCACAGTACCGCTTCTCTCTGTATACGGACAGTGCACAGTACCGCTTCTCTCTGTATACGGACAGTGCACAGTACCGCTTCTCTCTGTATACGGACAGTGCACAGTACCGCTTCTCTCTGTATACGGACAGTATACGGACAGTGCACAGTACTCGCTTCTCTCTGTATCACGGCTTCTCTCTGTATACGGCACCACAGTAAGCACAGTACGCTTCTCTCTGCACAGTACTCTCTCTGTATACGGACAGTGCACAGCTGCTTCTCTCTGATATACAGGACAGTACGCTTCTCTCTGTATACGGCACAGTACCGCTTCTCTCTTATACGGACAGTGCACAGTACGCTTCTCTCTGTATATGGAAGTGGACAGTTCTCTCTGTATACGGACAGTGCACAGTACGCTTCTCTCTGATACGGTACAGTGTATACTGCACAGTACCTGTTCTCTCTGTATACGGACAGTGCACAGTACCGCTTCTCTCTGTATACGGACAGTGCACAGTACGCTTCCGCTTCTCTGTATACAGTGCACAGGTACTGCTTCTCTCTGTATACGGACGTGCACAATACCGCTTCTCTCTGTATACGGACAGTGCACAGTACCGCTTTCTCTCTGTATACGGACAGTGCACAGTACGCTTCTCTCTGTATACGGACAGTGCACAGTACGTTCTCTCTGTAATGGACAGTGCACAGTACCGCTCTCTCTGTTTACGGACAGTTGCACAGTACGCTTCTCTCTGTATACGGACAGTGCACAGTACAGCTTCTCTCTGTATACGGACAGTGCACAGTACCGCTTCTCTCTGTATACGGTACCGTGCACAGTACCGGACAGTGCCGCTCTCTCTGTATACGGACAGTCACAGGCTTCTCTCTGTTACGGACAGTGCACAGTACCCGCTTCTCTCTGTATACGGACAGTGCAGTACAGCTTCTCTCTGCATATACAGTGACAGTACGTTTCTCTGTATATGGACAGTGCACAGTACCTCTCTCTGTATACTGGACAGTGCTTCTCTCTGTATACGGACAGTGCACAGTACGCTTCTCTCTGTATACGGACAGTGCACAGTACCGCTTCTCTCTGTATACGGACAGTGCACAGTACAGGTATACACAGTACAGCTTCTCTCTGTATATGGACAGTGCCACAGTACAGCTTCTCTCTGTATACGGACAGTGCACAGTACCCTCTTCTCTCTGTATACGGACAGTGCACAGTACCGCTTCTCTCTGTAATACGACAGTGCACAGTACAGCTATATGGACAGTGCATACAGTGCACTTACGCTTCTCTGTATACGGACAGTGCACAGTACCGCTTCTCTCTGTATACGGACAGTGCACAGTACCGCTTCTCTCTGTATACGGACAGTGCACAGTACCGCTTCTCTCTGTATACGGACAGTGCACAGTACAGCTTCTCTCTGTATACGGACAGTGCACAGTACCGCTTCTCTCTGTATACGGACAGTGCACAGTACCGCTTCTCTCTGTATACGGACAGTGCACAGTACAGCTTTCTCTCTGCTTATGCGAACAGTGCCACAGTACTGCTTCTCTCTGTATACGGACAGTGCACAATACCGCTTCTCTCTGTATACGGACAGTGCACAGTACCGCTTCTCTCTGTATACGGACAGTGCACAGTACAGCTTCTCTCTGCATATGGACAGTGCACAGTACCGCTTCTCTCTGTATATGGACAGTGCACAGTACCGCTTCTTCTGTATACGGACAGTGCACAGTACAGCTTCTCTCTGTATACGGACAGTGCACAGTGCTTCTCTGTATGTATGGACAGTGCACAGTACCGCTTCTCTCTGTATACGGACAGTGCACAGTACCGCTTCTCTCTCTGTATATGGACAGTGCACAGTGCTTCTCTCTAGCAGTACAGCACAGTACAGCTTCTCTCTGTATACGGACAGTACGTACCGCTTCTCTCTGTATCGGACAGTGACAGTACCGCTTCTCTCTGTATATGGACAGTGCACAGTACTGCCTTCTCTCTGTATACGGACAGTGCACAGTACAGGCTTCTCTCTGTATACGGACAGTGCACAGTACCGCTTCGTCTCTGTTATGGACAGTGCCACAGTACCGCTTCTCTCTGTATACGGACAGTGCACAAGTACGCTTCTCTCTGTATAGGACAGTGCAACAGTACCTTCTCTCTGTATACGGACAGTGCACAGTACAGCTTCTCTCTGTATACGGACAGTGCACAGTACAGCTTCTCTCTGTATACGGACAGTGCACAGTACCGCTTCTCTCTGTATACGGACAGTGCACAATACCGCTTCTCTCTGTATACGGACAGTGCACAGTACCGCTTCTCTCTGTATACGGACAGTGCACAATACCGCTTCTCTTGTATACGGACAGTGCACAGTACCGCTTCTCTCTGTATACGACAGGCACAGTACGCTTCTCTCTGTATACACAGTACAGTTCTCTCTCAGTTATCTCTGTTCTCTCTGTATACGGACAGTGCCACATGACAGTGCACAGTACCGCTTCTGTATACGGACAGTGCACAGTACCGCTTCCTCTGTATACGGACAGTGCCAGTACAGTTCGGGGACAGTGCACGTACCGCTTCTCTCTGTATACGGACAGTGCACAGTACACGCTTTCTCTGTATACGGACAGTGCACAGTACGCTCTCTCTGTATACGGACAGCTGCCACAGTACCGTTCTCTCTGTATACGGACAGTGCTACAGCTTCTTCTGTATATGGACAGTGCACAGTACCGCTTCTCTCTGTATACGACAGTGCACAGTACAGCTTCTCTCTTTATACGGACAGTGCACAGTACAGCTTCTCTCTGTATAGGGACAGTGCACAGTACCGCTTCTCTCTGCATACGGACAGTGCACAGTACCGCTTCTCTCTGTATACGGACAGTGCACAGTACCGCTTCTCTCTGTATACGGACAGTGCACAGTACCACGTCCAGCCTTCCCTGCTCGCCGGGGCCCACATCAGGTCTGTTTCTGCCTACCAGACTCGGCGGCTTTGATTGAGGTGGTGAATGAGCTGATAGTGTGTAATGACAGTAAATGGCTTCTCCTACACTGCGAGGAAAATAAATATATAAAGCGCTGAATCGCCCCCATTAAGCGCGGCAGAACACCCATCCATCTCCACTTTAGCAGATCTAATTATGACACTTTGGAGGAGAATTTCCGCCGTTCTGCGCCCCTTCTCTGTAGCAATGCTGAATAATTCAATTAGTTTAATGACGGCTCTAAAGCCAGATATTCTGCACTTCACACTCTTAATGTTCCCTAATGGAGAAAAGCTCGGTTCAGCCAATAGAATCGGCAAACTGCTTCCTGTGATGAACCGGCCCGACCGATCCCACACCAGGGTTAACCCATGGGCTGCCAGAGATCCAAAGCTCTGACCATTTTAGAGCCTCTAAAATCCCTGCAAATACAAGTCCTTGAGTGGTCCTAATTGCATGATTCTAGGACAACTAAAATGGCCGCCATTACAGGTCCCAGTGGGAATGTCACCCAGCTTTCCCAGAATCCGAAGTAGAAGGACTTCTGCCTTGTTATACAGCCACACATCCACGGGTGGTGCAGCGGAGCTTACAATCTATTCTTTATATGCACAAGCCCGGTTTTTAGTCTGTGTGTGTGGGGACCAGGATTTACAGACCCTAAGGGGGGGGGGGGGGGGGGTGTCCCCAGGATTTACAGACCCTAAGGGCGGGGGGGGGGGGGGGGGTCGGATGTCCCCAGGAATCACAGACCCTAAGGGCGGGGGGGGGGCCAGGATTTACAGACCCTAAGGGCGGGGGGGGGGGGGTTCCCCAGGATTTACAGACCCTAAGGCGGGGGGGATGTCCCCAGGATTTACAGACCCTAAGGGGGGGGGGTTCCCAGGATTTACAGACCCTAAGGGCGGGGGGGGGGCCAGGATTTTACAGACCCCAAGGGCGGGGGGGCGGATGTCCCCAGGATTCACAGACCCTAAGGGCGGGGGGGCCCCAGGATTTACAGACCCTAAGGGCCTGTTTGGTAAAAGGAACACATGGGGAAACCGCTCCAGCCACCTGATACAGCAGGACATACAGCAGCATGTGTCGTATATAAAGGCCTCGCACAATCGGCTGTTGTCCCCTTTACAATAGAGCAGTTTATTGCATTACTGAGGGCCCCCACAAACCCCCAATACCAGGAACAACCCCCGGTGGCTGCTCATACAGACTAAACTCCGTGAGAAGTGCGCTGAGTTCACAGTCAGCTGGTTAGTTTGGCTGCGCGCCCCAGTCTGCCACTAGGATGGAGTGTTCCTTTAAATATCATGGCTGCCATATCGTCTGAGCTGTCAGAGGTTTCCCTGTGTGTGGCATATACCATGTATACTAATAGGGCGTGTGTATACGTTATCCTGCCGGGCACTGCATCCTGTGTGTGCATGTATACTAATATAGGGCGGCACTGCTGTGTATACGTTATCCTGCCGCACCACAATGTCACTGCATCCTGTGTGCGGCATATACCATGTATACTAATATAGGGGCGGCACTGCTGTTGATACGTTAACCACAATGTCACTGCATCCTGTGTGTGGCATATACCATGTATACTAATATAGGGGGCGGCACTGCTGTGTATACGTTATCCTGCCGCACCACAATGTCACTGCATCCTGTGTGTGGCATATACCATGTATACTAATATAGGGGGCGGCACTGCTGTGTTATCGTTATCCTGCGCACCACAATGTCACTGCATCCTGTGTGTGGCATATACCATGTATACTAATATAGGGGGCGGCACTGCTGTGTATACGTTATCCTGCCGCACCACAATGTCACTGCATCCTGTGTGTGGCATATACCATGTATACTAATAATGGGGGCGGCACTGCCTGTGCATGACGTTATCCTGCCGCACACAATGTCACTGCATCCTGTGTGCGGCATATACCATGTATACTAATATAGGGGGCGGCAACTGCTGTGTATACGTATCCTGCCGCACCACAATGTCACTGCATTCCTGTGTGTGGCATATACCATGTATACTAATATAGGGCGGGCGGCACTGCTGTGTATACGTTATCCTGCCGCACCACAATGTCACTGCATCCTGTGTGTGGCATATACCATGTATACTAATATAGGGGGCGGCACTGCTGTGCATACGTTATCCTGCCGCACCACAATGTCACTGCATCCTGTGTGTGGCATATACCATGTATACTAATATAGGGGCGGCACTGCTGTGTATACGTTATCCTTGCCGCACCACAATGTCACTGCATCCTGTGTGCGGCATATACCATGTATACTAATATAGGGGGCGGCACTGCTGTGCATACGTTATCCTGCCGCACCACAATGTCACTGCATCCTGTGTGCGGCATATACCATGTATACTAATATAGGGGGCGGCACTGCTGTGTATACGTTATTCCTGCCGCCACCACAATGTCACTGCATCCTGTGTGTGGCATATACCATGTATACTAATATAGGGGGCGCACTGCTGTGTATACGTTATCCTGCCGCACCACAATGTCACTGCATCCTGTGTGTGGCATATACCATGTATACTAATATAGGGGGCGGCACTGCTGTGCATACGTTATCCTGCCGCACCACAATGTCACCGCATCCTGTGTGCGGGCATATACCATTAATACTAATATAGGGGGCGGCACTGCTGTGCATACGTTATCCTGCCGCACCACAATGTCACTGCATCCTGTGTGCGGCATATACCATGTATACTAATATAGGGGGCGGCACTGCTGTGCATACGTTATCCTGCCGCACCACAATGTCACCGCAGCCTGTGTGGTACCTACCTTGACACCACGTGGTCCTGGATACCCGATTGGCCCTTGAGGTCCAGCAGGTCCCTGACCGGGGAAAGAAGAGAAGCTTAGATTAGTGATTAAGAAATAGACAATTACCACCATATATGTATGATATACACAAGTAGGTAGAAAAGTATGTGAACCCCCTCCATTTCAGCTTTTGTTTCCAGGTGCTTAAAATCCCGCCATTCCCATACAGGAACTCAGAAGGTGCCATCCGGGAGAGCGCAGTCATCGGCATTGGATGCCACGCCCCTGCCGTGTGCGGATGACCGCCATGATAACGCCGTCATTCAACATGAAGTCTTGAATTATTTGTAAGAATGGGATCATCTGGGTGCCTTCATCAGAGAGACCTGATAAACTCCAGATTACAGTATAGTCTGGATTATCAGACGGCGTGAGAGAAATCTGCCTCTGGTTTTATGATGCCGCAGCTCCCTGCCGGATTGTCTGCACCGACAGTCATCATTATGGCGGCTCGTTATCCATCATCCTTACACAATGCAGCGTGAACTACAACTCCAATCACAGTAAATGGGAGGACGGCGCCTGCTGGTACCGGTCAGGACTGTGCCTGTCGGCAGAGGAGCCGTATTTACCGCTCGCCGGCTTTGTTTTTCCAACCGCTCTCATCAGTGTTTAAACTTTGAATTAAGTTTCTGTGCTGTTGCCTAGCAACCGAGAGACGGATTCTGCACGGGAAGCGTCGCTTCCACCACGGATTATGGCAGAACAGGCCGATCCTGCTGAATATGTATACGTGAGAGATCTGTCCCTCTGCACACGGATAGAAAGGAACATTGAAAATAACAGATCAGAGCTCACACCCCTGACAGCACGCCGCCCCTCATACCGTCTATAGGTTCTCACACTGCACAGTATAGCCGGTTTATTACAGCACGCCGCCCCCATACCGTCTATAGGTTCTCACACCGCACAGTATAGCCGGATTATTACAGCACGCCGCCCCTCATACCGTCTATAGGTTCTCACACTGCACAGTATAGCCGGTTTATTACAGCACGCCGCCCCCATACCGTCTATAGGTTCTCACACTGCACAGTATAGCCGGATTATTACAGCACACCGCCCCTCATACCCGTCTATAGGTTCTCACACTGCACAGTATAGCCGGTTATTACAGCACGCCGGCCCCCTCATACCGTCTATAGGTTCTCACACTGCCCAGTATAGGCCGGATTATTACAGCACACCGCCCCTCATACCGTCTATAGGTTCTCACACTGCACAGTTATAGCCGGTTTATTACAGCACGCCGCCCCTCATTACCGTCTATAGGTTCTCACACTGCACAGTATAGCCGGTTTTATTACAGCACACCGCCCCTCATAACCGTCTATAGGTTCTCACACTGGCACAGTATAGCCGGTTTATTACAGCACACCGCCCCTCATACCGTCTATAGGTTCTCACACTGCACAGTATAGCCGGTTTATTACAGCACAATACCGCCCCTCATACCGTCTTATAGGTTCTCACACTGCACAGTATAGCCGGTTTATTAACAACACGCCGCCCTCATACCGTCTATAGGTTCTCACACTGCACAGTATAGCCGGTTTATTACAGCACGCCGCCCCTCATACCGGTCTATAGGTTCTCACACCGCACAGTATAGCTGGATTATTACAGCACGCCGCCCCTCATACCGTCTATAGGTCTCACACTGCACAGTATAGCCAGTTTATTACAGCACACCGCCCCTCATACCGTCTATAGGTTCTCACACCGCACAGTATAGCCGGTTATTACAGCACGCCGCCCCTCATACCGTCTATAGGTTCTCACACCGCACAGTATAGCCGGATTATTACAACACGCCGCCCGTCATAACCGTCTATAGGTTCTCACACTGCACAGTATAGCCAGTTTATTACAGCACACCGCCCCTCATACCGTCTATAGGTTCTCACACTGCACAGTATAGCCGGTTTATTACAGCACACCGCCCCTCATACCGTCTATAGGTTCTCACACTGCACAGTATAGCCGGTTTATTACAGCACGCCGCCCCTCATACCGTCTATAGGTTCTCACACCGCACAGTATAGCCGGATTATTACAGCACGCCGCCCCTCATACGTCTATAGGTTCTCACACCGCACAGTATAGCCGGTTTTATTACAGCACACCGCCCCTCATACCGTCTATAGGTTCTCACACCGCACAGTATAGCCCGATTATTACAGGACACGCCCCCTTCATACCGTCTATAGGTTCTCACACTGCACAGTATAGCCGGATTATTACAGCACGCCGCCCCTCATACGTCTATAGGTTCTCACACCGCACAGTATAAGGCCGGTTTATTACAGCACGCCGCCCCTCATACCGTCTATAGTTCTCACACCGCACAAGTATTAGCCCGGTTTATTACAGCACACCGCCCCTCATACCGTCTATAGGTTCTCACACTGCACAGTATAGCCGGTTTATTACAGCACACCGCCCCTCATACCGTCTATAGGTTCTCACACTGCACAGTAATAGCCGGTTTATTACAGCACACCGCCCTCATACCGTCTATAGGTTCTCACACTGCACAGTATAGCCGGTTTATTACAGCACACCGCCCTCATACCGTCTATAGGTTCCTCACACCGCACAGTATAGCCGGATTATTACAGCACGCCGCCCCTCATACCGTCTATAGGTTCTCACACTGCACAGTATAGCCGGTTTATTACAGCACGCCGCCCCTCATACCGTCTATAGGTTCTCACACCGCACAGTATAGCCGGTTTATTACAGCACGCCGCCCCCATACCGTCTATAGGTTCTCACCACTGCACAGTATAGCCGGTGTATTACAGCATACCGTCTATAGGTTCTCACACTGCACAGTATAGCCGGTTTATTAGAGCACACCGCCCCTCATACCGTCTATAGGTTCTCACACCGCACAGTATAGCCGGATTATTACAGCACGCCGCCCCTCATACCGTCTATAGGTTCTCACACTGCACAGTATAGCCGGTTTATTACAGCACACCGCCCCTCATACCGTCTATAGGTTCTCACACTGCACAGTATAGCCGGTTTATTACAGCACACCGCCCCTCATACCGTCTATAGGTTCTCACACCGCACAGTGTAGCAGATTTATTACAGCACGCCGCCCCTCATACCGTCTATAGGTTCTCACACCGCACAGTATAGCCGGTTTATTACAGCACGCCGCCCCTCATACCGTCTATAGGTTTCTCACACCGCACAGTATAGCCGGTTTATTACAGCACACCGCCCCTCATAACGTCTATAGGTTCTCACACTGCACAGTATAGCCGGTTTATTAGAGCACACCGCCCCTCATACCGTCTATAGGTTCTCAACACTGCACAGTATAGCCGGTTTATTACAGCACACCGCCCCTCATACCGTCTATAGGTTCTCACACCGCAAAGTATAGCCGGTTTATTACAGCACACCGCCCTCATACCGTCTATAGGTTCTCGACACCGCAAAGTATAGCCGGTTTATTACAGCATGCCGCCCCTCATACCGTCTATAGGTTCTCACACTGCACAGTATAGCCGGATTATTACAGCACACCGCCCCTCATACCGTCTATAGGTTTCTCACACCGCACAGTATAGCCGGTTTATTACAGCATCCGTCTATAGGTTCTCACCCGCACAGTATAGCCGGTTTATTACAGCAACCGTCTATAGGTTCTCACACTGCACAGTATAGCCGGTTTACTACAGCACGCCGCCCCTCATACCGTCTATAGGTTCTCACACTGCACAGTATAGCCGGTTTATTACAGCACACCGCCCCTCATACCGTCTATAGGTCTTCACACTGCACAGTATAGCCGGTTTATTACAGTACTTCGCATCGCAAACTGATCCGGCCTCATTTATCCTGGTGTATAACACTGCAGTACTGGCACTGAAGGGTCCCTGTGCCCTGCACATGGTGAAGAACCTGCTCACGGCGGTGTGGTGGTGAGCAGCGCTATGCAGACTTCATGCGGCTTCAACTGCACCATGTGTGTCGGGCAGATCCTTGTGACTAACCCATTCTAAACCCTGCGCATGTTACGTGTAAAACTGCAGCTGCAGATTCATCTGCTAGAAAAGGTGAAAATCTGCAGCATTAACCGATATCCTGCACAATTATAATCCTCAGTGCGGGTTTTTTTTTACGCCAAGAGTTGCTACAACATTTGCAACAGAAAATCTGCAGCATAACCACCACGTGTGAACATACCCCTATGGCTTCAAATACAGACCCTTGTAGAACATACACTGACAATGATAATCACTGTAGGGATAAGGATGGGGCGGCACGGACGTGGCTGTAATTTGTGGCAGGGGCCACTATGTTTTGCATAGTCAGACAGTTTTGCAGCCAGTCCGTCAGGCTGCAGGTCCTAACCCCATACGCTGGAGAATGCGAGTACCTGCAGAGTCGTCCCCTGGGGTCCAGTCTTTCCACACTTTCTCTACATGAGGAGAGACTCTTGGAAACAACTGCTTAATGGCTGCCATTATTATCCCTACAGGGACTGCCACTCACCCTGAATGACGCATACACTGGCACCATCCCGCTCTACTGCCCTGCTAATGTGTCAGTCTATCCGTGTACAGGGCAGCTCAGGATGAACAGCACTATGGGGAGTGCTGGGTGCAGTGGATTTAATTGCATTGTGCCCCTGAAGAGAAGCAGCGAGCGGCGGCGGCTTCACCACAGGGGTTATGCTATCCACCTGCAGGACACCCGATCACTGCTGGGAATATCTTCTTTGTAGGTCAGCTGGATGATCGCCTCCTTCTGCAGAGAGTAACCTGTCATTCATCCCCCAGCACTGTCTAATGAAATACAGGCTGTCAGATTCGGCCTGGGGTGCGATTCCTATTTTTAAAATGAATTCACTTTACTTTAGTGCCCACAGGGTGGAAAAAATATATTTTATACCACATTTTAATTTGTAATATTTTGTGGTTGATAGGCCTGTCATAGGCCAGAACGACATGAAAGAGGAGACAGGAAATAGAAGATTTATGGAAATTTATAGTATTTTATTGCTTTTAACCCGAGGCAGCTAATAAGTTACTGATCATTAACCACAAAACTCCGAGAGCTCTGCTACATACAGGTAAGGACTGATGGACCTGAAGTTAATAGGCTCTGGGCAATCAGACCCGTGCAGGGGCCGTGGGCTCAGCAGATACTAATTGTCAAGGAGGGAAGGTGAGGATCCGCCTCGCTGCTAAAACCTTCTAGGGTAAAGCTAAATTCCTCACGTCTTCTAATTCACACCTCACACTGCACAATATCATCGGCAATTAACAGGACACTAATCATGACAAGAAAAGCTTCCAATTTATCACCAACTTAAATAAAATGTAGGTGGCATCAGGGTGCGTCATCGCTAAAGAAATAAGCTATGTTAATGGGGTGGAAACGTAATTAACTCTTTCTAAGCCACATCAGAGGCCAAAGAATGGTATATTGTATGTAAACACATCAGCAGAAGGGAAGGTAATGAGGCTATGGAGGCAGAACAGCACTGCCACCTGGTGGCCAAACTGGGAAACAGCAGCTCGTCTCTACAGTGAGGGGAAAGTAGGTCACCATGAGCAGCAAAAAGAGGGGGAAACCAAAAAGAAACCGAAGTTTTATCCTATGACCAGAATTATACCAGCATGCTCCATATCACTATATACAGAAGATGTATAACTTATACCAGCTGTACATATATAATTATATACAGGAGATACCCAGGTTATACCAGCATGCTCCATATCACTATATACAGAAGATGTATAACTTATACCAGCTGTACATATATAATTATATACAGGAGATACCCAGGTTATACCAGCATGCTCCATATCACTATATACAGAAGATGTATAACTTATACCAGCTGTACATATATAATTATATACAGGAGATACCCAGGTTATACCAGCATGCTCCATATCACTATATACAGAAGATGTATAACTTATACCAGCTGTACATATATAATTATAATAACAGGAGATACCCAGGTTATACCAGCATGCTCCATATCACTAATACAAGAAGATGTATAACTTATACCAGCTGTACATATATAATTATATACAGGAGATACCCAGGTTATACCAGCATGCTCCATATCACTATATACAAGAAGATGTATAACTTATACCAGCTGTACATATATAATTATATACAGGAGATACCCAGGTTATACCAGCATGCTCCATATCACTATATACAGAAGATGTATAACTTATACCAGCTGTACATATATAATTATATACAGGAGATACCCAGGTTATACCAGCATGCTCCATATCACTATATACAGAAGATGTATAACTTATACCAGCTGTACATATATAACTATATACAGGAGATACCCAGGTTATACCAGCATGCTCCATATCACTATATACAAGAAGATGTATAACTTATACCAGCTGTACATATATAATTATATACTGAGATACCCGGGTTATACCAGCATGCTCCATATCACTATATACAAGAAGATGTATAACTTATACCAGCTGTACATATATAATTATATACAGGAGATACCCAGGTTATACCAGCATGCCTCCATATGACTATATACAGAAGATGTATAACTTATACCAGCTGTACATATATAATTATATACAGGAGATACCCAGGTATACCAGCATGCTCCATATCACTATATACAGAAGATGTATAACTTATACCAGCTGTACATATATAATTATATACAGGAGATACCCAGGTTATACCAGCATGGTCCATATCACTATATACAGAAGATGTATAACATATACCAGCTGTACATATATAAATTATATACAGGAGATGCCCAGGTTATACCAGCATGCTCCATATCACTATATACAGAAAGATATATAACTTATACCAGCTGTACATATATAATTATATACAGGAGATACCCAGGTTATACCAGCATGCTCCATATCACTATATACAGAAGATGTATAACATTATACCAGCTGTACATATATAATTATATACAGGAGATGCCCAGGTTATACCAGCATGATCCATATCACTATATACAGAAGATGTATAACTTATACCAGCTGTACATATATAATTATATACAGGAGATACCCAGGTTATACCAGCATGGTCCATATCACTATATACAGAAGATGTATAACTTATACCAGCTGTACATATATAATTATATACAGGAGATACCCAGGTTATACCAGCATGCTCCATATCACTATATACAGAAGATGTATAACTTATACCAGCTGTATATTTACAGGGATCCGTTACAGTGTAATATAATTATATACAGGAGATACCCAGGTTATACCAGCATGCTCCATATCACTATATACAGAAGAGTGTATAACTTATACCAGCTGTACATATATAATTATATACAGGAGATACCCAGGTTATACCAGCATGCTCCATATCACTATATACAGAAGATGTATAACTTATACCAGCTGTACATATATAATTATATACAGGAGATACCCAGGTTATACCAGCATGCTCCATATCACTATATACAGAAGATGTATAACTTATACCAGCTGTACATAATATAATTATATACAGGAGATACCCAGGTTATACCAGCATGCTCCATATCACTATATACAGAAGATGTATAACTTATACCAGCTGTACATATATAATTATATACAGGAGATACCCAGGTTATACCAGCATGGTCCATATCACTATATACAAGAAGATATATAACTTATACCAGCTGTACATATATAATTATATACAGGAGATACCCAGGTTATACCAGCATGCTCCATATCACTATATACAAGAAGATATATAACTTATACCAGCTGTACATATATAATTATATACAGGAGATACCCAGGTTATACCAGCATGCTCCATATCACTATATACAAGAAGATATATAACTTATACCAGCTGTACATATATAATTATATACAGGAGATACCCAGGTTATACCAGCATGCTCCATATCACTATATACAAGAAGATATATAACTTATACCAGCTGTACATATATAATTATATACAGGAGATACCCAGGTTATACCAGCATGCTCCATATCACTATATACAGAAGATGTATAACTTATACCAGCTGTACATATATAATTATATACAGGAGATACCCAGGTTATACCAGCTGTACATATATAATTATATACAGGAGATACCCAGGTTATACCAGCATGCTCCATATCACTATATACAAAGAAAGATGTATAAACTTATACCAGCTGTACATATATAATTATATACAGGAGATACCCAGGTTATACCAGCATGCTCCATATCACTATATACAGAAGATGTATAACTTATACCAGCTGTACATATATAATTATATACAGGAGATACCCAGGTTATACCAGCATGCTCCATATCACTATATACAAGAAGATGTATAACTTATACCAGCTGTACATATATAATTATATACAGGAGATACCCAGGTTATACCAGCATGCTCCATATCACTATATACAGAAGATGTATAACTTATACCAGCTGTACATATATTAATTATATACAGGAGATACCCAGGTTATACCAGCATGCTCCATATCACTATATACAGAAGATGTATAACTTATACCAGCTGTACATATATAATTATATACAGGAGATACCCAGGTTATACCAGCATGCTCCATATCACTATATACAAGAAGATGTATAACTTATACCAGCTGTACATATATAATTATATATACAGGAGATACCCAGGTTATACCAGCATGCTCCATATCACTATATACAAGAAGATGTATAACTTATACCAGCTGTACATATATAATTATATACAGGAGATACCCAGGTTATACCAGCATGCTCCATATCACTATATACAAGAAGATGTATAACTTATACCAGCTGTACATATATAATTATATACAGGAGATACCCAGGTTATACCAGCATGCTCCATATCACTATATACAGAAGATGTATAACTTATACCAGCTGTACATATATAATTATATACAGGAGATACCCAGGTTATACCAGCATGCTCCATATCACTATATACAAGAAGATGTATAACTTATACCAGCTGTACATATATAATTATATACAGGAGATACCCAGGTTATACCAGCATGCTCCATATCACTATATACAAGAAGATGTATAACTTATACCAGCTGTACATATATAATTATATACAGGAGATACCCAGGTTATACCAGCATGCTCCATATCACTATATACAAGAAGATTGATACAAGATAAGATAAGGCCTCCAGCCTGGATACAAGATGAGATACAGTCTCTAACCTGGATACAAGATGAGATACGGTCTCTAGCCTGGATACAAGATGAGATACGGTCTCTAGCCTGGATATCAGAGGAGATGCTGTTGGGCATGGAGGCAGACAGGTTCCACATGATATCTTGCACTTTTGCCCACAGATGTTGTAGCTGGGCCTAAAGCTCCTGTACAGTCATAGTTTGTCGAAGATGGCATTCCAGCTGCTCCCATGAATGCTCGATTGGTGATAAGTCTGGTGAATGGGCAGCCAAGGAAGTGTTGTCATCTGCAGAAGATATTCCTGGGAAACCCCTCCTGTGTGTGAGCATTATCCTGCTAAAAGTGGACACCCTGACACGAGAGGAGCACATGTGGCAGGATGTCCTGCACATATCACTGAGCTGTTTGTATACGCGTATCACTACTAGGAGTGACCGACTGTCCTATGTAATGGCTCCCCCGATCATCACATCAGCAGTTGTCAGCCCTGCCATTAGAGCAGGGATGGCCAACCTGCGGCTCTCCAGCTGTTGTAAAACTACAATTCCCATTTCCCACCATGCCCTGCTGTAGACTGATAGCTATAGGCAGTCTGGGCATGCTGGGAGTTGTAGTTTTGCAACAGCTGGAGAGCCACAGGCTGGCCATCCCTGCATTAGAGGAACACATGTGGTGTCAGGATGTCCTGAGCTGTTGGTATCCTCGTATCACTACAAGTGGTGACCGAATGTCGTATGTGATGGCTTCCCCGATCACCAGCAGTTGTCAGCCCTGCCATTAGAGGAACACATGTGGTGTCAGGATGTCCTGCACGTATCACTGAGCTGTTGGTATCCTCGTATCACTACAAGTGGTGACCGACTATCGTATGTGATGGCTTCCCCGATCATCACCAGCAGTTGTCAGCCCTGCCATAAGAGGAACACATGTGGCAGGATGTCCTGCACGTATCACTGAGCTGTTGGTATCCTCGTATCACTACAAGTGGTGACGGACTATCGTATGTGATGGCTTCCCCGATCTTCACCAGCAGTTGTCAGCCCTGCCATTAGAGGAACACATGTGGTGGCAGGATGTCCTGCACGTATCACTGAGCTATTTGTATACGCGTGTCACTACTAGGGGTGACCGACTATCGTATGTGATGGCTTCCCCGATCTTCACCAGCAGTTGTCAGCCCTGCCATTAGAGGAACACATGTGGCAGGATGTCCTGCTTTTCTCAGTCCAATGATGCGCTCCTTCTCAAAGTCTTTCAGCAGGGTAAAATGTGTCAGCCCCCACGAGATACACTACACAAAAGTAGCCTCTGACAGGTTTTGTAGGACTTTGAGTGAAGCTCTTTAGGACCCTCTTGTGGTAAGACCCAGTGTCTGACCAGACCACACCTGTACTTACTTACATATTTTCAGGATGAGTTTGGGGCAGTATTTTTTTGTCAATGACTATATTTCAGAATGGCACACAGTTACCCATGTCCTGAAGACAAGACCCTCATACCTGGGTTCCCTTCTCTCCTGAGGGGCCTTCTTTACCTGGATGACCCTGTAAAATGAAGACACACAGTAAGATTTCAGCAGTATACGTGGCATCTGGTTCTTTTCTATGGCAGAATGAGGGGTCATAAGCTACTTCATTGGAAGTCAGTGTAAACATGCATTAAAGGGGTCTCTTGGAATAGAAATACATGGCTGCTTTCTTCCAAAAACAGCTCCACCCCTGCCTGCAGGTTTTATTTGGCATTGCAGTTCAGCTCCATTGAATGGTTTGCATGAACAGGCATGGTGCTGTTTTTGGAAGAAAGCAGCTATATCTTTCTATTCCTAAAACAATCCCTTTATTTCTTTGGACTCCTACTCCGTGGAGGACAGTGTAACCTTCAGGTCAGTCCCCCCTCTCCTTGCCTGTTTATAGTGGTGCGTTCAGAAGGGGGTCCTCGGTTATAGTCTAGAGCTAATGATAACTTCCCCCAAAAATCAGCTGCAGGGTCTAACTCTTGGGAACTCGTGCCCTTGAAGTACTGTGTTATTGGAGCATCTCACAGGGACAGTCAGGAATAGCTCTGAACATGTGACATACGGAGAAGGACGGGTGCGTGTGATACTTACAGGTGGACCATCTGCTCCCGGCATTCCAGGTAAACCAGGTTTTCCGAACGGCCCCTAAAAATCACAACATAAATGCAGATTTTCAGCTTACACCAGCCGAACAATATTTCCCAGAGTTTTGCATCAAAATAACATTCACATTCTGTTCTTATGAATATGGAAAGTTATGTAAATGTGTGCGCTCATCATGGCAGCTTTGAATCCCTGCAAATAATTATTCTGCCGCCCATCCAGAGGCTGAGCGGTCTGAGGAGCCGTCTTGTAAGTAGCCAGAAAACATCAAATGCAGAGAAATCTCATCTTATGTTCATGTGAACAAATAATTTCTGTGCATTTATGTCTTAGGGAAACGATAGAAATGGCCTCAGACTTGAAGGAATCACAAATGCATCTATCTTTGCAACACGGGATGAATGCAATTATCATATGTATCAGAAAATGCTGTTAATTGAGCAGCAGCTCCGCATCCAGAGCCGCCGGTGCAGCCGCCGAGTACAGATCCAGTTATATATATATATACTGATGGAAACTAATACAATGATCTGTACGTGGTCTCTTAAAGTGACATGCACCAGCAGTTCTCGCTTCTCTGCCCAGGATGGACAGTGTGGATTACACCTGCGTGTATGCAGACGAGCTTAAGAATTATCAGCGGGACACATAACGATGCCCAGGATACAGTACTCTTATAGGAGGCCCTTCCTGATGGTCTGGAAGTGTGTTTCCTAGTGTGGCCCCTCGGCTCCCCCTCTTTACAAACCATACCAGGAAGCTTTGGGAAGGGCGCAGACACCTAAGGCTTTGGGGAGGCTCCTGGTCCTCAACCCCTGCTAAGCCTTCTAGTACTGAGACACGGTCAGCCGTCCTATCCTTTAAAGACTACCTCATGCACTATTTGTTTGGCACGCTCACATTCTGATGGAACTTGGATGATGATGTCCTGGATTACGTTGACTAGATGGGTAAAAGGCTTCTGCAAAGCCACTACCCTAAATTAGAAATTAACCCCTTGTTTTGTAGATTTTGAGGTCATCTCAGAGCAATTCCATACTTCCCAGTCTGAAGGACTTCTGGTTTTATTCATCCCGCCACATTAGTCTTACTGAACATCCTGTTAGGAGTTCAACGTAAAAGGAAACTAGGGATATTCTTGATGACACCCATGTATCTCTACATCGGTCCCGGTGGCTTCCACCACCCAGGGAGACAGTGAGGTCCATGGAGAAACACATGTCCCTTGCATATGTTTGGATGGATGAAGACCCTGCAGTTTACATTACATGTGATGTGATTTATTGTGTTTAATGGCGACATGAAAGTTGGGTGTGCCCCCCCCCCCAGCTCCAGTTGTATAGGATTCATGTAAACACTGCTATTAATGGGTGAGGTCAATGTTTTCTCCCTGCAAATATTCCCGACTCCACTGCTGTCATGAAAGGGAAGATATACAGACAGAAAGATGGCCGCTGCTGTATGGACGAGCCGCTCTCATACATGTTACTGAGGGGAGGACACAGCAGCTGGGACATATTAGACGTTACCTTCTCTCCTGGTGGCCCAATTGCGCCCTGAGGACCTGGAAGACCCTGCAGAAAAAAGAGAAATATCAATCCGTTTATCATTTTCATTCCATGACTGGTTCTGCTATTTGCAGCGACTCCTAATATTCCGGTAGTAATAATGTCAATCTGTCAGTGTTTCGGGCAAGTTATTCATGAGAACTTGTTTGTCCCTATTAAAATTCAGAATCTGAAAAAAGGTTAGCAGAAGTTCACCCTTCAAGATGGCGGCCCAGTGGGAATCTCACACTTGCACTTCACCATCTGGGCCCTTCATAAATAAAACCAGAGGTTGAGGAAGAACAGAACGGAGATCTAGCTGGCACTGACAAGGTTATATGGAAGTAGGAGAAAGAGTAAAACCAAGGACGTTCACTGCTTCAAATACCGTACGCTCTACCTAAAGCCTGGTGACTATGAGGATTATCTCCCTCCTATAGCAGGGCGTTATATGAGAACCTCAGCATCCATACTGGGTCTGCAGGTGACTGCTGGCCTCTGTATGGCTAATATACGTCTCAAACACTGGCCACAGGTAAAGTCCAATAATGGTCTAAATGTAGGCCTTCTCTCAGTATAGGAAAGGAATATGGCAGCGAGGAGGGTAAGGGGACCTGGATACCTCTCAATCCAGATCAGTCATCCATTCCAGCCATCTCCCGGCATCTTCAGACAATGCTTGGCATTCCTGGCTTATGTTGAGGTCACTGCCGTTTTGTTGCACCCAACCAGTTAGGTTAGGCTAAGTAAGCAAAGAGGCCCACTTTTAGGTGTCGTGGCCCATTCACTCTGCATAGATTACTGAGCACGTGCACTGAACGTATACAGAACACCCCGACACCGAGCAAACAGTCTCATCAATCTGAGCCCTTCAGTCTCACCTGTGCTCCTGGGTTTCCTTGCTGACCAGGAGGTCCTGGCTCACCTTGAGGTCCCTACAAGGAAAGGAGTGCAAGGTCACCTATAAGGACTACTCAATAACATATGATCATGTGAACAGCTATACATTAACACTTACCATGCTGCCTTTGGGTCCAACTGGACCATCCATGCCAGTAACACCCTGTAACAGGAGCACAGACATGTATCAGACATGAGAAGAATACACATGACCACCGTTCACCGTCCACAGATGGCCGGCACATGAACTTACAAGCTATAGCGACTACACATAAGATCCTTCTTCTTGGAGCCTCAGTTAGGGCTCATTCACACGACCAATTCAATTTTGCGAAACGAGTGCAGACCCATTAATTTCAAAATAGCCGCAAAAGATGCGGACTGCACACCGCGTGCTGGCCGCATCCGTAGCTCCGTTCCATAGCCCCACAAAAGATATAGAGCATGTCCTATTTTTGTCTGCACAAATAGGACACTTTCTATGATGGCGGCGGCCATGTACGGTCCACAAATTGCATAACACCTGCGAGCCGGTATCTGTGTTTTGTAGATCCACAAAACACTATGGTCGTGTGAATGTAGCCTTACACAAATGACCACTCATCTCACTTCCAGTGCACATAGTCTAACAAGCACAAGCGGTCATCATAAATGATGAAGAAAAGCACCAGACCTCACACATACTCCAAACATATGGACGCATGTGACATACACTGATGCCTGAATTACATTACTCCCACAGCGTTACCACCAGAGCCGTATTCGTGCATCCGGTTCACTGATCTATATACGAGGAAAAGTTGTGCAGCAATTCCTTCAGCTCAGGCTCATTAAGCATCGATGGTCTGTGAGGATCTGTGGATTTCTGATACCAGCCTCACCAATGTCATGCCCTGGACAGGAAAAGGAGGAGGAAAGACTTACATGAGGTCCAGGGGGCCCAGGAGGTCCCTTTGGTCCAAGTAAACCACGTGGTCCCTATAAAAAAAAAAAAAAATAGAAGATGGAAATTAAAATAGAGAATAAAATTATTAAAAATTTGCGAATCTAAAGAAAGTGATCACTAATTCCATCACTCATCCCCATACAGAAGTGTTCCTTCCTGGCATGCTCGTCCGTGGAGGAGACACATTTACATGCAGCGATCTCCTCCACAGTATAGGGAGCAGTGATCACTAATGTCATCACTCGTCCTCATACAGAAGCTTCCTTCCTGACAATCGCCTGATCGTCCGTGGAGGAGACACATTTACATGCGGCGATCTCCTCCACAGTATGGGGAGCAGTGATCACTAATGCCATCGCTTGTCCTCATACAGAAGCGTTCCTTCCTGACAATCATTTGTTCATGAGTTGACAAGACTCATTTACATGCGGCGATCTCCTCCACAGTATCAAGAGAAGTGATCACTAATGCCATCGGTCATCCTCATACAGAAGCGTACCTTCAAGACAATCGCCTGATCGTTAGTGGAGGAGACAGATTTACATGCAGCGATCTCCTCCACAGTATAGGGAGCAGTGATCACTAATGCCATCGCCCGTCTGCATACAGAAGCGTTCCTTCCTGACAATCATTTGTTCATGAGTTGATAAGACTCATTTACATGCGGCGATCTCCTCCACAGTATGGGGAGCACTGATCACTAATGCCATCACCCATCCCCATACAAAAGAGTTGCTTCCCGACAGTTGGCTGCTCGCTCAGTGGAGGAGACACATTTACCTGCAGCAATCTCCTCCCCAGTATGAGGAGCAGTGATCGCTAATGTCATCGGTCGTCCCCATACAGGCTTGTTGTTTGCCAATCAGCTGACAGCAATCAATGATTTAGGTGACCGCACAAACGAGCAGATTAGTGTTTCACTCATCAGGTAGTCGGCAACACCTTTACACCGGCAGATCATCATTAATGAGTGTTCCTATGAAAGCTGGTTATTTAATATCTGCTCGGTGCTCGGACAGTGTAAAGGGGCCTTTAGTCATATACGTGTGTGTTTGTCCCTAAAGTATAAAAAGTGTTATGCAACTCTGAATGAAAATGTACATATACTTACAGGTTCACCTGGCAATCCCCGAGGTCCGACTTCTCCATCATCACCCTAAAGAAAGCAACAAGATACCTGAGTGAAGAGCATCAGATATTAAACCATTCCCCTGGGGCCCAAGTCCAGTGTGAGAGCCTCAGGCTCTGCCCTTATATAAGCAGTAAGCGTCCCATGCCTTGTGGTGGATGGACATGATATGATATTTAGTAGGTAGGTGCACTTACCCTCTCACCGTCCTCCCCTGGTGCACCAGGAGGCCCATGGGGACCAGATTCACCCTAATAACAACCAATAAAATGTATTAATGGCTTTGAACTGATGATGATTGACAACTGGAAATTATCATATCAGACCAAAAAATAGGAACCTACACGATGACCCTTTTCTCCAGGTAAACCAGCTAATCCATCAAATCCTCTGTCACCCTAAAAAATTAAATAAAATAAGTTTTTTTTGTTTGCAGGGGTTACTGACCACAATGGCCACCTGCACAATACACCATACCTTAGGTCCGGTCTGTCCAGGCATACCACGAGCACCATCGCTTCCTGCCCGGCCCTGGAATATAGGAGAATGGTCATTTCTACTTGTAACATAAGTAACTGTCATCATGTCCCCCCGATGATGTAGTTGTGCTTATTATGTGGTGTAAAATGTGCCAAAATTTCTGCCAAATAAAGTTGCATCAAGTTTTAAAAACATTTATGAAGCAAATATGCCAAATAGAATAATCCACAGCGCCTCGCAGGATGAGGAGGCATGGCTTATGATGAGCCAAATGTAAGACAGAGTGAGACACTGCGATACATTCTGCACATCTTCAGGCTGTCTGTGGACCTACCCTTCGTCCAGGCTTTCCAGTTGGGCCGGGAGGTCCTTGAGAACCACGAGGACCCTGCAAGATAAACACAGTGAGACCCAGGAAAAGATCAGGCAGCAGCAGAATAAAGGGGCACAATACACAAGAGCCGCATAATTATTAATAGAGTCCAAGTATTATTTATTACAATCACCATTTAACACAGGGCTGATGCTACATTTACATATTACAGTGGCAGCTAATGGAGGACAGTTTAAGTAATCTCAGTCACACAGCGCAAAAATAAAACAAAAACTGTGACTTGATCTAAATAAAAAAGTGGAAAAACTAGAGGTTAGGCTCTGGTCACATTACACTGAGGCCTCATGCACACGACCGCAGTTTCTGTCCGCATCCAATCCGCAGAACATGTCCTATATTTGTCCGTTTTGCAGACAAGGATATGACTAGAGATGAGCGAGCATGCTCAGGAGCAATTTTCGAGTAGCAGCGTACGCATCTTCTAATCTGTACGCTAATGCGTACGCATCTTGTAATTTGTACGCATTAGTGTACAGATTAGAAGATGCGTATGCATTAGCGTACAGATTATAAAATGCGTACGCTGCTACTACTCGAAAATTGCTCCCGAGCATGCTCGCTCATCTCTAGATAGGACACTTCTACAGAAGTTAAAAAATAAATGGTGGCATGCACTGGGCCGGGATCCGTGTTTTGCAGATTCACGATTTGTGGACTGCAGAACATTTGTATGAGGATACACATTGCACGGGTCAGGAGTATTCCCTGACATATATACCTCTGTATAGCGACATATGTCAGCCATTGGGCAGAAAGGTAAAAATATATATTACGTTGGGTATTTAGGTGCCTCACTCTATAGGAAAAGCTCCGTCTAGTTAACTGCACAATATCTACAGATCACTACAGCCTTATCACTAGTGAAGAAGACAGAAGGAAGGAATAATTACCTGTGGCCCTAAGTCACCTGGTTCCCCTTTCAGTCCTGAAGCACCAGGTAATCCCTGTAAGAAAACAGCAGGAAGGTGCCGTTTTAATACATCAAGATGACACAAGTCGTGTAAAATGTTGGTCAGGATCATCGGCGTCACATTAAGGTTTCATTACTCACCACTGGACCGGGTCTTCCAGTAAGTCCCATTGGACCAGACGGACCCCTTAAGGCCAGCTGAAATATGGAACACACATAAGGTCACTATCTGCCACAGACTGCGCCAATCTAATATTCACAATATGGATTTAGAAGGAAGTCACATGACTGCGGCACTAGGCTTGGCCGGGTTCACTTACATCCCATATTACACTGATGACATCATCAGTAGGAGACCAGTGATGGTTTAACAATTGCAGAATGGAAATGTATCAGTCCCTCATTGTCTATTTCAGTTTTACCCATGATGCATATTTTTAGCTGCCATCTTTCTCACCCTGGGAGGAGCTTAGCCATTATATGACTTGGGTAAAACTGAAATAGACAATGACAACTGTGACATCACATTACATGCAGACACTTTCTACTGAGCTTGTGTTTAAACGCAATAATTAGGGCTCATGCACACGACCGGTGCCTGTATTGTGGCCCGCATACGCCGGGTCCGCAATACAAGGGCACCGGCCGTGTGCAGTCCATTATAATAATTGATGGCATTTCTGACGTCACTGTAACAAGTTTAATGAGGCTTGTTATACATCACACACGGTTGTCAGAGATAGAAGGGTAGTCGGTACAAGCGGCTCTCTTACTCTGGCTTGCTGTAGAATGGCTTGAGCCTGGGATTCCTGAGCAGAAACTTGAGGTCCTTTGGAGGAACCGTCTCCTCCTCCTGAGAATCGGAACTAAGAAAAGAACAGAACAGAGGATAAGAACCTGACGGAGAAAAGACACAACCAGATAAAGGGGTCCCTGGAAGACAACGGCCGGGGGCCCTGACATGGTAGGTCACAGTCAGTGTAAGCAAAGCATATTACATGGTTGTGCCTCATGGAGCACACAGGTAATCAGGACATGGAGAACGGCCCAGAACTCCCCCGTCATGAAGCTGGATCCACTTTTTATTCTAGGCAGTAAAAACACTATTTCGTTGACTACAAACAAACCAAGTGAGGTTTTTATTCCCACCGCCCCCTCCCCCTCTCCCCCCGGCTGCTTTCATGCAGGATAAAAACTGCGCTCTCCTTAAAACAGATCTTAGATTTATTCCTGCTTAAAAGGCCCTATCAAGACTCCATGAAATTGCTGGGTATTGAATTATATATAAATCACTTTCATATCACGAAGATTTTACTGCAGCAAGAAGAGGGCAACGAGCCACAAACATAACGCCTAATGAGTGTGCATTTAACCTGCGCTGTACCAGAGGCTTTTATATCAGGAGCCACCGTACTCCCAGCATGAGCACTGCTCCCTCTAGTGGCACAGGCAGAAACTGCACTGAGCGCCCAATGGATTAAATCATCAATTTTAAAAAACGGAAGCAGCAAAATATTAAGATCAAATATTAACTGACCACAACCTCCCCATCAGCACCTCTGGTCCGAACTTCCTTTGTACGTGCTTTTCATGATCTAGCATTTACGGATTTTCTGTTAGATTACTTTTTATACTCCAGTCACATTCAAAGCTGTAGTCACAAATCAGCAGGATGCCATTTAGAACCAGAGGGCACTGTGTTGGCACCTGAGCTCCCAATAATTCACTGCCTGGTTTACAGTGCATTCACATGGCCGTTTGCAATCCACGAAAAATACAGATGACATCCATGTGATGCATCCGGTTCCTTTTAGGATACAACAATGCCTATCCTTGCCCACAAACTGACAAGACTAGGACATGTTATAGGACTGCGGCGCGGCCATACGGATGTGGACAGCAGTGTGGAATCATTGAAATGAATGGGTGTGCATCCAATCCAGACCAAAAATACAGTGGTGTGAATGGGCCTTAAACACATATCTCCCACAGGACATCCTGCTCGGTATACACACTGAGCCATCAGTATACACACTGAGCCAATATGAAGCTAGCAACGTTGTGACTGCAGCTCTGGATGTGACTGGAGTTAAAAGGAAATCTGTCCGCAGTAAATTCCCTGTTCCACCCGGCACAATGACTTGCAGGGCGAGCTCAGCCTCATGTACTGGTATCTTTCACTTCATGTGATCTGCGGCTTTATTCTGGAGTAAAAATACTTGAAAGCCATTTGAAAATGAACAGTTGAGTGCACTGAGGGCGGACCCAAGCCACTGTGTGCATCTTTGCTCCTCTAGCCCCTCCCTCTCCTTTTTGATTGACAGGTCGACAACAATGCAGGAACCTGGTCCTATCAATCAAGGAGAGGGAGGGGCTTGTAGAAAAAGCCGGTGGAGCAAAAGTGCACAAATTGGCTTGGGCCCGCCCTCAGTGCACTTAATAGCTCATTTGATATAGAATAACAATTTTTTCCCAGAATGAATCAATGGATTGGTAAGTGAGTGGTGTCATTACAGTCAGCTGAGTGAGCACTACAAGGCAGTGTGCCGGTGTATCAGGGCTCAGCATTGGCTGAAGATAACTAAAACTTCATATATTTGCAAATTTACTTCAAGGGGTTCTCCAGGCTTTTTAGACTGATGACCATACTTAGGATAGGTCATCAATATCAGATCGGTGTTGGTCTGACAACCGGCACCCCTGCCGATCAGTTATATGAAGGAAAGTGCGCGCAGTCCACGTATGTCGTCTCCTCTTCCTGCTCGCCATAGACATAGCAGCAATGAGCAGGAAGTGAGACGGTCTGCGCGCACTGGACACGCCTTCCCTTCATACAGCTGTCCGCCACCCGCCACTCTGATATTGATTACCTATCCTGAGGATAGGTCATCAATATTAAAAGCCCAGAGAACCCCTTTAATATTATAGGTGGACTGTATCTACACGTAAACTAAGAAGGATCCAAACTTTTATAAATTGCATTTCCCATAACCTGCGTAAAAGTGTACTCAAGGGCCTCATGTATGAAAACTCCGGGAAGGAAAAGTGGATAAGTGGCCGTCGATGATACTGCAGATGTCCTTACATTTTTCAAGTGTTGGATAGAAAAAGGAATAATGATTTGATGAGCTGCTATGAGCGGTAATGAGGCATAATGCAGGGCACTCTGCCACATGGGCACCAAGCAGATCAATAGATCCCGGATCTCAGGTCATCTGATGCAGCAATGTGATCCACCGCTGCTCGTCCGCTCTGGACCCTTCATTAAAGGGTTTGTTATGTCCTTATATCCAAGTCGCACGTCTAGTTTCTAAGTGGATTTGGCAGGAGCTTCAATCAAATCATTGTTCATTCGATGCAAACATCAGTTCTTACTAATAGGAATTTTCCAGCCACTCGGTGACAATTCACTGCGGCTTATATTTTCCCCTCGCACTTTATGTTGTCAGAATACATATGTGACGGCTGCAATCAGTGAACGTGAGCAAAGAACAATTATTTCTTGAATGTGCGGGGACTCAGCGTGTGGGTGTGAGCTGCTTGTTTTTGACTGATGGTACCACAATGGGGGGGAGGGGCAGATTTATCCATATTGTTGCTCATATGGAAACTGGAATTTCATTAAAAACTGTTGCTTGTGTTATTGGTCTGTGTACGGCATAAAGAGCCAACACAAAAGTGGATCTCCATACTGTATGTTACAGGCTGCCCCTAAATGCCATACACGCAGGTGTAAACACAGCGTATGGTTACTTACAGGTAACATGAGCATAGTGCCTGGAGGTCCGGGTAAACCATCAGCACCTGGAAGTCCTGATCTTCCTGGGGGTCCCTGATGGGTGACAAAAAGAGACAAGATGTAAAACATAACACAGTGATAAGACGTCCGGCATTCTACTCTATATGCAAAACAGAAGTTCTGTAGGACCAGGCCCCACTTGAGCCATGAGATGCAAGTAAATGCATAGCCCTCATACACTGTGCGTGCAACTGTTTCTCTGCTCATGCAATCTCTGGTCCTTCACCATTTGCAGGCTTGTTCTGTGGCTGTTATGGTACTTTTGGACAGGAAGAATCGATCTCAGGTAGTGCTGGGCACATCTGCATTTTGCACCAATGGATGTTGACTGGGCTGCTGCTCGGTGGGCTCGCATTTGAAGAGATCCAGTTTGTGCGTGGCTGCTTTCCAGTATTTTTGGGACTGTGGTGACCAGAGGTGGAGTGGCAGTGTAACCCACTGGAAAGACTCTGCAGTGGGCCGCCGGTGTCCAGCCTCACTTAACACATTGTGGCTGCAGCAATACAGATCCAGGCAGGCGGCCCTGCTGTAATGCAGAAGCCGCAATGTGTTCTGAGACGGGGCACTGTACATGTTATATACCCTCCCGACAGAAGCGCCACATAGATTTCAGGGAGCTCAGGTGTGGCTGCTCCACTACAATCTCCTCGCTGTCCCCAGTCTCGTCCCACAGCTCCCTGGCCTCCTCTTCTCCTCAGTGAACAGAAGCACCTGAGGTTCATGAGGGCCTTCTCTTCTATAAAGCAGGGTGAAGAAGTGCTGTATCGTTACTGGGAATACTGCCATGAACCAACACAATATGGCTGAGCCCACAAGTGATATGATTTGCTGCAGATTTCATCCCCGCACACGAAGGGGTGATGTCCGTGGTAAAATTGGCTGCATTTCCGCAATATATTGAGTTTTTGTGGACTTGATCTGCAGCAGGATTTACTTTTTCCAATCGGATCCCAGCCGGGGAGACCATACAGCTCAACAGATGAGAGAAGAAACAAGGTCCGCGCTGCTCTTCACACGGTAAAGTATACGTTTATTAGGAGGCTTTAGATAACGCGTTTCAGAGCCGGACAGGCTCCTTCTTCAGATCACACGGGACATTCAGAATACGGAGAAGGACATTTAACCTCTTTACGCATTATCACAGACATGTACGTGATAATGTGTGAGGGAATGTATGGAGTGGGCCGCTACATACGTGGTGGGTGCCGGCCGTATAATACAGTAGGCACCAGGCCGAAATAACGGGGAATGGTGATCACAACGAACCGTGTCGTTTAACCCCTCAGACACCACGATCAAGAGCGATCGCAGCATCTGTGAGGCAAGACATTAAAATAGACAAAAAAATAAACAGTGTGATAGGTATTGTTGTGTTCAAAAATGTCTGAACTATTAAAATATAAAAAAAAAGTCTGTGTGTGGCTTACGTCATAAGGGGAAAAAAATAAGACACACACGATTTGCCATTTTTTAGTCACCAAAATTAAACTGATCAAAAAGTTGTGCATACCGCAAAAATGGTACCAATAAAAACTAGTTGGTGCTGCAAGCCCTCATACAGCTCTGTGGATGGAAATTTTAAAAGTCTTTTAAAAAAAAAAAGCAGTAAAACAAAATTTAAAAAACTATACAAATCTGGTATCACCATAACCATATTGACCGGCAGAATAAGGAAGTCATTTTTAGCGCACAGTGAACGCCATAACGTTAAAACCCATTAAACCTTGGCTGAATTTTTTTTCCCAATCTCACCCCACAAAGATTTTTTTCCCCGTTTTCCAATACAAGATAGGGCTCGTTCACATCACCGTTTGGATTTCCGTTATATTTTAGATCCGTTTCTAATAACGGATCTAAATATAATAACGGAAGGCAAACGGATACAAACGGACAACATATTGTCCGTTATTTTAACGGATAGACCTAACGGATCCGTTATAATAACGGACATAATGCGTCCGTTTATGTCCGTTGTGTTCCGTTATTCCCGTTTTCTAACGGATCCGTTTTTTTTTTTCTTTTGAAGACAGAAGACATTTTCATTTGAGCATGCGCAGAAAATAAAACGGATCTTCAAAACGGACGGAATAACGGATCATATTTTAAGCACTCCGTTTCTATCCGTTACTCATTGACTTCAATGCAAATAGTAACGGATCCGTTACATCTCCGTTATTTTAGACGGGAACAAAAGTCCTGCATGTAGGATTTTTTTCTCCGTCTAAAATAGCGGAAAGCGGACGGAATGGAGCCAAACGGAGTACAACTGACACTTTATCAGTTCAATACAAGTGAATGGGATTTTAAACGGATACGTTTCTTTACGTTCAATTCATCCTCTGAACGGAGGAATCGAACGGAAAGATGAACGGTGATGTGAACGAGCCCATATTAGAAATTAAATGAGGCTATTAACAAATAAAAATTGTCCTGCAAAAAAATAACGATACATTTTAAAAAAAAGTTAAGGCTCTTGGAATGTGGGGAGGAAAAAAAAAACAAATGGACTTGGTCTTGAAGGGGTTAAACAAAAAAAAAAAAAGCGCCCAAAGAAACAAGGGGGCGTGTCTGAAGCTGTAGATATAGCAGATATACCTTCAGACACGCCCCCTTGGAGATGTAATCTGAAGAAGGAGCCTGTCCGGCTCTGAAACGCGTTATCTGACACATCCTAATAAACGTACACGTACCTTGTGAAGAGCAGCGCGTGGACCGCGTTTCTTCTCTCATCTCTTGTGCGGATCTAATATTGATAACCTACCCTGGGAGAACCAGTACCTTCCCTAATCTGCAATCCTGCAGCATGATGAGCGCGCTGTATTACAGTGCAGGTTCCTGGCAATTCTGCCACATCTGGACCTGGCCTCAGAGGACGATCTTGATACCCCCATGAGGCCCCCTCTTTGTTTGGCCCTAATTCAGATACGTAGAATGTAACATGTTTCCCCTATTATCAGTGAGTGTTGGCGCAGCGACTGTATAACCGTCTGATCATTACTATTATTATACTTAGTGACGAGCGGATTAATGAGGTGCAGTCGTACCTGACAGAGAAGATAAACTTAATGTAATGTTATAAGCGGCATTTCGAGCAATGTACTGTAACTGAGAGCGGCTGCGGTATAAAGTCTGTATAATCTGATTTCAGGACCAGATGCAGTCACAATTGCGCCTTATGTTTAATGCATGAACGGGCATTAATCAGTCAGGGGAGATCATTTTACCGCGGCACACAATGCACCGACAGGCGGAATAAACAATTAACAATTACAGAGACTTTTACGCTGATCATAGACTGGGAAGGATGACAATAAACGACAATAAACTATTCTGATGCATCTGTTTTCTGGACACAGGTCACAAAGTGCTCGCCAAATGTACGATTCTTGTGACTACTCTACTGGGTCCCTGTCTATGTAATGGTTAGAGCCCACGGTAGACAACACATTAGTACATGACAGTGCACTACCACACTCTGTCCACTAGGCGGCACTATGAAATGTTAAACTTTACTTGCATTCCACACCCGCACTCCCACCCCCATCGTCCCCAGTGACATCTGCTGTATGTTTCTACGTTGCAAGATCTCTTTGCTGCCAAAGCTACATTTCTAACATGTTTCTTGTTTTACATCTGTTCGTTTAGGACGCGGAGATACTTTGGGAATATTTGTTGGCTTTTCACTGAAGGCAGGAAAGGGTTATCCTTTACAGGATTCTTGTCCCCTCATTCGCCATTGCTCCTGCCCTTGTCTGGACGCTGGCGTACACCATACACGGCACACCCTGCAAACAATTCCTCTTCTTAATTAAATCCATATGCACCAGTGGTAATGGATGATGTTATGCGTTTCTGCTATAGACTGGAGGAATAACATACGAGGACTTTTCACACGACCACCATTTGTCCCTGGTGGACTGGACACGTGGACCGGGCTCCAGAAGACTGATGCGCTTCCCTGCCCTACTGTCAGAGCAGTATATTTCATCACTGTGTAATAGGCCGCGGCATGACACAGATCGGATCTGCCGAGAAGTGCAAATGCAGCGCAAAGACATGGCAGCGTCAATGAGCCATCGGGTGGACTCTTACAAGTCTCTGTTGTCAGAGCTATAGTGCAGGCTGTCAGTTGTCAGAGGCATAATGCAGCATCCATAGAAGCCTATGGGGTCATACGTTACCTCTTGGTATACGGCAGGGATGCCCAAACTGCAGCCCTCCAGCTGTTGCAAAACTAAAACTCCCATCATGCCCAGACAGCCTAGAGCTATCAGTCTACAGCAGGGCATGGTGGGAGTTGTAGTTTTACAACACCCGGAGGGCCACAGGTTGGGCATCCCTGGTATACGGTATTAGGACACAACCACACATGCTGTAAACAGGGCAGATTTTCTGCAGCATTTACAGGAGCAGCAAAGTGTATGGGATTTTAATCAACACGGAGAGAGTCCAGAATCCACGCAGAACTTGCAGTGTGCATTTGTAATCTGCAGTATGTCAATGTATTTTACAATGTGTACCAAATCCAGACCGTTTCCGCATAGAAATCCACACAATTTTGCACAGATTTTAGCCAGATTGGCATATTTTCTGC
This sequence comes from Rhinella marina, assembly GCA_900303285.1. Taxonomy (NCBI): domain Eukaryota; kingdom Metazoa; phylum Chordata; class Amphibia; order Anura; family Bufonidae; genus Rhinella; species Rhinella marina. The sequence goes on from ONZH01024651.1 coordinate 125,795, forward strand.
TGCGGACCCAGCTAGGTGTGTTTGTATGATAATGGATCTTATATAAAGGCATTGCTTCAAGGAGACAGAATATGGTGCAGGGCAGAGGCATCTGCATGATTATTAAGATGATTCTTGCTGTTTGTTATAACGTCTGCATAACAGACACGTTCAGCTCTTACCCTTTCACCGGGGTCACCAGCAGGACCAGGGGGACCAGATGTACCAGGAGGCCCAGGATAACCCTGAATAAGAGACAGATAATTATGTGATGGGAGCAGTATGGACAACCCCTTTAATATAAACATATGTGAGAATAAAGTGACTTACAGCAGGCCCTTCCGGACCAGGGGGACCTTCGATCAGCATTCCCTGCAAGGAGAAACAGAGATATGAGCCACACATTCTCGTCATCGACCAGAATAACCAATTCTACTTGAGCCCTGGGGCATGCAGGCAGCTATATTATGGTTTCCTCATCATTGCCTTTTGAAGAATATTAAAAAAAAAAAAATTCCCAGAAGAAAAGTAAAATTTTGCTATGAGCAGTTTGCAGAGGGCGAGATAATTCCCAATACTACCTCTTAAGGTGGCATTGACAGAAGGGGTTGGGGCTTGGCATATGGACGGAGGTCTTCTTTCCTCCCTATAATAAGGTAATAAACCCATCTCTTCAGCAGTGCCGGGAATTACAAGCTTTGTGCTGTGTCACGCAGAAAACTTCCATGTTAAAATCTCTGCTTGCTGACAGTGGCTAATAACAGGCATCTCATCCAGGACAAGTTGCAGAACTCGTCATTGTGCGATGATTAAGACACTATTTGCATAAAACCAGAAAATTCCTTTCAGGCCAATTACTGCCCAGGTAACAGCTGCAGGGGTCTCTCCTGTCCTATACTATTTATGGTGCATGAAATAATCAGGGGGTTTGTTTGGGTCTCATTCCCTCCTTGGGTGGCAGGACAAACATGTGCCAAGTGTTAAACACAAAAGTCACCCCTCCCCCACAACTACTACCACCATCATCACCAGAAACAGATCTGTCACTGGGAAAATACTCAGCCTCCCAGACAGCTGTTAAGCCATTCAGAAAGATCCCAGAGAGGAGGAGAGGCGCTGGGGCTTATACTGCTATATAGATTATATACCGCATACATCTACTACACTGGCTGAATAATGGGAATTAACAGAAGGACGAGGTGTAGAGATGTGGGCGCTGATCACAATGAATAAGTGTGGACCCCACAGCGCGGGGACAGTCGCCAGTTCACACTGGAAACATCTGGGGCCCGGACAATATTTATTCTGCTGTTTGCATTTCAGGACATCTGGGAAAACTCTTGACATGTAGATGGGAGGCAAATGTTTGCATGACCTACAACAATGGGGAAGGGGCCGTAACCCGCCACCAGAAGTCTATTGTGACCCTTAGGGAGAATTCACAATATGACAAAGGTATACGCTGGGAGGATGGCATAAAGCACCTATAGGGTGCCATGTTAAAAAAGTACTGCATGCCACATAGTACACTGTATTGTTTTGTGGGGCCTCTGTATGGAATCGTTCAGCTGAAAAAAGCTGTACCAACAGTTTAGATTGCTGCACTAACGGGGGCCACAAAAGGTGCGGACAGCACACAGCCGGCCTGCAAAATAGATAGAACGTTTCTACAGGAGTTTAAAAATGGTGGCAAGCACATGGCCGGGATCCATGTTTTGCGGATCTGCGGACCACAAAACACGGATATGTGCATGAGGTCTGAAAGGCTGCTCTTTTTCGCTTTCTTTTGGTAAATTGGGTCAAAGGCAAACATATAGTGACGTCAAAGTGTACATAAGATATTAAGGTCAGACCGGCTGTTTAGCCCTGTATTCATAATGTCTAAATTTGTTTGCATTTGAAAAACCCAAACATGCCTTAAGGGGACACCTTTGTGTGAAAAAAAAACAAACATATTTGTTTCATAGGAACGTGACCGTTCTGTTCAGGAAACAATGACATCACTACCGTCTTAGATAGAGACAATTCATGCCGACAGCAGACGCTGCAAGTTTACAGTTTACAGACAGAGAACACAAGAACGGGGCAGGAACTTACGGGTTCAATAATGGCTGGCTCTCCCTTTTGTCCTTTCTCGCCTCTTGCACCTCCAACCACCTGATAAGAGCAAGTAACAGTGATATAAGGTCAGCCAAACAATTATAGCATCAGCCACTTATATCTATGCACGACTGATATATATCTGTATGAACAATAGTGATTATGTCATGTAGATCCAGTCTGTCTTGGAATGACGACACCGGATACTGGTAACAGTAATGTAACACCACCTAATCATTGCACCAATAGTGAAGTTTAATAATGTGCAGTGACTTCTTCTAATCCGCAGAGGGCGATGTTATAGTTCCAAAATGTGAGTGCAATGAATGAAGATTGCTTGGTAAAGATAGGCGGGGGAGGGGATCATGAGGACACAATAAATAAGGGGGTCTCCCAGCATCACATCCTCTATAAGGACAGGGCTTACATATCACTGCACTATGTCGTGTCTTAATAGAATATAACTGTTCCTTTATTGACACAGAGGGTAGAGAGCCCCTGATTTCCATCATTTCTAAGGAGCAGCTTTTCTTCTATTTAAACAGCAATAAAATGCAAATGGCTTCAATAAGTTATCTACTAAAAAGGCCCGGCAGATATTAACAATACATAATGATTTCCAATAGATGGATACCTCGAAGTCACCGTCAGTAATTGCAGGAGATCCCTTGATATCGGTTTCCGTTAGATCATCTTTGTAGTCATAAATGCCATCATAGTTGTCTATCACCTCCTCCGTGAACCCTTCATCAATGGAGCCTCCACGATTGTCCGAGGTTCCCTGGAATCAGTCAGATCATGCTATTAGCCATTTGCTTGTTTTATCTCCATTACTCTATTCCCTTTGCTCCTGTTATTACCAACATACGGAGCAAATGGAAGAAAATAACACATGACAGCAGGATCAGACCAGACACGTAGGCTGGGTAGACGCTGTGGGAGAGATTCATTTTGGAGGCATGGTGCCACAAGTGAGAATACCCTTTACCATGATGCAGTAAGTGACACCCGTCAGCACGTATTACTTACACTGGAGTTATTGACCACGGTCACAATGCTGGTGACAACTTCAACAGGTTTATCAACGTAAGCTTCATCTATGGTCTCTCCTTCATCGGTCATCTCCCCTTCAGAATAGAGGATTTCTTCGTCGGGTTGTGGGGTGTAATAGTCCGGCCCGGCATAGTTATAATAAAAAGATGTGGGGTCCACCACTTTGCTATCCACGTTGGTTTCTACAATTGCAGCTTCGGTAACTACAATAGCGGGGGCATCGGTGGGTGCCGGAGTCTCTTCCTGAAAGAAGGTAAGATGTTAGACATTCTGCAAAGCTTGATAACATCTCAATACTATGATAGGATGCAATGAAAGCAGAATCCTCAATGCATTCAGGAGGTTATTACTTCTTGTGTGCAGAGAGATACCATCTTGTTGTGTTGCTGCACAGTATAAGCAATGTGCTGGAATACGCAGATAACACAGCACAGCCACCACTGACACACTGCACTCTCTGTACAACGGCAGGTGGGTTCAGGATGTGATAAAATGATGGGCCCTTACTACACGAGGGCCCCGCCAATCTGAAACTTGTTTCATCGACTAGATTTCACGACTATATTCCTGTGAACCCCAAGAAGTGCCAGAAACTTCCTAAAATCCTTTATTTTTTACTGGAAAAACTTCACGTACAAAGTTCAAGGTGGGGGGGGGTTACCAATACTAAATACAAGATTTTGGGGAAGCAATAAGATAGAAATGTCATGTAAAAATGGCAATCTCTTTACCTCTTCAATGTCTGGCTGTGGTCGTACGACTTCCTCGCCTGCTGATACTTGGGTGGGCTTGACGGTAGCGGCTTTATCTTCATCTTCGTAATATGGGTATTCATAATAGTAGCCTTCATCCCCTTCTGCAGCTTCTGGATACTAGAAAAACATATAAAAGCCACTGAAAGGAAGAGCAAAGAAACCCCAAGTTCCCACTGCAGCCAGAGACGATCCAGAGGTTAACGAAAATGACCAGCTATTCCACTGGAAATGTTAGATCGGTAGGGGTCCAGTTGCTGGACAGAGGCCTAGTGGAGCTTGAATGGGCTGGCACCGAGCATGAACCCTGACACACCATTTACAGTCTATGGCACTAACAAACATGGCGGATCTAGAGGTGATAATGTATTCAGGCTGGAAGACCCCTGGAAGCTTCTGTAACATTCAAACACATGAGAGAGAAGTCTCTTCTATATCCCAAGCGCCTCACAAATAAAAGATTGCATTCCTTCTTCTGAGCACTTACATATTCATCTTGGTTGGGATCCTGAGATTGGGGGGTGTCAGGAGCCGCAGTGTCACAGTCAGGGCTGTAGTGTTCACAATAATCAAATGCAGCGCGATGATCCGAAACGATTAAGAGCTGCTGAATATCTCCCTGAAAGAGAAGAAAACCCAATGAGTAAGACGTGACGGATTCACAACATCAATGGAAGAAACAATCGAGCAGATCAATACATCAACAGCCGCAATCAAAGTGAGCGCTGCACACGCCGACATGAGCTGATGGGAACAGAGGTCACTGTTAGACAAGTGCCACCAAACGCACCTTCACTCCTTACTGCAACCTTCTCCAAGCAGTTTTATGTGCACATATTTCTGAAGAAATTTAGCAACAGCACTATAAGGAATACCTTCCAAAAACATGGCTGCTTTCTTCCAGAAGCAGCGCCACACCTGTTGGTGGGTTGTTCCTGGTATTGCAGCTCAGCTCCACGGAATGAGCCTGACCTGCAATGTCACACACAGCACATGAACAGGGGAAGAAAGAGGCCATGTTTTCCTAATCTGGGACAATCACGTTTCTCAAACCCTACATGACAGGACAGAAGAGCTCAGCGCTCCGCTGCCTACCTCCATGAAGAGGCAGAGAGGAAAAGAAGAGGACGAAAGAGAAGAAGTAAAAAGAGGAAGGGCACGACACCATGCCGCCTCCACAGCAATACATTGACTTATTCCATATAGAACGGTTCTGTTCTAATCTATATATCAGCAGTCGGTGAAGGAAAAGAGTAAAGTAGAGCTTTAAGCCAGCGGCGGGGGAGAGGCAGGGGCGAGGGGCGAGCGCCTTAAAGGTCTCTCCCAATTGTTGATTAAACAGAAAGAATTAGGCTGGGAGCCCGGGAATGAATCACAGTCTGAAGCTGTTCAGATCCCAGTGTGACACGGAGCAGCCGCACTGGAGGAATCCTGCTTTCCAGCGCCCGGTCAGAGCTGACACAACTGGCCTGGAAATGCAGCCAGCTGGGAGACGGCCGGAGCATACCCAGTAGGGAGAAAGTTAGTGAACCCTGACAGTGGCCTCCAATACTCCGACCTGTCTTAGAATTGTACTAAATGCATCATGGCGGAGGGGGAACACCCAGTCCGGTTTGTGAGGGCGTATACCGGACAATCCTCGGCCAACTAAATCCACAAGAACAACTGCAGCCAATCTGTGTCCCATTGTCTTTATGCATGATCTTTAAAAATGGACTGAACGATGTCCGAGAGCTGCGGACCTTTCCATTACACAATAGTTACTGACACTTGACAACCACGTACAGTCTAGATCGGCATCATTATGGCGTCCGTGCTGCCTGAACCAGTGACGAGATCCAGTGTAACCGTACCATTTAATAAATTAAATTCTGCAGGACGTGCTGGGAGTTGTAGTTCCTCCACGGCTGCTGGAGAGCTGCTGTTTGACACCTGCCTCCTCCTTATACCGTCCTGAAGTTGATCAGTTTGAGCACATGTAAAATTCCTAAAATGAATTTAGCAGCTTGTCACCTTGGGTTTCGTCACGTTCAGCTTTATAGGCAGAAGTGTTAGGACAAATGTTCACGTCCATCCAAGGTGGAGACACAAGCCTTCAGAGGCGGCGGGGAGGAATCTGCCAGGAATCCTCGTCCCTCTGCAGTTACTCTGCTTACACTGGCCGTGTGTAATAGATGTCGTAACCACCGGATAATATGGTCAGGCCTGTGATCATCAGCCCACACAGCACTACAGCCCCCATCATGTATCAGTACTGAATGTTATTAAAAATAATCCCCAGGAAACTAAGCTTGAGCTTTTGTATCTAAGCTATGTGTGATACTGTATGCTGAGCTATTGAATCTAATCGTATCGTGTTTTATACTGTCTTTTAAACAATTGTATCCAATCTGATGCTGTGTGATACTTTCTGTTGAGTGGCTGTATCCAACCTGATCATGTGTGATACTGTCTGCTGAGCCGTGTATCCAATCCTTCCATGTGTGATACTGTCTGCTGAGCTGTGTATCCAATCCTATCCTGTGAGATACTGTCTGCTGAGCTGTGTATCTAATCCTATCCTGTGTGATACATTCTGCTGAGCTGTGTATCTAATCCTATCCTGTGTGATACATTCTGCTGAGCTGTGTATCTAATCCTATCCTGTGTGATACTGTCTGCTGAGCTGTGTATCTAATCCTATCTTGTGTGATATTGTCTGCTGAGCTATGTATCTAATCCTATCCTGTGTGATATTGTCTGCTGAGCTATGTATCTAATCCTATCCTGTGTGATACTGTCTGTTGAGCTGTGTATCTAATCCTATCCTGTGTTATACAGTCTGCTGAGCTGTGTATCTAATCCTATCCTGTGTGATACAGTCTGCTGAGCTGTGTATCTAATCCTATCCTGTGTGATACAGTCTGCTGAGCTGTGCATCTAATCCTATCCTGTGTGATACTGTCTGCTGAGCTGTGTATCTAATCCTATCCTGTGTGATATTGTCTGCTGAGCTATGTATCTAATCATATCCTGTGTGATATTGTCTGCTGAGCTGTGTATCTAATCCTACCCTGTGTGATACGGTCTCCTGAGCCACTGTATCTATCACGTGATATGCTGAGCTTTTTGAGCCGTATCACAGGACGTCAGATCCTTGGAACATTTGCCATTATTACAGAAAGATTAGAATCTGTTGATTTTTGGGGAAAACATGCAGCTGAAAAAATGTCCTGGGAAAGTTTCAGATTTCAATGTATAAGCGAATGTCCGGAAGCGTCTCTGATCGCCTGAACTTGCATGTATAAGTAATGCTATTCATCCAAACTGTCAGGATTTTTTTATTTTGCTAGGACCTAGGAAAGGGAAGGAGCTAGGGTTTGGGAACATGAGAGTAACCAAGGTTAAATAGGAACCAGATGCAGCCGCGCATTAGCCAGGTAACCGCAGAGGGTTTCTCAAGGAGATGAATGATAGTTTGAATTTCACTACTGCTAGGACAATATTCCCATTTTCGAATCCGCTCTCTTTCTGCTGATGTAAGGGGATCGGATACTTATTTGGTTCCTGGTTAATATTATGTTTTGAGCGCTGAGAACAGACAGAAGTCTGCAGGAACGATCACATTTCCTACAAGTCGAGCCCGCGGAGGTCATTAAAGGAGGCCAATGTGTGGACCCGATGGAAGACGATACGTGTACACATCAGAGTGTGAGGCGGGGGGACGAGCAAAAACAAATGGAAGACTGTATACAGAATAATGAAAGTGCAAAAAGCACTGGGGTTCCATTCCCTGCAGGACCAGGGCCACTGCAGCCAATCACAGGCCTCAGATGTCACCACACCCTTGAACGGTACATCACTTCTGTGACAGTCTCCAAGATGCTGTGGCCTGTGACCGGCCACAAAGGTCACGGGTCAAACCCACCATATGGCCCTGCAGGGACTGGAAGTCACCAGGAACAGACCGGCGGTGGGATGAGAGGGGTTTTCATGTTCAGGGGGACAACAGAGGGCACCAAAGATTGTGGGCTCCAAGGCCGAACAACACTTTTAAAGGGGTTGCACAGGGTTACAAAAACATATCTGCTTTCTCCAAAAACAGCCCGCCCCTGTCCACGGTTTTGTCTGGTATTACAGCTCAGCATTGGAGTCAATGGGGCAGAGTTACAGTATGATACACAACCTGTGGACAGGGATGGGGCTGCTTTTGGAAGAAGGCAGCCATGTTTTTTTCTAATAATGGACAATCCCTTTAACTCGTGAATTTAATAAAAAGAATCCTCTTTTAGGGAATATTCAGACATGGCGTACATGCTGCAGATCTCCTCTTGCAGATTTGTGTTCCAGGCGAACTGGATGAGATTTTACAAAATCGCATTCACAAGAAGAAGAACAAATCCTAAAAAAGGAACCTGCAGATAACGTCATATAATACTGCTGATTACCACCATGGAGATGAGAAGGTGAAATATACGGATACTATGGATTCAGGATTTAGCTGCTGCAGATTTTCTTCTGTGCACTAAAAGAGATTTTATACTGTTCAAACCATATGGCGACTTTCCTTTCCTTTGCTCAGATCTGCGTTGTGCTGTCCATTTGTAATACATTTCAGGAAGTAGATCTGTCATATAGTGGATACCAATGGCACTCATCAGACCCAATGACTTATAACAGGGTCCACCGTTTACACAGGAGAAGTAGTGCAGCAGGCAGCGGCCATGATCTTGTACTGACTCTATCTGCACACACACAAGGCATTGATTACGGTTTTCATACATTATTCTTCAATTAAGATACCAGAACAAATTATCGGTGGGAATGTTGTAACTTACAATCAGCAACCTGGAATGGACTGGTAGAAAATAAAGGGAGGATGAGGAGACAGAAGAGGAGACAGAAGAGAGCGCATGAAGCCTGAGGACAAAACCATAAACTGCAATTATCTAAGAAAAGGGAAAGGAGCAGTGATTTGTGGTTTCTTGTGAGCACCAGACTCAGTCATGTGGAGATTTACACTCTGCAGGAAGCGACATTGCCCTTCTGCCAGTCACAACAGCCATGTCACAAAGAAAGCAGCACTAAACCATGGAGGAACAATCACCTTCAAGAATGTGACCTCGCTCCTGACACACATAGGTCACCCCGCAGGAGAAGACACCGGGACTATGACAGCAAGAGCAGCTGCAGGCCATAAATATGCAGGAGGACAAGAAGCTGATGTGCGGTGTATAATAACGGATACTGCGCTATATATCATAAAGTAAGGACATCTACAGCAAATCGGATGTACATGCAATGTAAATGAGCTCATTTATGTAGGAAACTGATATATATACTGACTGATACACTGTAAGAGGAAATGGTAACAGGAGCATAACCAGAATAGGTGCAGTACTGGAGCAGTAACCAACATAGTACAAGGAGCATAAGGGGCACAATATGCTATATAGTCTGATCCAAGGTAACTGCATCACTGTACAGACCGATACAATGTAACCCAGCCACTATACAGACTGAAACAATGTAACCCAGCCACTATACAGACTGATACAATGTAACCCAGCCACTATACAGACCGATACAATGTAACCCAGCCACTATACAGACCGATACAATGTAACCCAGCCACTATACAGACCGATACAATGTAACCCAGCCACTATACAGACTGAAACAATGTAACCCCGACACTATACAGACCGATACAATGTAACCCAGCCACTATACAGACTGAAACAATGTAACCCCGACACTATACAGACCGATACAATGTAACCCAGCCACTATACAGACCGATACAATGTAACCCAGCAACTATACAGACCGATACAATGTAACCCAGCCACTATACAGACCGATACAATGTAACCCAGCCACTGTACAGACCGATACAATGTAACCCAGCCACTATACAGACCGATACAATGTAACCCAGCCACTATACAGACTGATACAATGTAACCCAGCAACTATAGAGACCGATACAATGTAACCCAGCAACTATAGAGACTGATACAATGTAACCCAGCCACTATACAGACCGATACAATGTAACCCAGCAACTATACAGACTGATACAATGTAACCCAGCAACTATAGAGACTGATACAATGTAACCCCTCCACTGTACAGTGATACAATGTAACCTGGCCACTGTACAGTGATACAATGTAACCCAGCCACTGTCCAGACTGATACAATGTAACCCAGAAACTTTACAGACTGATACAATGTAACCCAGCAACTATACAGACTGATACAATGTAACCCCTCCAATGTACAGTGATACAATGTAACCCAGCCACTGTACAGTGATACAATGTAACCCGCCACTGTACAGTGATACAATGTAACCTAGCCACTGTACAGTGATACAATGTAACCTAGCCACTGTACAGTGATACAATGTAACCTAGCCACTGTACAGTGATACAATGTAACCTAGCCACTGTACAGTGATACAATGTAACCTAGCCACTGTACAGTGATACAATGTAACCTAGCCACTGTACAGTGATACAATGTAACCTAGCCACTGTACAGTGATACAATGTAACCTAGCGACTGTATAGTGATACAATGTAACCCGCCACTGTACAGTGATACAATGTAACCTAGCCACTGTACAGTGATACAATGTAACCCGCCACTGTACAGTGATACAATGTAACCTAGCCACTGTACAGTGATACAATGTAACCCAGCCACTATACAGTCCAATACAACATAACCCAGCCATCATACAGACTGATACAACGTAACCTAGGTCTAGGACAGGGATCAGCAACCTTCGGCACGCTGGCTGTTGTGAAACTACAACTCCCAGCATTGTCTTTCCACTTGTGTAGGAGTTTAGAGAGCAGCCAAGCAAGTGTGCATGATGGGAGATGTAGTTTCACAACACCTGGAGTCCAGGAGGTTGCTGATCCCTGTTCTAGGAGACAAATCCCATCTGGAGCTGCCTTTGAGCTAATCACTTGGCACTAGGGTCATATCATCAGTATTAGACTTTTCTAATAATAGAGGGGTTGGGCCCCAAGAATAATTTACTTTGGTGGGCCCAAGGATCCCCAATCCGACACTAGGCAGGAAGGGTAAGTAAATGCTGATGATGGGGGAGACAGACCACTTCTCTCTCAGCATATAAAGGGTTACACTCTCCTCCTATTATCAGATACATTACACATACAAGGAAGGAGTCGGCTGCCTCGCCACACAAGGTGTCAAAGACCAGCTGCAAATTACAAACTAAGTCAAGGATTTTTCACAACCTACAAAGACGATGTCTGCTCCGAACAACTTGTACCTCATCATTAAGATATGAATCTCAGTGCGAGGTTTACACAGCGCCCAGATCTATTCCTAACATGGTAATTGCATCGGCAGGAAAGCTTAAAAAATCATCAATATCAGGCATCTGTGGACAGCAGTGTCCCTCCTGCCAACAGGCCCCACCCACAACGGTGATGTCATCCAACTACATTCACACAATATCATACAGGCTTCATACCATAGGATTCTGGAAGAGTTTTAGGCTGTGTTTTTGCTTATTTCTAGCAAAAGAATTTAGTCATTTCCTCTAGAAAGATGGGAACACTCACTTATTCACACTAGTATTACAGCTCAGTCACATTACCTTAGTTGAGCTGCAATATTCAGGCCAAACCTTTTTAAGAAGTATTCTCCAATTATGATCTGAAGGGAAGTGGTACATGTGGTTGGCACATGGATTCTCGCTGTGGCACTTAGGGGGTGAACCTTAAAAGGTTTGCACTGCACCATGCTGGTCTGGGCTCATGCTCAGCAATCATTCACATATTTGGCATTGCAGCATACCACAATTCACTAGACTGAGGTGCAAAAATTAGGTCAGATATGACAAAGTAAATATCCTGGAAGGAGTTAATATGTCACTTTCTCTGCACTGGCTGAACGGGGGCTGCATTTTCTGGGGGACCCTCACCATGTTCTGGAACCTTTCAGTCGTTTGCTAAGCAGCATGAATAGGGAGCATTGTTCTGTGTGACCTGTCAGACCCTGGACGAGCAGAGAGACGGAACATCTGACAGGCCTTCCATGCTGCTCACTATCTCCCTTGTACGACCACATGGAAAAAATGATTAGAGAGAGCGGAGGGGACAGAGATCCCATCGAGGGCCGGAGGCCCAGACTAATAGCCAAGTGTAACACTTCAGTCAAAGCGGTCTGTTAACGAACCACACAAATGACCTCATAGGCCTGGCCATATGCTGGGTATACCCGAGAGATCCAAGAACGGACGGGGAATTCCATGGATACTTGGGTTTAGGTGTTTTTTTAGGTTAATGCACATTATACAAAATTAGCTCATCCCTATACTTACAGTGGACTGCATAGAGATTGTACACGGCATTGCATCGTAGCATTTGTATTAGGGCCCTTGCACACGACCGTATGCGCTCCGAGACATAAGGCCCGCTCACGTACCGTACGTCTCGGAGTGCATACAGTCGTGTGCAAGGGCCCTTAAAAAAATGGAAGTAACTGCAGACACAGATCAGGCGGGAGATTATAAAAGTACAGAACATTATAAGAGAAGCAGCCATTATCAGACACATGATGCAACTGTCTGTGGAGGTTCTCAGCACAGTGACTATGGGTGGTCCGGAGATTTCCATCTTTCCTGTCACTCATCCTATTGAATAATACAACAGTCATCGTCTCTACAACCTAATATAGCAGGTAACACATAGCCATAGATTCACTACATCTGTCCTATAGTCATCCTGAAATGTCTGATAACAGGGAGCAATAGATTGTATTCTCCTGTCCTACAGTCATCCCCTCCTCTGAAATGTCTGATAACAGGGAGTAATAGATTGTATTCTCCTGTCCTACAGTCATCCTCTCCTCTGAAATGTCTGATAACAGGGAGCAATAGATTGTATTCCCCTGTCCTACAGTCATCCTCTCCCCTGAAATGTCTGATAACAGGGAGCAATAGATTGTATTCTCCTGTCCTACAGTCATCCTCTCCTCTGAAATGTCTGATAACAGGGAGCAATAGATTGTATTCTCCTGTCCTACAGTCATCCTCTCCTCTGAAATGTCTGATAACAGGGAGCAATAGATTGTATTCTCCTGTCCTACAGTCATTCCCCTCCTCTGAAAATGTCTGATAACAGGGAGTATAGATTGTATTCTCCTGTCCTACAGTCATCCTCTCCTCTGAAATGTCTGATAACAGGGAGCAATAGATTGTATTCTCCTGTCCTACAGTCATCCCTCTCCCTGAAATGGCTGATAACAGAGAGCAATAGATTGTATTCCCTGTCCTACAGTCATCCTCTCCCCTGAAATGTCTGATAACAGGGAGCAATAGATTGTATTCTCCTGTCCTACAGTCATCCTCTCCTCTGAAATGTCTGATAACAGGGAGCAATAGATTGTATTCTCCTGTCCTACAGTCATCCTCTCCCTGAAATGTCTGATAACAGGGAGCAATAGATTGTATTCTCCTGTCCTACAGTCATCTTCTCCCTGACTGTCTGAATAACAGGGGGCAATAGATTGTATTCTCCTGTCCTACAGTCATCCTCTCCCTGAACTGTCTGATAACAGGGGGCAATAGATTGTATTCTCCTGTCCTACAGTCATCCTCTCCCCTGAAATGTCTGATAACAGGGGCAATAGATTGTATTCCTCCTGTCCTACAGTCATCCTCTCCCCTGAAATGTCTGATAACAGGGAGCAATAGACTGTATTCTCCTGTCCTACAGTCATCCTCTCCTCTAAAATGGCTGATAACAGGGAGCAATAGATTGTATTCTCCTGTCCTACAGTCATCCTCTCCCCTGAAATGTCTGATAACAGGGAGCAATAGATTGTATTCTCCTGTCCTACAGTCATCCTCTCCCCTGAAATGGCTGATAACAGGGAGCAATAGACTGTATTCTCCTGTCCTACAGTCATCCTCTCCCCTGAAATGTCTAATAACAGGGAGCAATAGATTGTATTCTCCTGTCCTACAGTCATCATCTCCCCTGAAATGTCTGATAACAGGGAGCAATAGATTGTATTCTCCTGTCCTACAGTCATCCTCTCCCCTGAAATGTCTGATAACAGGGAGCAATAGATTGTATTCTCCTGTCCTACAGTCATCCTCTCCCCTGAAATGGCTGATAACAGGGAGCAATAGATTGTATTCTCCTGTCCTACAGTCATCCTCTCCCCTGAAATGTCTGATAACAGGGAGCAATAGATTGTATTCTCCTGTCCTACAGTCATCCTCTCCCCTGAAATGTCTGATAACAGGGAGCAATAGATTGTATTCTCCTGTCCTACAGTCATCCTCTCCCCTGAAATGGCTGATAACAGGGAGGAATAGATTGTATTCTCCTGTCCTACAGTCTTCCTCTCCCCGAGAAATAGCTGATAACAGGGAGGTACAATTCCCATACAAATGTAAAGCAGATTGATGGAGAATGACATTTTGTGTAACGCTCATATAGATGAAAGCTAGGAACATTGTATGTCATCAACCACTATAAAAATAAAAGAAATACATTCTACCGTGTGTCATACATTCTGACTACCAAACCATCAGTAGTTGTCAGGCAGCAATGCAATTCTCTAGCATTTCTTTTTATAGAACACATCCTATATCTCTTCATATAAAGGACAAGGTGGAACCTGCCAATCACTTGATCCAATGCATATTGTAAAGCACAACCAAAGGTGACAGCGGGATCACGGCCACGGGCACAGCGCAGAAATCTGCAGAGCTATCAGTAATGGCAATGTGACATCCCCTGCCCTCACTGCATTTTATTTAAAGGACTGTCCAGGATTAGAAAAACATGGCCGCCTCCTTTCACAAAAGCACCACACCTATCTGTAGGTTGTGTGTGGTATTGCAGCTCAGCCCCATTCACTTCACTGAAGATGAACACTCAAGATTCCAGCAGTTTTTTTTTCCCTCAAATTCCTTTTGATATTGATTGCAATCTGTTCAGTACAAAGGACACTGGCTTATTACACTGCCTTGTGCAGACTCCACCAGGCGCTGGGCGCTCCATGGCAGCGTTACAGATACAGCAGTCACTGCAGCAGCAAGAGAGGTCACTTATACAGCAAAACCATCAAGGCATTCACCGTGACATAAAAGTCTAAACTGCTCCAAGGAAAGGATGGGAGCCGGGGTGCTTAGCAGAAGAATTATTTAGGGGTTCACTCACTGGGGAATCAGTGCACCAGAACCTAGACTGTGCACGGTGTATACCACACAGGGAGGTCCTGCACGTTTTATAGGGCACCAGCTCTGGACACAACTGGGCGTTCTTAGCAATCCAAGGGTCATACTGCCCTCATCTTACATAAAGGATCTGTGGGGGAAGGGAATAGGACTGTTAGGAGAGATGGCGTCGACAAATACGTGCCAGGCTGTAATACCCAGGATGGGAGGAGTGATAGTATATTTCTATGAGACTAATGTATCATTGATAATAATGGGATTCTGAATGATTTTCCCTGTGATGGGCTATCCTCAGGATGTGTGGCAGGGGCCTGACCCCCCACTGTTACCACGCAGCTCAGGGCACCTTTGCAGTGGGCGGAGTTGGTTACCATTCACCTCCGTGGCAGCAGCAGGTACCAGATGAATGGGGCAGTGTAGTTCAGATGCTGGGGATACGAGGTGGAGTTAGGGGGGAGTCGGACCACCATCAGTCTGATGTAAAGTATGAAAATCCTGACTAATCTGGATTGTGGAGCAGACACTGCCGCTGCCCCAACGTACATGAAACGTTCCACCGGCGACAGCGGAGCCTCTCACTATGAGATGTTAATATCAACCAAGTCTTCAAACTTCTTCTGTTTTGTGTCTGGATTCCATCGGCAGCGCATATAAAACCAGCTCCTTCCCAGTTTCCCACCGGCCAAAACAAATCAAATTAAAATACTTGCATTTGTTTTGACATTTGTCTTCACTGAGCCACAAAAACGTCCTAAAACCCACCAGGGCGATCACCAGGACGCACAAATCTGATCAGATCCTGGAAAAAGTTGCTTTGATGAAAATGATTCAATGTGATGAAGGAATTAGCTGAGGACTGGAGAATGAGCGACAAAGTGTCTTCTTCTCTTCCACACAGAGGAGCCTCCTTCTGCTGCTCCTCAGCCCCCACAATGGCAGCAGGCCAGAAGCCTGAGAGAGGTTTTTCCATTCAACAAACAAGAGGAGGAAGGGGCTTCTTATGAGCAACTGGGGCAGAATGTGTCCAGAGTCACACAGCCGGGTGTGAGGAGACGGCGGACTTCAGGAAACCGAGCATCTGCTGCCACCGACAACCAGTACACAATATAACGACAAGATCCTCACACCACGAAGGTGTATACATTTCTGAAAGCAGATACATGTCCTTAGTGCTGGTTACATTAGATATATTATTATAGATAGGAGGCAGTATTATAGTAGTTATATTCTTGTACATAGGAGCAGTATTATAGTAGTTATATTCTTGTACATAGGAGCAGTATTATAGTAGTTATATTCTTGTACATAGGAGCAGTATTATAGTAGTTATATTCTTGTACATAGGAGCAGTATTATAGTAGTTATATTCTTGTACATAGGAGCATATTATAGTAGTTATATTATTTCTTGTACATAGGAGCAGTATATATAGTAGTTATATTCTTGTACATAGGAGCAGTATTATAGTAGTTATATTCTTGTACATAGGAGCAGTATATATAGTAGTTATATTCTTGTACATAGGAGCAGTATTATAGTAGTTATATTCTTGTACATAGGAGCAGTATTATAGTAGTTATATTCTTGTACATAGGAGCAGTATTATAGTAGTTATATTCTTGTACATAGGAGCAGTATTATAGTAGTTATATTCTTGTACATAGGAGCAGTATTATAGTAGTTATATTCTTGTACATAGGAGGCAGTATTATAGTAGTTATATATTCTTGTACATAGGAGCAGTATTATAGTAGTTATATTCTTGTACATAGGAGCAGTATTATAGTAGTTATATTCTTGTACATAGGAGCAGTATTTATAGTAGTTATATTCTTGTACATAGGAGCAGTATTATAGTAGTTATATTCTTGTACATAGGAGGCAGTATTATAGTAGTTATATTCTTGTACATAGGAGCCAGTATTATAGTAGTTATATTCTTGTACATAGGAGCAGTATTATATAGTAGTTATATTCTTGTACATAGGAGCAGTATTATAGTAGTTATATTCTTGTACATAGGAGGCAGTATTATATAGTAGTTATATTCTTGTACATAGGAGGCAGTATTATAGTAGTTATATTCTTGTACATAGGAGCAGTATTATAGTAGTTATATTCTTGTACATAGGAGCAGTATTATATAGTAGTTATATTCTTGTACATAGGAGCAGTATTATAGTAGTTATATTCTTGTACATAGGAGGCAGTATTATAGTAGTTTATATTCTTGTACATAGGAGCAGTATTATAGTAGTTATATTCTTGTACATAGGAGCAGTATTATAGTAGTATATTCTTGTACATAGGAGCAGTATTATAGTAGTTATTATTCTTGTACATAGGAGCAGTATTATAGTAGTTATATTCTTGTACATAGGAGCAGTATTATAGTAGTTATATTCTTGTACATAGGAGCAGTATTATAGTAGTTATATTCTTGTACATAGGAGCAGTATTATAGTAGTTATATTCTTGTACATAGGAGCAGTATTATAGTAGTTATATTCTTGTACATAGGAGCAGTATTATAGTAGTTATATTCTTGTAATGAGCAGTATTATAGTAGTTTTTCTGTACATAGGAGGCAGTATTAAAGTAGTTATTTTACATAGTTATATATTTTTGTACATGAGGTGAAAAGATGTTTATCTTAGTATACTGTAACTACGGCAGAATGGTCTTAGAAAGTCATTTATGTGGGTAGGAAATGTGTTCTGCAATCTTCCTCATTCCTCATAGTTGATTTAAGTCAGAGCTGCTCTACACTGATGCATGATGGGAAAAAAAAATCATGATAAATAAATGTTTGATAAAACATTTTCTGAAATGCTTTACCGTGTAACTCTGGAACGTTCAGTGGCCTTTTAACATTGAATGTGTCTGGAAATGCTCTTTGGCAGCCGCCCTGTGTGATATAGAGACTGTGGGATGGGATTCTCAGAGCTGGTGGGCTACAATCTATACATTATAAACTATAAGTTCAGCATTCCTTAATCCAGCACATCTGTTGGCTGAGTGCCAGGAAACGGCAATAAAAGCTTGTTCAGTATTCACGCCTGTAAAACCTCCACTGAGAAATGCCAAGCACATATCTCGGGGTCCGGAGCAGGACAGCGGACAAACAGTACATTATGTGGAATGACAAAGACACTGCCACAAGCTAGCCCTGTACACTGTCCGCCTGAGATCAGGCTGCGTCACAACAGTTTCCAAAGAGACAGCAATAGTGATAACATGGGGTCATGTATGGCGAGGATATAGAGCTACAGAAGGCCGTGGGGAGGAAAGCCATCCGACTTACCTAGAAAACTGCCCAGATATGACCCACGGGTAAGAGCTAAATCTACGCTCAGCAGACAAGTCACATGTGACATCTATATTGATGCTTCTACAATCAAACTGGTCTGAACATGGTCCTGAATCCTGTAAAGGATGTTAAGAAGTGCGCTGCTGGTATATGTATAGATAAGTAGGTATATCTCATACACAGGAGATGCCTGAGGAAGGACCCTGCAGTGAATGGAGAGCAGGCTATGCATTACTGATAACTGGGGAAGGCCCGATGCACAAGACCGTGTCCAATTTTGCGGACACAGTGACTTAATGTCTTATCTTTGGTCGCAACATGCGTATTGTGGATCCATTGAAGTAACGCGGCGTGCACACTGCCGGGCTCCGTGATCGGGCCCCAGATCCTGTGACAGATCTCTCTCTACCACTGACCATACATACAGGAGGAAGGTCGTCCGTACTTCGGCCAGTAGCTCTGTCTCCTATCACCTAAGAAAGGAGGTCATAAGCTGTTGTCAGACACCCCTGATGAAATTTACCATACCTGGTCCCTATTTACCGACACGTACATCTGGGGGTAGTCGGAGCCTGCATACACATTAGGTGTCTTTGGACATTTATCTAACTTATAGTTAATAAATTCAGATTTATCACTGGAAACATAGGCCGCCCATTAAAAGAAATGCCCCACTCCCCTTACAGGCCTCATGAGCAGGGGCAGAGCCTGATGAACAAGAGGCCCGGAGCTGAGGAGAGGACCACACGTGCTTCATGATCCATTGGTTTATATCACATGTATTTACTGCTGCTTATACAGAGCCAATCTCAGACCGAAAGGAAAAAACTAAGTGACCCCCAGGCAGATGTTTCCCACGGATGAATGGACCCCAGTGCCCGCAGAAAAGGGAATTATAGCAGAGAAATCCAGAGAACACGGCGGCTGTAAACCCAACTACAGTGTCATACTCCAACCAAACATCACCAACAGATCACGTCCCTACGGTCACTGCGCCAGTGACAACAGTGGCCGACACGATGCTACAACTGACCGTCTCTGGTAATAAATGAGGGCACGTGGGTGTCATAGAGGGAGACCCAGCACAGCCATACATTACATGGCAGAAAACCATTCACGTTTAATGAGTGGTAGAGAGGATGAACCTATCATGATGACACGTATCGAGGCATGTGAACTTGGCGTAATACCCAGCACGTCCGCAGCCGGGCCGAATCAATGCCTCCCAGAATTCAGGGTTCACACCAGAGCGTCCTACCATTATAGCGGGTCGCTGGTCATACCGAGGGGTGTGAATCGCCCCCTCCCTGGAGAGGTTGTAGTAGATATTAGCATGAAACGTCTTATGGTTCAGATTTTCCAAATAAAATAAACCCTGCGTGCCTGTGGGAGTCGCCTGTGCAGAACAGACTCCCAGGGGCCGTATACGGTTACCAAGAGGGAGAACACCTTTATGTTTCTAGTCAGGTCTGAACCGTTCAGTCACAATTCCACCTGTGCACTTGGGGATGTCACCATCGGTCTCTGGGTCCTGGCATGGCGCCCAGGCTATGAAGAAAAAACAAAGCAAGGCCGAATAATGTCTTTCTAGTGTTTAATGAGTGCAAGATTCTGGGAAAAAAAACGGAGGGTCCGGAAATGTGTGATAAAGACTCTGGAGCAATGTAGCGGCAGTTGTAGGTGGCCTCAGGTATGCTTTACCTTCATGGTGTAACGAGCTGATGTAAGCTGCAAATAGCGCAGTCGTGAACCGACCCTCGGACGCCAGCTCTGCAGTAAGGGGCACAGAGGGCTATCTGCTGTGTGACGTCCAGGACATTATGCAAGTTCTTTTTTCTCCCAGAGAAATGAATGAAAGTTGTTCTGTTACGTAAGCAGCAGATGTCACTGGAACAGAACAGGGCACAGAGCTCACTGTCTGCGGCAGCCAGCCATGACAATGGGCACAGATACCCAGTGACGCCATATATTTCTGTGGACGCCACCTTTACACAGATTCAGACCCTAGAAATGTAAAATTGCCATATTGATTTCTCGTACATGAGACTCTTAAAGGGGCCCTCTCACTTCAGTAAGTCACATTCATCATTTAGAGAAGGTTAATACAAGGCACTTACTAATGTATTGTGATTCTCCATATTGCCTCCTTTACTGGCTTCATTCATTTTTCCATCACATTATACACTGCTCGTTTCCATGGTTACGACCACCCTGCAATCCATCAGTGGTGGTCGTGCTTGCACACTATAGGAAAAAGTGCCGGCCTCTCTGGTGGCCAGGACCATGGGAGTGCACATAGGCTGGTGCTTTTTCCTATAGTGTGCAAGCACGGCCACCAATGACGGATTGCAGGGTGGTCGTAACCATGGAAACGAGCAATGTATAAAGTGATGGAAAAATGAATCCAGCCAGCGAAGGAAGCAACATGGATAATAACAATACATTAGTAAGTGGCTTGTATTCACTGCATCTACATGATAAATGCCACTTACTGAAGTGAGAGGACCCCTTTAAGTCAGAGACCTCACAGAAGACGAGGAAGCCGCCTCACAAGAGGCGCAGTCTGCACATGATATTGCTAATGTTTTTTTATAAAATCTTGTAAATAAAAAAAAAAAGGAAGCAGAAAGGGTTAAACGCGGTTTATACATGGAAGGAAATTAGCGCCTGTAGGCTTGTTCTGGAAGACGGATGTTGTGTCTAAAGTCAACAATTTTTTGGCCGTGTCAATTTTTTTTCCTTTTGATGAAAACCAGGAATACGGAGGAGCTGTTGTCGGCCCCTGAACGGCGCTGGCAGGCGAGGACATTTTCCATCCTCCTTGGCCACGTTACTCAGTGTTACCTGCACCTCGTGCTCACTTAAAATGTTACTTGGAGGCTCAACAAACTCAAAGCAGAAATAAAACCTGCAAACAACCAATAAGCCAAACCGCCAGACATCTGATAAAAGGGGATATATGGCAGGTTTTAAGGTCTGCCACATCTGCTAGAGTGATATGCAGAAGGAACGTCCTCAGCTTCACGCAGGTCATAGAAGGAAAGATAATATCGGAAATATAACTATAAGAAAAACCCCATGAGTTACAGACTTCTAGAGTATATATGCTTTCACTATATGGAGATATATCACAAAATCTCTCTCACTTGTTGAGCACACTGAATTACTCGGGCTCGGCGTGTGCACCAGGACAGTTCCCAGCGAGCGCGCTCTACTTATCTACAGGGCCCCGTAAAGTACAAACTGGATTATAGGTTTTAATATTAGTCCAATACAGGGGCATACAGCCTTCATTCAGAAGAAGGGGAGTAATGTGAACAGAGCTTTACTTCAAACTAATCTGAAGTTACAGCCTATATGATAAAATACTCCACAGCTGCATTCATAGTTCTGCTGTTATTGGAAACTGCCATCAAGTTAGTGGCCAGAAGCCTCCCTCACTGAGCTCATGTAATATAGGAAAACCTCCTTCCCCATTCCTCAGATGACAGTACTGAACCTAGTGACTACACTACACAGAATGTACTACACTCTGCGCAGACACTGAACAAGCAGCTTTAACACAGAATAATACATTCTGGAACAATGCACGATACATATTCACAAAGTGACTGCTACTTACAGAATATACAGGATGCTGAGTGGATAACATACAGTTAAAGAAGCACTTCCACAACATTTATATTCTCTGACCTGATGCAAGGTGCAGTGAAGGTAATCTTCTTACCAGTGTCTGTATGTGATCAGTTATAACCTCCCTTCTGATCCTCGGCTGTGTCATGTGACCAGAACTCTGGCTATCCAAATAACATGGCATCTTAAGTGCGGACAGGAAGCCAGTTTCTCCATGTATTCCTACGGGAGCCTCAATGTAACTCTCAAAGGAATGAATGGAGAAGGAACAGACTTCCTGTCCAGTCTGAGTTGGAGATCAGAGTGCTGGTCACATGACACAGCTGAGGATCAGAAGGGAGGTTATAGCTAACAAATACACTCACTGGTAAGAAGATTACCTTCACAACAGCTTACATCAGGTACCTTTCTAACAGGTCAGAGAATACACATTTTTGATGTAATTTCTGTAAGGTCTGTGCGGGATCTTTCTGCGTTGCTTAGAGCCGCATTGATAAGACAGGCGACTGTCAGGAGGGGATTTCCTTCCCTACAATTGCCTGGTTGTCAGCATTCCTAAGAACAATGAGCGTTCCTAAGAACATTCGTCAGCGATGATGTGCCCGACAATCGGCTGGTGTAATACAGCCTTTAGTCTCACAGCTTCTGCCCGTCACTGACCTCATCGTGCTCTCAGCCGCAGCTTTTAACAATTTCTAAGAGGCCATTAAAAAGGAGACAGAAGACTGTGACTGGCAAGGAGGTTGTCTGCAACATATGGACGGAGTAATCTGTACGACACACGCAGTCACAATAAACCTAACCAAACATGACCAATCTGTAAATGTTCGGTACATCTCTGGGTAAAACCAGCTCATAATACAACTACAGTTCTGAGGGGTCATGCACTGCTCCGCTGGCTCTGGAGTTCTACCGCACTGTAGGCTCTGAAGCTTCAGTATAATACCGTGCTGTATACCTTTGACTCTCTCAGGAATAAGCTGATCGTCAGCTGTTACTCTGCACTCAGCAGTGCACTGGCTTCCTGGCTGCAGACTGTCTATTCTGAACACTCTCCAATTCCTTGGAAGACCTGGTACATTTTTCCAGCACAAGTATGGAATTTACATTTTGCCTCCAGTCGGATATGTTCTTCTCTCAGCCAAAATCATCTTGTTTAAAGCACATCGTCAACAAACTGGAAAATCCATCAGAGGGGAAAGGAAAGACGCGATGTCAGAAGGGCTTACCTCAAAGACTTCTTCATCTAAGATTCTGGTCCCAAAGACAACGATGCCATTAGTGTCAATGATGGAGTGCTCGCTGCGGTCAAGAGGCCTCTGCACCTTCTTCTTACAATCCAGAACCAGCGTCACCTGTTTCTTGTGGACGCTGATTCCTATCCGATGCCACCTGCATTATGGAGACAAGGTCCAGGGTGAATGAGAATTTATATTAAGGTTTACACTTAGAATTCATCTACAAGTCACATTGTAACTTCAATACTTTATACTGTACTTCAGAGCTGCATTCACTATTGTACAAACTACAGAGCGAATATCTCCCAGCATTCTCTACTGGCTCAACTTCTGCACATACACACATCAAGCACTGTGCAGTATGGTTTTTACTAAGCAACAGCAGAATAGTGAGTACAGCTCTGGAGTATAATACAGGATGTAACTCAGGATCAGTACAGGATAAGTAATGTATGTACACAGTGACTGTACCAGCAGAATAGTGAGTGCAGCTCTGGAGTATAATACAGGATGTAACTCAGGATCAGTACAGGATAAGTAATGTATGTACACAGTGACTGCACCAGCAGAATAGTGAGTGCAGCTCTGGAGTATAATACAGGATGTAACTCAGGATCAGTACAGGATAAGTAATGTATGTACACAGTGACTGCACCAGCAGAATAGTGAGTGCAGCTCT
Organism: Rhinella marina; assembly: GCA_900303285.1. Taxonomy (NCBI): domain Eukaryota; kingdom Metazoa; phylum Chordata; class Amphibia; order Anura; family Bufonidae; genus Rhinella; species Rhinella marina. Next base: position 149,757 of record ONZH01024651.1, read on the forward strand.
GGAGTATAATACAGGATGTAACTCAGGATCAGTACAGGATAAGTAATGTATGTACACAGTGACTGCACCAGCAGAATAGTGAGTGCAGCTCTGGAGTATAATACAGGATGTAACTCAGGATCAGTACAGGATAAGTAATGTATGTACACAGTGACTGCACAGCAGAATAGTGAGTGCAGCTCTGGAGTATAATACAGGATGTAACTCAGGATCAGTACAGGATAAGTAATGTATGTACACAGTGACTGCACCAGCAGAATAGTGAGTGCAGCTCTGGAGTATAATACAGGGTGAACTCAGGATCAGTACAGGATAAGTATGTATGTACACAGTGACTGCACCAGCAGAATAGTGAGTGCAGCTCTGGAGCATAATACAGGATGTAACTCAGGATCAGTACAGGATAAGTAATGTATGTACACAGTGACTGCACCAGCAGAATAGTGAGTGCAGCTCTGGAGTATAATACAGGATAAGTAATGTATGTACACAGTGACTCCACCAGCAGAATAGTGAGTGCAGCTCTGGAGTATAATACAGGATGTAACTCAGGATCAGTACAGGATAAGTAATGTATGTACACAGTGACTGCACCAGCAGAATAGTGAGTGCAGCTCTGGGTATAATACAGGATGTAACTCAGGATCAGTACAGGATAAGTAATGTAATGTACACAGTGACTGCACCAGCAGAATAGGTGAGTGCAGCTCTGGAGTATAATACAGGATGTAACTCAAGGATCAGTACAGGATAAGTAATGTATGTACACAGTGACTGCACCAGCAGAATAGTGAGTGCAGCTCTGGAGTATAATACAGGATGTAACTCAGGATCAGTACAGTATAAGTAATGTATGTACACAGTGACTGCACCAGCAGAATAGTGAGTGCAGCTCTGAAGTATAATACAGGATGTAACTCAGGATCAGTACCAGTATTTGGACAGTATGTAGATCATAGAGAACCAGGCACCATGAATATGTAGTGCAATCTGCAGGCAGAAAGTTATGGAGAAGGAGAAGCTGAGCAAATGGATATATAGTTTTATGGGAAATGATTCAGTATAACTTGATTTATATTCATTTAAATCTCTGCTCATTCTGATCTCAAAAGCCATATGGGTTGTCTTATCAGTGACTTTGTCTACATATAGAAAAGGGAAAGCTGTCAATAACTAATAAAACCACCCACATTATTAAGATCAGAATGTGCAGAGAAATAAATAAATCACAACTCATGTTGAATATTTTCTGACAAAACTGGATATCAATCTGCTCAGCTCCTCCTGCTCTATAACACTCTGCCTGCAGATTACATGGTGACAGGTTCTCTTTATATATAATCTGCTCAGCTCCTCCTGCTCTATAACACACTGCCTGCAGATTACATGGTGACAGGTTCTCTTTATATATAATCTGCTCAGCTCCTCCTGCTCTATAACACACTGCCTGCAGATTACATGGTGACAGGTTCTCTTTATATATAACCTGCTCGGCTCCTCCTGCTCTATAACACACTGCCTGCAGATTACATGGTGACAGGTTCTCTTTATATATAATCTGCTCAGCTCCTCCTGCTCTATAACACACTGCCTGCAGATTACACGGTGACAGGTTCTCTTTATATATAATCTGCTCAGCTCCTCCTGCTCTATAACACTCTGCCTGCAGATTACATGGTGACAGGTTCTCTTTATATATAATCAGCTCAGCTCCTCCTGCTCTATAACACACTGCCTGCAGATTACATGGTGACAGGTTCTCTTTATATATAATCTGCTCAGCTCCTCCTGCTCTATAACACACTGCCTGCAGATTACATGGTGACAGGTTCTCTTTATATATAATCTGCTCAGCTCCTCCTGCTCTATAACACTCTGCCTGCAGATTACATGGTGACAGGTTCTCTTTTATATATAATCTGCTCAGCTCCTCCTGCTCTATAACACACTGCCTGCAGATTACATGGTGACAGGTTCTCTTTATATATATAATCTGCTCAGCTCCTCCTGCTCTATAACACTCTGCCTGCAGATTACATGGTGACAGGTTCTCTTATATATAATCTGCTCAGCTCCTCCTGCTGTCTATAACACTGCTGCTGCAGATTACATGGTGACAGGTTCTCTTTATATATAATCTGCTCAGCTCCTCCTGCTCTATAACACTCTGCCTGCAGATTACATGGTGACAGGTTCTCTTTATATATAATCTGCTCAGCTCTCCTGCTCTATAACACACTGCTGCAGATTACATGGTGACAGGTTCTCTTTATATATAATCTGCTCAGCTCCTCCTGCTCTATAACACACTGCCTGCAGATTACATGGTGACAGGTTCTCTTTATATATAATCTGCTCAGCTCCTCCTGCTCTATAACACACTGCCTGCAGATTACATGGTGACAGGTTCTCTTATATATAATCTGCTCAGCTCCTCCTGCTCTATAACACTCTGCCTGCAGATTACACGGTGACAGGTTCTCTTTATATATAATCTGCTCAGCTCCTCCTGCTCTATAACACACTGCTGCAGATTACATGGTGACAGGTTTCTCTTATATATAATCTGCTCAGCTCCTCCTGCTCATATACACTGCCTGCAGATTACAGGTGACAGGTTTCTTTATATATAATCTGCTCAGCTCCTCCTGCTCTATAACACTCTGCCTGCAGATTACATGGTGACAGGTTCTCTTTATATATAATCTGCTCAGCTCTCCTGCTCTATAACACACTGCCTGCAGATTACATGGTGACAGGTTCTCTTATATATAATCTGCTCAGCTCCTCCTGCTCTATAACACGCTGCCTGCAGATTACATGGTGACAGGTTCTCTTTATATAATCTGCTCAGCTCCTCCTGCTCTATAACACACTGCCTGCAGATTACATGGTGACAGGTTCTCTTTATATATAATCTGCTCAGCTCCTCCTGCTCTATAACACACTGCCTGCAGATTACATGGTGACAGGTTCTCTTTATATATAATCTGCTCAGCTCCTCCTGCTCTATAACACACTGCCTGCAGATTACATGGTGACAGGTTCTCTTTATATATAATCTGCTCAGCTCCTCCTGCTTTATAACACACTGCCTGCAGATTACACGGTGACAGGTTCTCTTTATATATAATCTGCTCAGCTCCTCTGCTCTATAACACACGCCTGCAGTTACATGGTGACAGTTCTCTTTATATATAATCTGCTCAGCTCCTCCTGCTCTATAACACACTGCCTGCAGATTACATGGTGACAGGTTCTCTTTATATATAAATCTGCTCCAGCTCCTCCTGCTCTATAACACACTGCCTGCAGATTACATGGTGACAGCTTCTCTTTATATATAATCTGCTCAGCTCCTCCTGCTCTATAACACACTGCCTGCAGATTACATGGTGACAGGTTTCTCTTATATATAATCTGCTCAGCTCCTCCTGCTCTATAACACAACAGCCTGCAGATTACATGGTGACAGGTTCTCTTTATATATAATCTGCTCAGCTCCTCCTGCTCTATAACACACTGCCTGCAGATTACACGGTGACAGGTTCTCTTTATATATAATCTGCTCAGCTCCTCCTGCTCTATAACACACTGCCTGCAGATTACATGGTGACAGGTTCTCTTTATATATAATCTGCTCAGCTCCTCCTGCTCTATAACACACTGCCTGCAGATTACATGGTGACAGGTTCTCTTTATATATAATGTGCTCAGATCCTCCTGCTCTATAACACACTGCCTGCAGATTACACGTGACAGGTTCTCTTTATATATAATCTGCTCAGCTCCTCCTGCTCTATAACACCCTGCCTGCAGATTACATGGTGACAGGTTCTCTTTATATATAATCTGCTCAGCTCCTCCTGCTCTATCCTCACAATGATGATGATGTCAATCACACTGTCTCTTCTGTTTCTTTAGTAATGAACATATTAGAATTCATTAAGGAGACTGAATAATTTTTCCGCAGTTTGTGTGTGAAATTGTTGTAAAATCAGTGATTATCGGAACATAACTGTATACACCTCGGGGCTTGATCAGATGGACAGAGAGATGTAATTAGGTTTAGAGAAAACCATGTAAATCTCTTTGTTAAGAACATCAATGCTCTTCACTGCCATAATGAGTGCACCGAGCACATCGAGCAGAAATGAATTTTCCAGAATATTCTTTGTGATTTTGCCAATACACCGGTCAGTTTAATGATGACTGATATTGAAAATCTTTACGCCCTCTCTCGGTCATGTATCTCATAAAATAAAGGAGACATCTTGGTAATATCTCTGGTACTTAAGTGTTTTGTGGCAAAACTAATAAAATACAGATGACGAAAACCCGGGTTCCTCAAAAGTAACTATCTGAGGAGGACAAGGGGCCCCTGAAATCTTCTGGTAGTGATCCTCGGGTCCTCGCAGCTTTCTGACAAGTGCAACATATAAACTGCTGATGAGACTAATATACTATTGGCAGCCTTGGGATACCTGGGAATAACATAAGTGTCAGAAAATCCCACCAGAAAATCTCTACGCGGATTACAGAGGCGACAGAATTTACTCTGTGCACAGAAGGTGCAGCCAGTACTGGATAGGCTGATATTGTTTCATGGAATACAGTATTTGTAATATGCTCCATTACCCTTTCTCTTACTTACTTGCCGTCAGAAAGGTTAATTCCACTGAAGAGAGGGTAGTCCTCGGGGCCAGGCTTTCCCAAGTGATCTTCGAAAAGGAACACAGGTGACCTTCCCAGCTCCACTCCGATCTGCTGGATGCCTTGCTCGTTGTAAATGGACATCAGAAATGATTGGCTTCCCTTTTTGGGTTTCACAGTTAACAAAATGGAAAAATCTTCTGGAAATGGGGTATCTGTAGGGGAAGATGTAAAGCATTAGAAGAGGTGAGGGCAAAGACCGGGATTTCCTCTCAGGAACATCCAGCTATGTTATTTAGGTATGTTATCATGGTGTAGACCGTGACGGCCTTGTCGTTGGCTAGCCATGGCCTTCACTGACATAGGGATGCAGAGACTTTCAGACAAAGACTTTCAGCTATTATTGAGTGCTGCAATGTTTTATTAAAGGGTTTGTCCCACAAAAAAAATTCTACAGTTTTCAAACCAGCTCCTGGATCTGAATACTTTTGTAATTGCATGTAATTAAAAATCTTGTATAGCTACTGAGTTATTGAGTAAAATGTATCTGTAGAGTGCCACTTATTTTCTTATTTCTTTGACCGGCTCATGAAGATGGCCGCACATGCTCAGTTTCATCTTTCAACTGCCTCCTGAGCTGTGATAGGGTGAGAGCTGCATTAGATTGGACACGCCTCCTGAGCTGTGATAGGGTGAGAGCTGCATTAGAATGGAAACGCCTCCTGAGTTGTGATAGGGTGAAACCTGCATTAGAATGGACACGCCTCCTGAGCTGTGATAGGGTGAGAGCTGCATTAGAATGGACACGCCTCCTGAGCTGTGATAGGGTGAGAGCTGCATTAGAATGGACACGCCTCCTGAGCTGTAATAGGGTGAGAGCTGCATTTGATTGGATACTCCTCCTGAGCTGTGATAGTGTGAGAGCTGCATTAGAATGGACACGCCCCCTGAGCTGCAGCAGGAAAGCCCCTCCCCTTGAGCTGTCAGCTTGATATAAATCTAGCAGACAATGAATGTGGAGATCTCTGGATCCATGTGAGGTACAGGGCTGGTTCTAGCTTTGTTTTGAAGGTATTCTCATGTATTATATGTCATCTGATTTTCATTTTTTACATAATTCATGGGAGAACCCCTTTAACTTTTCAAGATCCTGGACTTTCTATTACAGCTATTTGTGCAAATGTATTGCAGTCTTAATTTCAGAAACAAGACGCGTATACCCGCCCCACGCATACACATCCAGTTATTAGGTAAACTATTATTTAGGAACAGGAAGGCACCTAAACTGAAAGGCACGTGTCTTCCACACTGCGGATCCCTCTGGTACACAGACCTTTGTCTACATAAATTTGGTCTTTGATGCCCTAAATTCACCCTCCAGGGTCGTGGATGGCCCATGACACAGACTAGGTCTCCCTGACCAGTTGTATGCTGTGCAGAGGCCGTGCTAGGTCTTCTCTTTCACAAGGACTCTCGTCTAATCTCAGCCTCACTTAGGATGAGGTGAAAATACTCTCATGGGTGAAAATACTCTCATGGGTCACCACATCCCCCTTTACTGGTGACAATACATGGCAATGACATTATATTTTTTAGGTGATTTAAGGATCCCTTTGTCGCAGGATCCTGGGCCTCAGGTTTCCCCCGATTGACTGAATGTATTGTCTAATGTCCTCTCATTACCGAATGAGTTTGTTAATGAGGTCACGTAGCAGATAGTATTCCCCACTGAAGGGTCTTGTGTCAAGTGCGTCACCTCTCAGGAATTGCTGACATTCAGATCATTTCGGCAGGGCAGCTCCAAAGACTTTTTTTCTGCATTCCTTTCTCCTTGAAGTTTGGCCTTGATCTTCAGGTAGCCATGTTTCATAGTAAAAGCCTGAATTGTGAGTGTAATTTGCTGAAAGGTGCTGTGCAGGGCAGTGGTGGAGAATGAGAATGTCCTGCTGTATTCTCACATAGCCACAGCTTGTAAGGAAAGTCATTCCAATATTGACACTCTAAGTGGAGGAGCGAGCAGCAATGATGAATGTGCAGGCTGTTAGTGAGCCACTCTACTATGGAAAGGGGATGGAAGCCTGGAGGGACCATGCACAGACTGCACGTATCTCGCCCCCGCGCCGCATCTAATCCCTGTGTGACATTTTAAAGCATAGCAGATATCTGAGGATTGTTCAACGCCCAAAAACCACCGTCTCATTTTGTACCGTTTAGTCTTTTATTTTTTGTTAAATATTGCTTACATTGCACATTTTTGTCTGGTGTTACGTGGGTTTGAGAAAAGGCAGAATGACACCGATCATATGTTTCCCATCATCACAGAAGTGGAATATGTAGAGCAGAGACGGAGGCTAGATGATTACAGACACTGCAAAACCACAAGGGATATCAATGGCTGAATATGTGGAAAACACAAGTCACCAGCTGGATACGGGCCACAGGTGGAAGAGCGCAGCGCTAAAATGCAGCGTAAAGTAAAAAATGAAGAAAGGCTACTTTCACATCAGCGTTCTGGTATTCCAGTTTTGATATCGGGCAGACGGTTCCCTTTTATCCCCACTGATTTCAATGGGGTACGCTCCGTTCAGGATGCACCTCGTTCCAGACACAAAACCTCTGCAAGTTTTGGTATTTTGTCCGTTCATCGAAGCGGAACAAACCGAATCCATCACTAAAAACAATGTCAGTCAAAAGTGCTGGATCCCTTTTTTCAGAACCTAAAAAAAAATCGTCACCCATTGACTTCCATTGTTTTTAGTGATGTTTTGTCCCATTTTGATTTAACAAAACGGATGCATCCTGATATCTTAAACCAAGTGGAACCGTTTTGGTCCGGTTTTGAGAACTTCTGCCGGATCTCAGAACCAGAATCCAAAGTGCAGATGTGAAAGTAGCCTGAAATCAATGCAATAAAGCAACACGATCCACATTGAATGATGTCCCTTTACTTCTTGCAGTGATGAAATAGGGTTCTGCTTACAATAGGAAAATGGTGCAGGAATGCGGCAAATTGAAACAGGGAAACATTTTTGGATCAGTGTCGACCTTCGGCATAGTAACACGATTTAGGCAGTTGCCTCAAGCACCAGCATTTCCCAACAGTTTTCCAGTGAATAACAGGTCAGAAAATCGTACCGCAAGCTGCGGAGTAAACGTGTGTGAATATCCTGCTTTCCTCTTGCAGTCTTTGCATAGATTACTACAATTATGGAGAAGGTTTGCAGCTCGGAGGAATGTGACACGATGACCTCCATGTTCTCCAGCTTCCAGCTGAACGTTTAAGCAGTCATCTGCAATAAATAATATGCGGGCTGCAATGTACTATGAGTACTTGAGCTGTCGGTGCCTCCTCCGGAGTTAACCCTAACTTGACCATTCCATGCGCCCCGGACTGCAGTGACCTGTGTGACCTCTTCTTTATGTGCCTCCCAGTATGAGCTGCCACCACGTCACAAGGGACCAGCATCAGGATAAGAGCGCTGCTGTTCAATCAATGGTCCAATTCATATCTGCAATCTTCTGCACAGACCATAAGTCCATGAAGACAAAATTGCAGCATGCACCATCCAGGTCTGATTTTCCCATAAGACTCAGCCATTCTTGTGAACGGGTGCACGTTTCTGAATTTACCATCCAGAACATGGATGTGTTTTCTATATGGTTCATCCAAATGAGCCCTAAGAATTTAAAGGGTTGTCCAGGAATCTACTACTGACGACCCATCCTCGGGACTGGCCTTCAATATCTGATCTGTGGGGGTCCAACACCCCACATCCCCACCAGTCCACTGTTTCGTGGTAACTCTGGCAGCAGCAGTCGCCGCAGGAACTGCACAGCTTCGCCCATTGTGTTATAGACAGGGGGCCGGTAACTGCAGCACTGATTCCATTCACTTCAATGGGAGCAGCGCTGCAGTAACCAGGTCCGGACACTACTCAGTGCTGTGCAGTTCTGGTGCTGGAGATACTGCAGAACAGCCGATCGGTGCAATCAGATATCAATAGTAAAAGTCTGGAATACCCCTATTAGGTTTATTGGTAATTTAGCTTGAAATGCTCTTAGGCTCCCTCTAGTGGTGGCTGCATGCAGACGGAATGCTTTCATGTAGAGCTATGATATACAGGGCTTCATGAAATTATTTAAACACAGAACTTTTAACCTAATTCACTTAAAAAAGCAAAACCAAATGGCATTAAAGGCTGCGCTCCCTGACTAAGGGCAAGGATATTTTAAGACTGTTTTAACAATGATTGCAGAGACATTTGCTTTATTGCACCTTTCCATTTCTTAGCATTATTATAAGACAATTACCACAGACAGATAAGTTATCATTTCCATCTACTTCGTTCTTCAGGAGTGAGGATAGCTTAATGCGCCTATTGCCATGAGGGACTTGGTCGGTGCCTACTTCAGAGGGGGCAGAGCGGCGCTTTCTTATCTATAAGGTTAAAGGCTGGTAATGGAGACAATGTGTGATAATAATGGAGCTTCCGGGACGATATCAGAGATAAGACGTCTAGTAATAACCCCTAATCTGGAGCACAGGACATTTCACAAGGCTTTTGTACAGTACAGATGGGCTCAAGGGACTCGGTATAAGACACTCTATTAAGGAAAAGGGTAACGTTCATCTCCGGGAACAAAACGCCCATCCTCATTATCAGGATGGTACCTGTATGATTATGGAAATGGATTTTTCTAAAGTGGAAATTCTGCGCAGGATGAGAGGACACGATGGACAAAAGCAAATTCACCCCATTACGAAGGCAAAATGCTTTAACTCAGTGAAGTTCAATTAAAGGTTATGCTTTACACAGCTCTGCTAATAGGAGGTCTGCACTGCAAGAATAAATGCTGGGAGGCTGAACTATTATCTGGTAAGTAAGAAGACCTTGATCAAATGCACCTTGTCCAGATGGTGGAGTCTGTGCTGTGCCCATTGTGTATAGGACGGCGAGGACGATATAGAATGCCGTACAATGGATGTACGATAATGGTTAACCTGGACATACAGTCAGCAGCTGGTTCACCACCGGATCTCTTACCTGGAAACAACTGCTTGGTAGGAGCGCTGAGCTGTGCATTTTTGGACACCCTATACGCCACATCTGGTCCCTTTGATGATTTTCTGTTCGTACAAAACCCTGTTGTCTTTTTGACTCCATCAGGTAAATTGTGAAAATCTAAAACCTTCAAAACGTCTGCGGGTTCACCTGTGAGAGAAGGAGAAAGACAGGAGACATTAGACTGCTTAGTCCCACATGGTAATTATCATTACAGACAATCCCCGCACACTCTGTGGAAAGGTTTTATGAGGTTCCTGAAGTAAGAGCCGGTGGTGTCAGGGTTCTCCAGGTCAAACAAGTCCCAAGTCTTCTCCTCAGGGAGGCTTCTATTGTCCCTGAAGGCCACCATGACCTGTAAGCGTCTAGAAGTGAGTCACCACCTCATACCTCACTGTAACTATATCCCTTGTAAAAGGAACACCCGACACAGGCCTTGTTCATGGCACTGCTGTCTCCTTACACAGTCCGCTTCATAAAGTCACTAGGACTGACAGGACTGCCAGCTGCAAAATGCCAATGCCCTGCATTACCAGGAAATAAAACTGCAATTCGAAAAGTAAGTATATATCACTATATAGAAGAAGATTTATAACTTATACCTGGGGGGAGGGGAGGCTCCTGCTGCAGCCAGATGTCTTCCAACCAGACAAGACAGTCAGGAGGAGGAGAGGGGACATTGCTTATCTCCTCAGACACACAGAGAAGTGTTCTTTATATATTTCTCAGTTTTAATTGTTGACGAAGGGAGGAAATGCTGGGATATTTTCATTTTTTGAGCATTTTCTGTATTTAGAATTTAAATGTCCCAATACACATTAAAGCCAAGTCAGCAAAACCCAACAATTTAGATGATGTAAAGTTTATGGGGCCTGACGACCAATAGTCCATGTCTTTGGGGGGGTCTGGAGGAACAGCTGTCACCATTAATAACAGGTTACAATGTGACAGTCTCCAAAGTCAGAAGAAAAAGGGAAGCAACATTTGTAAAACCTGGATACAAGGCAGAGAATAAAATGTCCAGTGTAATAAGGGGGGGAGGGCTACGCTGTCCATAGGGCAGGGCTGTGGAGTCAGTAAGCCAAAGCCCCGACTCCGACTCCTTAATTTTCCCTCACTCCGACTCCCTCATAAATGGCGCAGGTTTAAGTGATAACTTTAAACAAATTTGCATAAAATCAATAGTACAGATAAGTCATGACTAAAACAGTTTGTAATCTATCAGGCTTCTCTGGGTACAGCTCACTAGAGGTTCAGCACATGGGGGGGCGAAACATACTTGAGTGGGCCCCCCACTTATTGGCTTCCCAAACGCACGTTTCCAACTTCACAGGCACATACTAGTAGTTGTGGTTATAATACTGTATTAGAAAGATGACTGTATAAACTGCTAGATCATATATGCTGTTAAGTACAGTACAATAGACTTTCTACATACCCTACTCTAAATACTCTACCACATAATGCAGTAAAATATAGGATTAATAGGAGTAAAAAAGGGGACTCCTATGTTAAAGGAAATCTGTCCCCAGCTTTTACATCACTAACTAACAGTCCCTTGCCCCCATCAGACCTCAGATCGGCTTAATGTGCCCCCATCAGACCTCAGAGCAGGCAGAATGTGCCCCCATCAGACCTCAGATCAGCAGAATGTGCCCCCATCAGACCTCAGATCAGCAGAATGTGCCCCATCAGACCTCAGATCAGCAGAATGTGCCCCCATCAGACCTCATCAGCAGAATGTGCCCCCATCAGACCTCAGATCAGCTGAATGTGCCCCCATCAGACCTTCAGATCAGCAGAATGTGCCCCCATCAGACCTCAGATCAGGCAGAATGTGCCCCCATCAGACCTTAGATCAGCTGAATGTGCCGCTATCAGACCTCAGATCAGCAGAATGTGCCCCTATCAGATCTCAGATAGGCTTAATGTGCCCCCATCAGACCTCAGATCAGCAGAATGTGCCCCCATCAGACCTCAGATCAGCAGAAATGTGCCCCCATCAGACCTCAAATCGGCTTAATCTGCCCCCATCAGACCTCAGATAGGCTTAATGTGCCCCCATCAGACCTCAGATCGGCTTAATGTACTCCATCAGACCTCAGATAGGCTTAATGTGCCCCCATCAGAACCTCAGATCGGCTTAATGTGCCCCCATCAACCTCAGACAGCAGAATTGCCCCATCAGACCTCAGATCAGCAGAATGTGCCCCCATCAGACCTCAGATCGCGATGCCCATCACTCATCGTTACTGTGCCCCATCAGACTCCATAATGGAAGCGCTCACTTGTATTCGCCTGATTGTACTAAGGCCATCCCTGCTGGGCCCCCCCAGAGGTATTGGGCCCGGAGCATCGCCTCCCCTGCCGCCCCTCCCCCCCAGTAGCTACGCCTCTGGGCCTGATGTATGAAAACTGTCTAGGTCTAAGACTTTTTTTGTTGCCCATAGCACTATAGAGCACTATATGAAATGAAAGGGGAGCTCTGATTGGTTGCTATGGGCAACAAAGAACCTTCTACACCTAGACAGTTCTCATACATAAGGCTCTAGGTGTTTTACATCAGCAGAGCAGCTAACCTCTCCACACATGAGCTCAGAGGAAACATAAAGCATCAGAGAGAACATGCACTGGACATAAAGGGCAGCACAGTCCTCTCAACTAAAAGCCGAAATCCTGAGATCAGGAATAGAACAGACATTTATAGGACATTTCATCATTTTCACAAATTCTTATAAAAATATATTCAGCACTGAACTAAATGTACTAATTCATTATATATTTTATGAGTCAGAGTCGGTCCATTTTATACCGACTCCGACTCCACCAAAATGGTGACCGACTCCGACTCCACAGCCCTGGTGATAGGTAATCAATTACAGACACTAAGCAATTGTGTAGCTGTAAGGCAGTCTCTGGATGCAGCATCAATAATGGACGCAGAAATTTGGGTAGAATAAAGAAAATTAACCCGTTCTATGAAGATGAGCACAGACACAACGTCACCTAAGGTAAGCCAAGGCTTGCACTCTACTGAAGGACATAAAATAGCCCAGAATATGAAGCCTGTGACGGATGCTCTCCTGGCTGCCATGTCTAGGACTGCAGAGGATAATGCAGACATACATAATGCAGGAGAAATGTCAGCTTGGGTATACAGAATTAATACATCCCTGGCACTAAAAAGCTTCCGGTGACATCCACAATTTGTAACATGCCACAGTGCGGAACAATGAAGAAGATTAGCGCATCAATCAACAGGAAAAACATATTAAAGCAAGAAACATCCCTCTTAATTATCTGTGAAATAAGAGAATGTCACATTCGATATCACTGGATCTCCGTTGTGTCTGCCTTCCTCAGGCTAGCCTTATTACCTGGGACAGGATTTGTTTTTTTATCATCCCTTCCAAGAGAAAATAGACAACAGTCCTAAAAATGACAGAAAGAACAAGAAGCCCCCAGTAATGTGGCGCTGGGAGGAATAGTCCGTCATAGCTAGGTGGCACAGGAGGTAACCATGAAGTCATGGCCTGTGAGCGAGGCCCATCAGCAGTAATCTCATCTACACATCAGACCCAGCGCTGGAGATGTTCAATGCCCAGGACGACGAGATATTCATGAAGACTCAACATGAACAAATTGACTTCAATTTGCTATAGAAATCCGAGGGGTCGGGTAAGAGCAGAGTCCTCATCGCCTTGTGCCACAGCTGCTCCATACATGATTTTAGCCTCATTTCTGAAAAAAGGACCCAATTAAAGATATTTATGTCAAATTTATGCTGCCCTTTAATGGAACACTAAACACAGAATTCACTGAATAATTAAAAAAAACCAAACCCCTCCCCTTCCTCCCGTCACCTCATCCAGTCTCCCGAACATATCCTGTCTCATATTATAGTCAAAACAAAGAAATCTCTGCTCCAGGATATCATCCAAGTCAGCCCTCCTCCTCCTCCTCCTCACTGTCCTGTCACCAGCTGTAAGATAAGTGACAGGAGCAGGAGCCGCCCTGCTGTGTCTCATCTGCAGTAGGACAAAAAGATTGTTAAGCCCCACCCCTCAGTAAGACATCATGGAAGAGATCAGCAGGAGATTAAAGGTTTTGTCACAATTCAGCAAATGGCATTTACCATACAGAGTAGTTAATACCAGGCCAATACTAATGTATTGATTCTTCATATTGCCTCCTTTGCTAGAATAAATCATTTTTCCATCACGTTATACACGGCTCAATTGCAGGGGTTACAACCACCCTGTAATCCATCAGTGGTGGTTGTGCTTGCACACTATAGGAAAAAGTGCCGGACTATGCGCACTCCCGGCCACCACACAGGCCAGTGCTTCTTCCTATGGTGTGCAAGCACGGCCCTTAACGCTGGATTGCAGGGTGGTCATATCCCCTGGATGAGCAGTGTATAATGTGATGGAAAAATAAAGTGAGAGGACCCCTTTAACCATGATTTCTACAAGTTTGTCTTAGGTTAGGTTCACACACAGGTTTTTTTAGGTGTTTTTGATGCAGACTTTACTGTAGGTTTTTCAGCCAAACCCAGAAGTGGATCCAGCAGAAAGGAGAAGTGTAAGTCCTTCCGTTATACTTCTGATTCCTTCTGAATCCACTGAAAAATCTGCAGGAATATCTGCATCAAAACTGTTTCTGTGTGAACCTGCGCTCAGAGTCCTGCACAAAATGCTGCAGACTGACAACAGTGAGTGCGGCACTTCTTTCCTTTTAGTAGACAATTCTAGGTTTACTGTTGAAGTCTGGGAGGATGAGAGTGAGAGTGATCGCTCACGTTCTAGTGACCAGATGCTTGTGGAAGTTCAGTAGTTGCTGACCTGATTGTAATCTGAGCTATCCTCTGATGTAGATCTCATTATCGGATTAATTTCCCTGCATACATACACAGTTCAATCAAAACTAGATGATACGGGCCTTCCCATTAAAGAACAGCAGTGCTGTGCGTCACATAGTGGAAAAACAATAGTAATTCCAAGCTTCGTATGTGGTCGGTGCTGCTTATCCATCCACGCTCTAGATGTAGTATTAAGTGGCTCCATTGCAGGTAGACACCCTAAAATCTATACTGTACCACTAGTCTCCGACAGGAAGATGTAGGACTCGGGGAGCTGCTGGATTCCTGGACAAGAGGATCCCGATGGCAAGACGCCAACATTCCCAGTGCATGAAAACTTCCCAGACGCTGAGACTAAGCTGAGAGGTGACATCTGTCACACCGCGTCAGAATCAGTACGGCCCAGGCTGTAAACAGGGGCAGGAATAATGCCTCAAATAACCTGAATACCAACGGTTACAGGGAGACACAAAATGAAGAAACAGAAGAAATAAAATACCGCATCATCACCACACATTGGTATTCTCCGTTACTGATTAAACAGGGTGACAACCAATAAGATTACCCTGGAGCAGTTGTCAAACTTTTAATTGCTTCAGAATCACAAAGCTTTTGTAAAGAAAGTGATGCAAATGAGCTGTTAACAAGCTCCGCCTCCAATACCACCAGATGTAAGGCAGCTAGCCTACAAGTCAATGTTCAACCCTTTAATCAGGCCTTCAGACATGACTTGGTTAATAACTAAGCCAGCGTCTCATCTGCAGACAGCTGTTTTGGTGTGATTGCCCCTCATCAGTGCAGAGCAGAGGGTACTGGCTTAACTGTGTGAAAGGCCCAAGTCAGGATTTAGGGGGTTCTATCTGTCCTTGAGTGGAGATAGAACCCCCAAAAGCTTTTTTAGCAGTAGAGAAGAGGAGGCAGATCTGACTGCAGAGACCGGCCAGACATCCTGCAAGAGGTAAGAAAATCTCGACAATAACCTCAATGTCAGAAGAAAACATGGCGTTCCCAGACCCACAAATCATAAGGAAGCTGCAGACATTTTTAAAAGCAGTGCATCATACAAAAATAACCTAAAAATCACAACTTTATGTATAATTTCAATCATTTTTGGTGGATGTTAATAATTTCGCAAGTCACTCTCGAGGTTTTAAAAAAAAAAAAAAAAAATCCTGCAGTGTTCACACTGACCACTAGGGCTGAAATATGCTAAGACTTCCGGTCTTTTGAGAACAAGCAGCTGGAAAAGCAAAGCACGGGAATTTCCAGGTGTCCCTGCAGACAGTAGATTTCTGATACCATGATGGGGACAGACGAGGTTTACTGCGGACAATCTTGTCTTCGGAGAGCAGCTACATGGGCCATAGACACAAGGGACCGGAGGGGACCTCATTGACTTCTATGGTAGAGTTTTCTGGGCATGCTCTGTGACCTGTGCAGAGGTCAGGAGGGGGCTGATGTGATATCACCTATTGTGAGTGGTGGTTCCTGTATTATCTATACAGAGGTGTTAATTGTCATTATAATCCTGCATGTTATGAGGATGAGAATAGCTCCGGAACATTACCTGTACAGAACAGGAAATCATGTCTGATTATTAGTCCTAGAGGCCAGTGTGAAAATTACAGGGTTATACACATTCTTTAAAAATATAGTGACATGGGGAAAAAAAACTACCAAAAGTAAAAAAACATAAGTTTAATATAGAAATAGGGTTTAAACAAAGAGTTATTTTATAATGAGATATTCCCTTTAACAAAATATATATTTTTTTAAGTATTTTAGGGGAAAAGACAAGAACACCCCTGTCACACTATAAAGACAAGCTGACACCGACCAGCACAACACAGGACATGGCGGCCTCTCATCTGGAAATATTAGTCAACTCAGCCCCTCCGAGCGTCCAAAGAAATCTGACTTCCCAACAGAAGGAAATTCTGGAAGCCGATAACTACATAGCGGCCTCATCAACTTAACAGCTGTGACTTGTACTGGAGCCTATAAATACAGCTTTGATCGTGTATGCCAGGAATAGAGGGAAGAGACAGGACAGCAGTAAAAGGGACCATAGAAATGATCAAATATAGTGCAATAATGATAAACAACAGGCAATAATGGAAGTACTATGAAAATGCCTCCAAATACAAGAATATAACTACTATAATACTGCTCCTATGTACAAGAATATAACTACTATAATACTGCTCCTATGTACAAGAATATAACTACTATAATACTGCTCCTATGTACAAGAATATAAGCTACTATAATACTGCTCGTATGTACAAGAATATAACTACTATAATACTGCCTCCTATGTACAAGAATATAACTACTATAATACTGCCTCCTATGTACAAGAATATAACTACTATAATACTGCTCCTATGTACAAGAATATAAACTACTATAATATACTGTCCTATGTAAAGAATATAACTACTATAATACTGCTCCTATGTACAAGAATATAACTACTATAATACTGCTCCTATGTACAAGAATATAACTACTATTAATACTGCCTCCTATGTACAAAGAATATAACTACTATAATACTGCTCCTATGCTACTATAACCTATAATACTGTCCTATGTACAAGAATATAACTACTATAATCTGCTCCTATGTACAAGATATAAACTACTATAATACTGCCTCCTATGTACAAGAATATACTACTATAATACTGCTCTATGTACAGAATATAACTACTATAATACTGCCTATGTACAAAATAATATACTACTATAATACTACTATATGATAAACTACTATAATACTGCTCCTATGATATAGAATATAACTACTATAATACTGCTCCTATGTACAAGAATAACTACTATTAATACTACTATAATACATATATACTGCTCCTATGTACTAATAATACTAACTCTCATGTACAAGAATATAACTACTATAATACTGCCTCCTATAAAAGTAATAATATGCATGTACAAGAATATAACTACTATATACTGCTCCTATGTACAAGAATATAACTACTATAATACTGCTCCTATATACAGTACTGAATATAACTACTATAATACTGCCTCCTATGTACAAGAATATAAACTACTATATACTGTACTCTCTATGTACAAGAATATACTACTATAAATACTGCTCCAAGAATATAATACTGCTATAATACTACTACTATAAACAAGAATATAACTACCCTATGTACATACTATAATACTATGCCTACTATAATTACTGCTCCTATGTACAAGAATATAACTACTATAAATACTGCTCCTATGTACAAGAATATATAACTACTATAATACTGCTCCTATGTACAAGAATATAACTACTATAATACTGCTCCTATGTACAAGAATATAACTACTATAATACTGCCTCCTATGTACAAGAATATAACTACTATACTATAATACTGCCTCCTATGTACAAGAATATAACTACTATATATACTGCTCCTATGTACAAGAATATAACTACTATAATACTGCTCCTATGTACAAGAATATAACTACTATAATACTGCTCCTATGTACAAGAATATAACTACTATAATACTGCTTCCTATGTACAAGAATATAACTACTATAATACTGCTCCTATGTACAAGAATATAACTACTATAATACTGCTTCCTATGTACAAGAATATAACTACTATAATACTGCTCCTATGTACAAGAATATAACTACTATAATACTGCCTCCTATGTACAAGAATATAACTACTATAATACTATGTACAAAGAATATAACTACTACTGTACTATAACTACTATAATGCTCCTATGTACAAGAATATAACTACTATAATACTGCTCCTATGTACAAGAATATAACTACTATAATACTGCTCTAATGTATATATACAATACTATAATACTGCTCTATGTACAAGAATACTATAATACTGCTCCTATGTACAAGAATATAACTACTATAATACTGCTCCTATGTACAAGAATATAACTACTATAATACTGCTCCTATGTACAAGAATATAACTACTATAATACTGCTCCTATGTACAAGAATATAACTACTATAATACTGCTCCTATGTACAAGAATATAACTACTATATAATACTATGTACAAGAATATAACTACTATAATACTGCTCCTATGTACAAGAATATAACTACTATAATACTGCTCCTATGTACAAGAATATAACTACTATAATACTGCTCCTATGTACAAGAATATAACTACTATAATACTGCTCCTATATTGATGTTAAAATGTAAAGGCCATAAGAAGACGAGGTATAAGTTGCAGTAGGGGTACGGCACACTAGCAGGTGAGGACACAGGGATCCGGGGTGTCGCTGAGTGAAGTGACGGGAAGGTTCCATGTGAATTTTTTGGTCACATCTGTACAGTTGATCCCTCAGCACTGAATGTCTCCCTGGTCACAGCATTGTTAATGGAGCATCCAGCAGCCGGGCAGCCGTCCAAGGCTTCGCCTGCAGAAGACATCTGGGGGACTTCCCACAACACTCTGAGACTTCTCCAAAGACGGCAGCCAACCTGATCCTGCTGACTGTCAGATGGGAGACCTCTGTATCGCCAGCCGCCCTCCCAGGAATGTGATCTTGGATGATGTTCAGGGGCCTTGCAGAGATTTATCAGATTATCCTCAGCATCGGATTGCTCCATGATTCAATTATGGGGGAAAAAATTGCAGCCACAATTATTTTTTTTATTAAAAGTAAAACTTTCAGCCTCCAATATTCATCAAGCTTGTCACAGCGCGGCTGCACTGGCAGGATCTGGTAGGACAGTCAGTTCCTTCGTGTCTAATTACAGCAAGCGCTGGAACACTTACTAAATCAAATCCCAAAGGAGTTGACGAGCGGAGCATTTCATGAGGAACCTTCTCTGCAGACGGCTCTCCTGCCATGGAGAAGACATTCTGCAGGTCGCACACGTGCGGGTGAGATGCAGAAAACACTGGCATCCAGCAGATAGGATAACTGAGTGGCGGTGGAGCAGGCCGCACCTGTTAGGGCTCATGCACACCACTGTGTTCTGCTTCTTTTGCAGATTGCACATGGACCTGTTCATTTCTATGGGTCCGGAAATAAACGGACAGCACGCGGGTGTCATCTGCCTCTGTACTGCGGATCCGTGGCCTGCAGAGTGGGATACGGACACGGTGGTGTGCATGAGGCCTAAGAGGAATGCCAGTGCTAGAAGAGTCAATATTAGCTCGCAGACACACAAGACTGACTCTTGTGTGAGGTATTTGGCTACAAAGTGCGGCCGGGTCCACGTGACACCGGATGAACGGCGTGTACACAGCTGCTCCTACAATGACCTGGCTCTGATTTCTCTCGGTAATTAGCTTCAATCCTCCCCTCTCACCCCGGGGCGCGGTTTCAGCAGGCAGTGTTTGCAGTAAGGTATATGGTATATGGTGGCTCTGCATCTGTTTGCTCACAGCACATAGCATCTTATGACAGAATACACGGATTCCTGTGGTATCCCCTGGAGGTAAAGAAACATTCCGGTTCTGTAACGTTATCCCCTATTCACAGGACGGTGGATAACTATTAGATCGATGACCCCGTACCCTGCGGGGGAGAGGCCGGGTACCTCCTGGGGAGGGGGCTAATATTATGGGGCACAGAAATCCTCTCCCAGGTACTGAATGCCATTCCAAGGCTGTGTTCACATGGCAGGATTTGCTTGTGGATTTTGGCACACAATGCATGCTCCATTGTTTGCAATAGTAATTCACATAGGTGCAGATTTTTTTTTTTTTTCAAGGGGAAGTTGAGAGGAACAGCTGACAACTATTTAAGGCGTGTGGCTGGCTACAGGCCTCTCAGGAGACTCTACGGTCAGAGAGACAGGAAGTGATGTCATTTGACTGACAGGTGAGGGCGGGAGGAGAATATTTGGAGCATGGAGGTGACTCCAATCCCGTTATATGGTTCGCTGCCCGTTACATAAGCCAGCTGCTTACTTCTTCCATGCTTCACTGCATTATGAAACCCTCACTGCCTTATTTGCAATCCAGTCTTGATTTGCAGAACCCAAATTTACTAGTAAAACCCCCAGCGCTCGTGGCAGTGTGAGGAACGCGGCGGGGCTGAATACAGCATTAAATAATTCCTGCGATGTGGTGTGTGCCGCCTGCTTTATAAATGTCCGTCAGCTCTCTGCAAACAAGCCGTGAATGCAGCCCTGAGTGGCGCTCTAATAAATGTGCTGTCATCCAGTTGTCAGCGCTGACGAGCCCTTCCTAAACCATCTCAATCATCGAAGGTGAAGCGCGTGCAGCCGAGAGTCTCCTCCGGAGCACAAAATGATTCATTTCCATGTGGAAAAGGTTTGGAAAAGTGAGGTAGTATAAAGATGAGATCACTGCCAGCGAGGCAGAGCGTCCCTGTGATTGAGGAGATTTCTGAGGAGATGCAGGTGCAAATTTGGGGTTTTAAAGGGGGTAGTCCTCTGCACTGATACTACTGAGATAATGCACCCAGCACCTCCATACATTAGTATGGACAGGCCCTATCCCCTACCCTCTGTGGACGCCCCTTCAATGAACAGAGCGGCCAGTGGGCATGGGTGCGGCTGATCCATTCATTTCTGTGAGAGTACGGCAGTACGGCACCCGGCTACCTTCAGAACCCCTAGAGCAGGGGTCAGCAACCTGCGCCACTCCAGCTGTTGTGAAACTACAACTCCCAGCATGCATACTTGCTCTGCTATTCTCAGAACTCTCATAGAACTCAATGGAGCATGATGGGAAATGTAGTGTCCTAACAGCTGGAGTGCCGAAGGTTGCTGCCCGTTGTCCTAGAGAAATGAATGGAGCGCCCACCTGACCAGTCCGCCCGTTCTGTTCATTTCAGGAGACCTTCATGGGGTACAGGGTCCCCATTTTCGTAATCCTACGGCTAGGCCCCCCCACCAACCTAATAGTTATCCCCTATCCACAATACCCATCTAAGTAATCTCCTTAAAGGGATATGTATCAGCTGTGGGGCTTGTGATCGCTGGAACCCCATACAATGCTGAGAGCACGGCCGTTTGCTGCCACCTTCACTTCTATCAGACACGGACAGAAGTTAATGAGGCGCTGGACCGACTTCCACTTCATTCACAGAGAGGGCTTGGAGCCATCCCTCCCCCGGCAGTTGTGCTGACAAAACACTTCTCATGGGATAACCCTTTAGGGGTCAATTCACACTTGGCAGATTAGTGTCAGATGTTTCTGCGACTCTCCCATTCATGGACTGGCAGAAGTCCATGTGCTTGCTGCAGTCAATGAATGGAGTCTCCACCACAGTAATTCCTGCCTGTGAATTCACCCGAATACTTGTCACTGAGCGCCATATCTGAGGAGCTGGAGCTGCAATCTGACTGGTCTGAACAGCTCTATAAGGCCTCATGCAGAAGACGGCAGCTTTGATCTACATCCGACCCACATTTTTTGCGGATTGATGTGGATCCATCCATCTCAGTGGGGCCACAAAAGAAGCAGACAGCAGGGGCGGATTGGCCATAGACCTTAAAGGGAAATTTCCCAGTGAGCCGATGCCCTCCTCATGGTCGGCAAGTGGAAGCTTTTGGGGATGTATTTTGCTCAGCTGGCAGTATTTGGTGATGGACTGTGGTATTTGGCACTGTTGGGGCGGTATGATGTGCCGCAGTATGGTATTACTGGTCCTGTCTTCCATCAGTTTGGACCTGACTACAAAACAGGGCCACTTTTAGTAATTCTTCCAGGCTCAGTGTGAATTCCCAGTGCGCCCCTGAAGACAGAACACCAGCTCCACAGTCCCGCATCACGGACAAGAATAGGACTTTTTAGACAGAGGGAAAAAAGGCGGCATGCTCACAGCTGGGATCCGTGTTGTGGATAAACGGCCGTGTGCATGAGGCCTAAAAGTGTAACGTGTAAACTCCCAGGCCACAATATTGGGCCTGATACACGTGTTGGACTGGATGAATAAAGGTAATGCGTCCTTCTGTCATTTCCCATCTTCTCTCCTTTGATGGACTTGCAGAGATCAGTGGGACACACCAGGATAACCCAGAGCCAACCGTCCTCAGCTCTGCATTAGTAGGAGCGGGCTCTCTCCATAATGAATGACTTTATGCACCCACAATCACACAAGCAATATTCCCATCACCAGCACAAGAATGCATTACATGAGAAATTCCAGGGAAAAGCCCCCGGCACAGAGAGCCGCCAAATGTAAGACAGCAAGGAAACTGGCTAACAGAACTGGTGCTGGATCCGCCGGTTCTGGAAAGGCCAGCGCCTCTTCAGAACTCCGGCGGATTTATGGGTCTAAAACACCGGTCTTAATAAATGTGCCCCATACTCCAGCTATTGTTCTTCACCTGCTCATAAAGACATGCCACTCCAGAGGTGCAGGTAGAAGGGTCTGAAAAGCTTCATGCATCAAGAGGCGTGGGACTATTTTAGTCATAAGGTAAGCACGTGTACCTCTTTTTGACGGGCAGTGAGAAAATATTAAGTTGCACGGCCATTTTACACCATTTTTGATAGTTGGGCAGGACAAGGCCTGTCGGGGCAGAACTGGGACCTTGTCCTTGGCAAGCTTACTAACATTTACACCTGGAAATGGGCGTATATTTTGGCAAGAAAACTACACCAGCCAGGGTCCGCAGAGGTTTTTATACCAGGTGTATGGACAGACGTAGATGTGTCTCATGCCAAATCTTATGGCAGCGTAGGGATGGGGGACCAGCGTAAAATGACCCCCAATGTGCTGCAGCGATATAAAGCATAGCTGCTGCTGTTACCAATCATTCTATTTTTTTCTTATTTTCCTCCTCTAACCTTAGATGTGTCTTATGGCAAGGGGCGTCCTATAGAGCAAAAAATAAGAACTACTCATCCAGATCTTCCTGGTGAATTAATTAAGAGAGTGGGGAGAAGGAGGATGTCCAGGTCGCTGGTATCGGTGGTCTCGCACAGCACCATGCAGCACAGAACAGCTGGTTTCTATGGTCGGTCTTGATGTAACACATACTTTTCCATTCTACACCTTGTTTTCCTGCAGTGAGATAAGCGTTACCACCTCGGAGCGTGCAATAGACGTGGCAGACGCTCATGTCAGGTTCTGTGTCTCCAGGCAAGAGATTTAACCACGTTACTTAATAATGAAGAACCCGTCACCTATCATTTGGAGAGGAGCCGGCAGTCTCAGGTTTGAACGTGTTACTGTGTGCGGTATGCGGCAGGTTTGCAGACCCCACCCTGCTTCTCTGACAGCTCAATTCAATAAGGGAAGGAGCTGTGAAATGATTAAATTCTGCTCTAACATTCCCAGTGATTAACCCAGTCCTCGTCCCGACACTCGCTCATCATCGTATTATAGTGTCTCATCCGACAGCGTGAAAGTGACTGAAGGGGAAACGATTATTGGTCTCGTCAAATTATTACAATAGAAGAAAAAGTCAAAAGACATAAAAGATGATTAAAAGGCTGCAATGACTACAGTAATCTCCCTGTGTTCCAGGTCTATACAATGAATAATACATACAACGTGCAAGAAGATTCTCTGCACTGGAGCCAGCAGTCTGAATGGGGTTGTAAATGGGTCATGTACAGCACTGTACACACAGGCAGAGGGACTAAGCAGAGTCCATAAGGACAGAGAAACCAAACCAGGACAAGAGGAGCGCAGCTACCTGTAATACACACTGAGAATACCGGCACATGAGGGGCACATAGTGTGCAAGGTCTGTCAGACATTAGAATCCCATCTGAACATACGTGATGTACCCCAGACAGTAACCGCGTGGAGCAAGCGACTGATCTGTTCTACTAAGGAGAGGACTAGAGTCGAGAATAGTGGACCGCCAGGCGTGAAAAGACCACATCAAACGTCAAGCGATCAATGGATTCTTTTTATTGCAAAAAAAAACGTGTTTTGGAGACATAATAATATCTCTGAAATACATTTTTTGCAATAAAAGGAATAATTTTGATGTGGTCCTTTTGCACGGTCCACCATTCTCTGCTTATCTCCTATGAAGTCTGGGCACCTGTCCCTGAAGCTCGTGTGACTGCGCCTGCACCTCATACAACTTTTGTGATCCTGATATGCAATACATTAGAGTTGTACCTAATCGAGCACAACCTATACAGGTGAGTCTGCAATTTACATGGGTCTGACGATACAAGGTCCCGACGACTTACCCTGTGGTGCGCTGCTTATCTCTGTCCTAACAGACACATCTGCCTTCCATTTGTAATCTGTTCTACTGTCTGATTTACCAGGCCTGAGCTCATGCATCAGGAGGACTCTGGACACACAGTGATCATCTATAAGGACACTTTGGAGGCAGCTTGGCATTCGCGTTGTCACTGACCAGACAATACTGGCGCCATCTTCACAGTGTCAGACAATATACGTGTGCCGTCTCGGTCTACACAGATTGGGTTACCCGTCCTGTCCTCCACACATCTCAGGGGAAATGTCTGGGATGGCGATCAGATCTATCCGGACAGAGACTTCTGTATCCAGATACAGGCACAAATAGAAAAGCAATGTCACTGCCAGCGCCCCATCTACAGGAGGTTCTGAGAACTATGAGCAACAAACTGCTGTATCTAAGTTATCCTGTGTGATACTGCCTGCTGTATCTAATCGTATCAGATGTGATACTGTCTGAAGAGCTGAGTATCTATTCCTATCATATGTTATAGTGTCTGCAGGGCTGTGTATCTAATCCTCATGTGTGATACTGTCTGCTGGGTTGTAGCATCTACTCCTATCACATCTCATACTTTTTGCTGAGCTGCAGTATATAAGCCTATTATATGTGATACTGTCTACTAAGCTGCTGTATCTAAGCCCATCATGTGCGATGCTGCTGGGTTGTAGTATATAATCCTATACTGTGTGATACTGACACAAAGTCCTCACCACTGTGCCCTGTGGTCAGCTGCCGCGTAATATAGGACATCGGAAGAGTCACTGGTAAGAAAAAGAGGGTGTGGTCAGTATCACATGACCTGCTGACATCTGGACACATCTCATTGCCCTATGGCATGATGGGACAGCAATCACATGACAAACCAGGAAGTAGGATTCAAGCACAGGGGATAAGAGAAATGGAAAAAAAAAACACAATCCAAGGGGGAATTGGAGGGAGAGTAATGGATGAGAACACACTTTACAGTAGTTTATGGCAGAACCCTTTAACACTTGTAACACTTTATGTATGGGAGAGTTTGTTTTTAATAACTTTATATTAACAAGTCACTTTTGGATATCTAAGAGACATCGGAAGGAACATCCTTCATAAAAAGGTGCTGCTAGGCAAGAAATCCATGGAGGACTCCGACTGCATCAGGCAGGACTCCAGAGCTGACTGGACAGCTTCTGGGTTACTTTGGGTGTGAAAAGCGTGTTTGGAACAAGCACCGGCAGATGGGGTTGATGGTCATATCCTGCAGGTTTAGAGGGACCGGTGGGGGACTATGAAGATTTGGCGAGGGATTGATCAGGACTTCTTTAATTGCTTTACACCATGCTGTGACTTTTCCTTTTTTTAATGAAATGGTTGGATAACCCCTTTCAGGAAAATCTAATCATTTCTCGAGCATCCAGGTACACAGATCTGTCCATAAAAAGCATTTCACGACAGATGTTCTTTAGGCTATGTTCACACAGGGTGCATACATCGACTTACATCTGTGACACTTCAGGCTCAGCTTTTCTTTTCTTTTTGCACACCTTTTACCCAGAGAAGCTATGTCTGGCCATGAGCAGAAAATGCCCCCAACAGATACAGGGAAGACAGACAATCCCAAAAGTCATCCTTGATTAACCAGGCATTCTAGGAATTCATTGACTCGCTGGGATAGACCCAAGGTCATGATCACAACCACAACTGGAGGTCTGCCAAATTCACTGGTAACCAAAAATGCAGAGACTGAGCTTCTAAGAATGACGTGTCGTTTAGTCCTTAAAGAAGAACTGCCGCAAAAATGTTTATTCTCTGACCTGTTAGAAAGGTGCATAATATAATCTATTGTGAATGTCATCTTCTTATCAGAGAATGTAATTGTGAGTTATCCCCCCTCTTCTTAATGTAGCTGGGTCATGTGACCAACTCCCTGACCTCCAACTGACCCAGCACAGGAAGCCAGTTACTGCTCTATTCATTCCTATGAGACTGAGAGTGAGGCTCCCATAGGAATACATAGAGAATTAGACTTCCTGTCCACACATAAGATGCTGTGTGAGTTGGTGAGTCTGATTGCTGGTCACATGACACAGATAAGAAACTTCAGGATTATATAAGTCAAAAATACAGACACTGGTAAGAAAATGACATTCACTACAGATTACATCATGTACCGTTCTAGCAGGACATGGAATAAAAATTTTTGCAGGAGTTCTTCTTTAATGATGATGAGGGGAGGAACAGAACATAGAATATCACAGACTAAGGACAACAACTGGCGTCTATGTATCTGCTGAGCCTGGGATTCTCCACCAGCTGGTTACTTCACTATGACTGCCCTGCCTGGTACCTCTTTAGTACCACATGGACCGGGACAACCTGGAGTGGCCCTTTAAGAGCCAGGAGCACCGGGGAATAGTTGCATATACAGGGGGCTGCAGATTATATTCGGCCTGACATCTTGTTGCTCTGGATTATTCTCATTATATCCGTATTGGTTCTCAGATAAAATTAGATTAAAAAAAAACCTCAAATGCATTAATATTAAAACATATCTGTAGGTCTTTGAAAATTAGAGCGGAAAAGCTTCAGAATAATAGAACAAGACCCTCGATGTCAGGAAACACTTTGAAATCTCTCCCACGGGGTGGCTGATGTCGGCCGGCCTCCAGTTATCCTGGTCCCACATGGAGAAGACATGAAGAGGAGATCAAGCATAACTTATTCATAAGAATCAGTTCACACGGTCACACTTATGAATGAGGCCGAACAGATCAGGGATGGAGCATTTCCCAGCCAGACCGTCCTAAACTGGGCAAGCGGAATATTAACCATCGATGCATCACCATCCACTACCGTGTTTTCTGTAGACAATCAGTTAAGTAAGAGACTGGTTAAAAAAGGGAACCAGTCACCACGAAATGTACTGAATGTCCTCCTCCTGCTCTATAACACACTGCCTGCAGATTACATGGTGACAGGTTCTCTTTATATATAATCTGCTCAGCTCCTCCTGCTCTATAACACACTGCCTGCAGATTACATGGTGACAGGTTCTCTTTATATATAATCTGCTCAGCTCCTCCTGCTCTATAACACACTGCCTGCAGATTACATGGTGACAGGTTCTCTTTATATATAATCTGCTCAGCTCCTCCTGCTCTATAACACTCTGCCTGCAGATTACATGGTGACAGGTTCTCTTTATATATAATCTGCTCAGCTCCTCCTGCTCTATAACACACTGCCTGCAGATTACACGGTGACAGGTTCTCTTTATATATAATCTGCTCAGCTCCTCCTGCTCTATAACACACTGCCTGCAGATTACATGGTGACAGGTTCTCTTTATATATAATCTGCTCAGCTCCTCCTGCTCTATAACACACTGCCTGCAGATTACACGGTGACAGGTTCTCTTTATATATAATCTGCTCAGCTCCTCCTGCTCTATAACACACTGCCTGCAGATTACACGGTGACAGGTTCTCTTTATATATAATCTGCTCAGCTCCTCCTGCTCTATAACACACTGCCTGCAGATTACATGGTGACAGGTTCTCTTTATATATAATCTGCTCAGCTCCTCCTGTTCTATAACACACTGCCTGCAGATTACATGGTGACAGGTTCTCTTTATATATAATCTGCTCAGCTCCTCCTGCTCTATAACACACTGCCTGCAGATTACATGGTGACAGGTTCTCTTTATATATAATCTGCTCAGCTCCTCCTGCTCTATAAACACACTGCCTGCAGATTACATGGTGACAGGTTCTCTTTATATATAATCTGCTCAGCTCCTCCTGCTCTATAACACACTGCCTGCAGATTACATGGTGACAGGTTCTCTTTATATATAATCTGCTCAGCTCCTCCTGCTCTATAACACACTGCCTGCAGATTACATGGTGACAGGTTCTCTTTATATATAATCTGCTCAGCTCCTCCTGCTCTATAACACACTGCCTGCAGATTACACGGTGACAGGTTCTCTTTATATATAATCTGCTCAGCTCCTCCTGCTCTATAACACACTGCCTGCAGATTACACGGTGACAGGTTCTCTTTATATATAATCTCAAGCTCCTCTCTGCTCTATAACACACTGCCTGCAGATTACATGGTGACAGGTTCTCTTTATATATAATCTGCTCCGCTCCTCCTGCTCTATAACACTCTGCCTGCAGATTACATGGTGACAGGTTCTCTTTATGTATAATCTGCTCAGCTCCTCCTGCTCTATAACACACTGCCTGCAGATTACATGGTGACAGGTTCTCTTTATATATAATCTGCTCAGCTCCTCCTGCTCTATAACACACTGCCTGCAGATTACATGGTGACAGGTTCTCTTTATATATAATCTGCTCAGCTCCTCCTGCTCTATAACACACTGCCTGCAGATTACATGGTGACAGGTTCTCTTTATATATAATCTGCTCAGCTCCTCCTGCTCTATAACACACTGCCTGCAGATTACACGGTGACAGGTTCTCTTTATATATAATCTGCTCAGCTCCTCCCTGCTCTATAACACACTGCCTGCAGATTACACGGTGACAGGTTCTCTTTATATATAATCTGCTCAGCTCCTCCTGCTCTATAACACACTGCCTGCAGATTACATGGTGACAGGATCTCTTTATTATATAATCTGCTCAGCTCCTCCTGCTCTATAACACCACTGCCTGCAGATTACATGGTGACAGGTTCCTCTTTATATATAATCTGCTCCAGCTCCTCCTGCCTCTATAACACACTGCCTGGCAGATTACATGGTGACAGGTTCTCTTTATATATAATCTGCTCAGCTCCTCCTGCTCTATAACACTCTGCCTGCAGATTACACGGTGACAGGTTCTCTTTATATATAATCTGCTCAGCTCCTCCTGCTCTATAACACTCTGCCTGCAGATTACACGGGTGACAGGTTCTCTTTATATATAATCTGCTCAGCTCCTCCTGCTCTATTAACACACTGCCTGCAGATTACACAGGTGACAGGTTCTCTTTATATATAATCTGCTCAGCTCCTCCTGCTCTATAACACCACTGTCTGCAGATTACATGGTGACAGGTTCTCTTTATATATAATCTGCTCCGCTCCTCCTGCTCTATATACACTCTGCCTGCAGATTACATGGTGACAGGTTCTCTTTATGTATAATCTGCTCAGCTCCTCCTGCTCTATAACACACTGCCTGCAGATTACATGGTGACAGGTTCTCTTTATATATAATCTGCTCAGCTCCTCCTGCTCTATAACACACTGCCTGCAGATTACATGGTGACAGGTTCTCTTTATATATAATCTGCTCAGCTCCTCCTGCTCTATAACACACTGCCTGCAGATTACATGGTGACAGGTTCTCTTTATATATAATCTGCTCAGCTCCTCCTGCTCTATAACACGCAGTTATAGGCCCTGGACTAATATGCAGATGAGGCAGGACTGCACATACTCATTACACGTGACACTGGCAGTACAGGAATGAGCCTCCTTATCCGGTCTTTAAAAGCAAAATTTCAGGAGTTCTCCACCTCTGGAGTCACAACAACAGAGCCATAAATCAGAGAGGGGGGGGCGGTGAGATTTAGGCTATGCTATTTATTTTCCAGCATTTTCAGTTTCCAATCAGTGTCGGAAAACACCTTGCAGGTACAATGCGCTGAGCTGCAAAATGTCAAAGATTTCTATTTTATATATGAAAGGAATTAATCTACGGTTTCATCTCCTGCCTGCGTCTTATCTGAGCCCTGCAGGGCAGGCCGGCCCTACACCAGTGTCAGGGACAAAAAATAACTTCAGAGACAAATCTTCCAGGTGCGGGCGGGAGAGGAGGGAGAATACAGGCATACAAGGAGAGAAAGCCGGAACTACGGGATAAAGGTGGGAATGAGGCCGACCACAGACAGTGGAGGATAGTCTGCTGTGGCGACCACAGACAGTGGAGGATAGTCTGCTGTGGCGACCACAGACAGTGGAGGATAGTCTGCTGTGGCCGCCACAGACAGTGGAGGATAGTCTGCTGTGGCCGCCACAGACAGTGGAGGATAGTCTGCTGTGGCCGCCACAGACAGTGGAGGATAGTCTGCTGTGCCGACCACAGACAGTGGAGGATAGTCTGCTGTGCCGACCACAGACAGTGGAGGATAGTCTGCTGTGCCGACCACAGACAGTGGAGGATAGTCCTGCTGTGCTGACCACAGACAGTGGAGGATAGTCTGCTGTGCCGACCACAGACAGTGGAGGATAGTCTGCTGTGCCGACCACAGACAGTGGAGGATAGTCTGCTGTGCCGACCACAGACAGTGGAGGATAGTCTTCTGTGCTGACCACAGACGTGGAGGATAGTCTGCTGTGCCGACCACAGACAGTGGAGGATAGTCTGCTGTGCCGACCACAGACAGTGGAGGATAGTCTGCTGTGGCGACCACAGACAGTGGAGGATAGTCTGCTGTGGCGACCACAGACAGTGGAGGATAGTCTGCTGTGGCGACCACAGACAGTGGAGGATAGTCCGCTGTGCCAACCACAGACAGTGGAGGATAGTCCGCTGTGCCAACCACAGACAGTGGAGGATAGTCCGCTGTGCCAACCACAGACAGTGGAGGATAGTCTGCTGTGCCGACCACAGACAGTGGAGGATAGTCCGCTGTGCCAACCACAGACAGTGGAGGATAGTCTGCTGTGTCGTCGACAATGAAAGATTCTAGAAATTATTCTGAGAAGTTGTTTATATGTTATTTGCAGTTGGCCAACCAGTGCTGAAATAGATCAATGGGCAAACAATCTATCCTCTCCAATGCATTGTGCTAGTTAGTGGCCAATAGAAGTAAAATATTCACTCAGGTCAGCTAGAAATGGTTACTAATTGATGGGGTATTATTAGTCTGGTTAAATGACCCATATATCTGCTTGCTATAGAGTCTCTGCATGGACTGCAGTCCGTCTGTCCCTGCACAGAACACTTCCCTTCAATATGTGGGAAATCTCCCGATACCACCAACCTGATGCTGGTCTGGAGCGGCGGAGCGCACCTCCACAGACCCCCGCAGACTGCCAGCTTGGCTTATGGCATCTCTGGAAGGCAGGATCCTCCAGGCTTGTGTTCAGAGACCTTAGGTTCTCATTGATAATTTTATAAATTGAATTAGGAAATCTTTGCAGGGGATCCGCCGTGAAGCACATTAACCGTAGTTATAATTGAAACTGCAATAAGAAATGTCTGGTGAACACAGAAGCAGCTCTTCTTTGCAATCATTGGATCATGTGCCAACCTACCTACACACCAAGATGGGTAATATCAAGATGCAGAAGCCTGAAAACCAGCAACCAATGAGATGATGGGAGAGTTGGAAACCATCAATTTGGGCTGAATAGAGTGATCTATGGTCATTTTAGACATGGTGGACACAACCTCCTCATCACACAAGGTAGGTCTCCGGGCTCTGATCTACGGAAATGGTAGACCTTGTGTTGACCCCCCGTAGGGCACATCCACACATTGTAGTGGAAACATCTGCAGTGGTTTTTGCGTAAGTTTCGCTCTCTCCATTACAAAAGGTGAAATCTGCAGGGGAGATCCGCAGCATAAATGGACTCATGTAGATTTCATATCCGCGCCACAGGTCTATTTGTACTTTGCTGGTACAACTCTGTGGATGTGCTGCTTTAAAACCACAAAAGTAAATCCACAGCTATTCAGTCACGTGTGCTGTCCGCATCTACATGTTTATTACATGGCACCCGCAAAAAAAAAAGAAAGAACGTCCTATTCTAGTCCGTACTACAAGGATAGTTCTATTATTGGCTGGACGTCCCCTTTCACAAAATGCAGAAGACACACGGCCAGTATCTATGTTTTGCAGAGCATAAAAATGGCTACGGTCGAGTGCATGAGCCCTAACACTGACTAATGAGGGCCTACTTAACTGAACCTGACACTGATAAGACATCGCGGCCGCTGGTTTAACCCTTTATAGATATAGGTGCATTCTAGATGTTCACACGTCACATGCGTCTGTCTCTTACGGGTCCTGATGCTACAACGTGCAGCACTTCCTTCTAAGACCATGCACGGAGCTGCCAGACGGTGACATCTGCACATACCGAGGTGTTTTACTGATAACGGACAAGAGGCGACTACTCTGACACTTAATTACAGCTAATGAGGCCCAAATCAAAAGGCGCTCTCATACAAGACCTAAATCTCCAAAAACACTGCAGCCGTTACAGCTAAGAGGCCACCTTTCCAGGAAACGTCCTTTATTTTCTCTCCAAACCTTTACTTCAGTCTGGGACGAGATATTTGCTTTTCTCACTCTCAGGAACTGTCAAATAAACTTGGTGATGACCACAGACTGTGTGCACGGCTTAGGCTGGGTCTAAATGAAGACCGGCAAGTCTGCAGACGCTGCAAATAGAATGCTTTAAGGCCTAAATACCCCACAGCTGTCAAGCACCATGTCTGTATTTTCTATGCACTTAAATTTACATGTCAGTGCTGGACAGGAGGTGGACAACGCTATATCTGAAAGGACGGGATAGGATTCACCGGTGTCCGTAGGAAGTGGGCGACGCTTTACAGTGAACGGTCTGCAGAAATATTGATGGAAATATTTCACACAACTTACCCTCTAACAGTAGGTACTAGCCAACATTTCTGAGCCCCGTTGATATGTCACATGATCAAACTCTGGCGCTATGATGTGTCACATGATCATCTTCTGCCAATGTATACACCTTACAATACTTTACTAACAGGTAAAATATACATAGACACAAATACTAGATCTTCTTATTTCCAGCCCTGCTTACAAATCAACTGGAAAATATAATTTTACTCTCCAGGAAGCAAAAGTCTAATCATAGCGGAATCCATATTCACAAATCATTCCCATCAACCTGTGGTTCTGGACTACAATCTCCTCACACATGAATCTACCTGCCACCCAGCTCTTTGGTGGAAGATCGTGAACTTGTACCAGTTATACCAGTTGCCTTCTCACTGTTTTTGACCCGAGGTCCCATGCATGGTAAGGCCAAAATTTCTGCACAGGCTGAAAGTCCGGATGAATTTTGATGCATGCATACTAACTCTCAGAGAAATAACTGGAGCATGCTGGGAACTTGGAGTTTCACAACAGCTGGAGGGCCGCAGGTTGCCCACCCCTGATATAGTACATGCATGAGAACCTCTTTGTAACTCACATGGATCCAAAGATTTCCCCATTCATTGCTCCAATTGTTCTTCTACATTTATTTCAAGTTGGAAGCTCAGGGGGCAAGTCCTTACTCAGAGGGCATGTCCTGTCTGCTGCAGCTAGTAGCACGTGCGACCATCTCAGTGAGCAGGACAGAGAAATTAGAAAAAGGGCCAACAGCAGGTGGCGCTGTACAGACAGATTTTATTGAATAGCTCAGTGGCTGTGCTAAACTTTTAATTGAATGTAATAAAAAAGGTGTTCAGATCCAGAGGCTGGATAGAAAAATGTAGAATATTTTTCATGGGTCATCCCCTTTATGCTATTTTTCCTGGAGTCTCAAACTGAGCACACATGTGGCTGCAACCACTCCACAGGACAAACATGTACGGTATATACTGCTGCTTTCCCCCATCACACTAGTTATGGGATGATGGTTTGATCACGTGACACATCATAGCGCCAGGGTTTGATCACGTGACACATCATAGCGCCAGGGTTTGATCACGTGACACATCATAGCGCCAGGGTTTGATCACGTGACATATCAGAGCGCCAGGGTTTGATCGCGTGACACATCATAGGCATTTTGAACGGGGCGCCTGGCCGTGTGTTCCGCAATTTGCCGGGCGGCACCCGTAATACCACGGCCGTCTGAATGCGGCCTTACATCAATGTCTCTGCAGACCTCCTGCCCTCAGACCTGGACACCTATCCCTTAAAGTACAAACGTTATATCAAATCATCAGATGTTTCTGTGGGTAACAGGAAACAAGTCATATACTGGCAATGACTGCACTGGGGGATATTCATGATGGGAGGTGAGGCTCCAATGCGCTAAGAAACATGGGGATACAAAGAGAAGAAAGGTCGGAAGAGGCGCCTCCTGCCAGCTTCACTCCATCCTGGCTCAGCAAGGGCCAAGCCTGGTCTCTCTTCATTCTGTCTATTGTGGACATGTAAGGTCTTCAGACGAGCGTGCCCTGTGCGTGATTCCCCGTTATAGACACTGCCCGTTTCTCAGAAGCACACTGCATTATAATGATTTATAATGCTGTGTGTCTACTGAATTATACTGGCATACCGTAATGCTGTAAGGTCATGCAGAGACACAGCATTATAAATCAGTATAATGCCTTGTTCTCCTGAGAAACGAGCAGTGTCCATAAAGGGAAATCACGCACAGGACACGCTCATCTGAAGCAGGCCTAAAGATGGCCGATGTGGGTGGCAGTGACTCCCTTCTGGCCACGTGGAGCAGAGGAAATAGATAAGCGTATAATAAAGACAGGCGACTCTTCCTGACGACATCACCTCTGCTTTTCATTCCAGGTTGCAGAAGCTCCAGCAGAAGATCTGACATGTACCAGGCGGCACAGGCCGGCTCATCTAGACCAGTCGGAGACTTTGAACTGCATCACACAGAATGGGATATGCCCGACATAAGAAAATTTCAAGGCTCCGGGCTTCCAAAAAAAGAACAGCGGAGAAAGGTTCAAAGAACATAAACAATTTATGTTGACTTCAGTGCAGACGCTTCATTTCCCGGGAAGATGTGGAATCTCCATATGCATCGCTATTTGTCATAAATAACATACATTCTATCCCCCTTCAGATCAAAAGGAATTCAGATAAATACAGAAGCGGGGCACAGCAGATGGAAATCACTGTGTGCGACACTAATCAGAATCCCCCATTTCTCTCTAATCGGGATGATTGACACAGGCAGCAGAGGAGGTGAGATAAAAGAGGCCGGGGAATACGTATCATGGAGCTCACAGGAACGCCCCAGCATGTAATGCAAACATAACTGTGTTTACCCAGTAGCGGGGTGCAACCAGCACATTGCAGGCAGCAGCCGAGCTCCGCAGGTCACTGTGCACACACTCTTCAGATTATTAGTATATTACACAGCTGCTTGTGAAGATTTTCTGGTCGGTCATCAAATCAGATAAATAACTGAAACCAATCAGCTAGAAGAGGGTCGTGCCCTTTAAATCCTAAAATATGCCTTGTGTCCTTTCAGCTTCCATCTATCTCCCTGAATTTCCTATTCTTACTTACAAGACTGACAGGTGCTTGAAGCAAGGTCACAAAATAGAACCGCTGCCTAAAAATAAGTAAAATGAGCTACAAAACCCTGCAGAGCAACCGGGAATCCTGATTACATCTCATCCCTAAGTGGCCACGACCCCAAAACTGTACATACCCAGGATGGTGGGGAAGGTCGGGCATGTGCCCTGCCACTACATTCATTCTCTATGGGACTGCTGAAGACAGCGCTACCCCATCTCCAGTGGTCAGACCCCCCCAATCCATCCTCAGAATGTGGGTCCCATTTCCCCAATCTGATGGTGGGGAAGGTCCAGCGTGTGCCCTGCCACTACATTCATTCTCTATAGGACTGCCGAAGACAGCGCTACCCCATCTCCAGTGGTCCCAGTGGTCAGCACCCCCCCACCCCACCCATCCTGAGAATGTGGGTCCCATTCCCCCAATCTGATGGTGGGGAAGGTCCAGCGTGTGCCCTGCCACTACATTCATTCTCTATAGGACTGCCGAAGACAGCGCTACCCCATCTCCAGTGGTCCCAGTGGTCAGACACCCCCCCCCCACCCCACCCATCCTGAGAATGTGGGTCCCATTCCCCCAATCTGATGGTGGGGAAGGTCCAGCGTGTGCCCTGCCGCTACATTCATTCTCTATGGGACTGCCGAGGACAGCTGAGTACAGTGCTACCCTATGTCCAGTGGTTAGACCCCCCACTCATCCTGAGAACAAGGGTCCTGTTCCCCCAATCTAATGATGGGGAAGGTCCAGCGTGTTTCATTCTGTATGGGAGTCCTGGGGATAACCGAGTACAGTGCTACCCTCCAGCAGTCCCATTAAGAGTCAATAGAGATAAGGTGGATGCTTGACATACCGTTCCATCAATTTGAGGAAACGGGAGCCGTGTTCTCAGGATTGGTGGTGGTCCGATCAATAGGATCACTGGAGATAGGATAGCACTGTACTCAGCTGCACCATAGAGAATGAATGGAGCAGCAGGGCGCATGCCCAACCTTCCACTCCACGAGATGGAGAATGGGATTCCTGTTCTCAGGATTGGTGGGGGTCTCAGTGGTTGGATCCCCAACCATCAGTTAGTTATCCCCTAGCCTGTAGTGTCATCATTCAAGAGAGAAATTAGAGATCACGTAGTTGGAGGCCATCACCAGTCATTTCTGATAATGGGGTTTAGTGGCAGAACCCCACACCCAACGCCGGAGAAGACTACTGTCTGACACTGGGCACGGGCACTTGTAGCTGACCCGGACAGTCTTCGTCCACCCCTTGGCTGTTGTTTGGAAACATATAAAAGAAACTGAATAAGAAATCTGGCACAGAGCTAAATCTTGAACATCCCATAAACTTATGTTTTATGACTATAGGTTTGAGTTTAAGAACCTCATCACCCATCATGGCCGTCCTCCCATAAATTACATCACCGAGTGCTAAAGTTTAAACTTGAAACAAAAGGAAGCGTGATGGGAATCTGAAACGTGATAAAAGATGATGGAAGATCAGACAACAACTGGCAGGATTCCTTATCCTTGAAGGAGGTCTTCTTAATGGCTTCATTTAATGGGCACACACTCACAACTTGGGAGATCGGAAACATATGTCCCATAAGCTGGAGTTTGATGTACAGGAAAAAATGGGAGCTCCAAATTGGCCACATGTGTTCTCGCCTGACAAAGACGTGCGCCTCTCAGCTTGCCAAAACCCTAAAACATCTGGGAGGTTCGGCGGTTGCTTTGGTGTAATATTTACCAAACAGAGATGACTTTAACCGGGAGGTCGTCCAGACCTTGTAACCCTTTACACCAGGACACGAAGGAAGAGCTAAGCCGCCATTAACAACAACTACTCCAGGGGTGAAGTCAAATCACACGACTTTAGAAAGGGTTGCTCGATTTTGCCTACCCCCGTCTTGTCTTGTACCAAGGAAACGACTATGGAGACTGCCATCTGCATTGGAAGAGCCTGAATGTTAGGCCTACATCACCAATGCATTAATAAAAATGTACGGGAAGAAGTCGACCGGTGTGCACTGGTTACACTAGGTGCCCACAGGAGTCCCTACAGACGGTAAGGACTAGGACTAGGCCCGAGGACACCAAGAGAGTCCAAGAATCACAGATTCCTGCTCAGGAGAGATCTTGCTGCAACCAAATGATTCAGCCTCTGACAGCTCACCATGAACAAGGCCTATATAGGTCTGCAGTCAGAGTCGAGAGCGGGGAGGCCCATGGCCAGTTCTGTAGACCTGACATCACTGTATGCGGAGGCACATACAAGGTCCTTGAGAGTAGTGGCACCTGGGTGACATGGGGACACAGGAGCAGAAGTTTGTTTTTTGTCTGGGATCTAAATTTTAAGGGTCGGATTAATTTTAGACCTTGTGTAAATGAGGTTAGGAGGTGGATTTGGGGACTTTATTAATTTAGGGATTTGGCCTGTATTCATTTTAGGATCTGATGTGAACCAGTGTTAGACCCTGCTCTGGATAATAATAGTAATAATAATAATACCAATAATCGTAAATCTTGATGTAAATAGTTATAATATTGATAAATCACATTCCATAAAGATAAACAAAAATATTAAAAAAGTGATGTAATCGGTGTAAACCAATCAGATCTCAGTGACGGTTTCCAAGTGACGTTATGATAATTAAAAGCGTTTGTCTGTACTAGTATTTCTACAAGCGATCCATCATCTCTGCACACAAGGACCAGTCCGCCGCATGCATGATCCCATAAAATGATATTTGCACATGTTTGGCACATGTCTCCGTTCCCTTCATACTGATGAGGTCATCATGTAAGGATTCATTTAAGACTGCACTATAGGTACTCAGTATCATGTACTAACGCAATTATCTTTAGGCCAGGACATTACAACCAATTAAAATATCCTGAAAATGTTTTTTTTTTTTTCTTTCTTTTCCCAGCCTTTTGCTTAATAAGAAACAGGCTCACACAAGATAACTGAGGATTCAAGATCATCGTTCTCATAACCACCTATGGGGGGCAGTAGTGATACAAGGTCCATATTCAAATAAATTATCCTCCTCAGAGGTAGCACCAAGCAGGCGTTGTATTAACCATAAAGGCAAACTAGGCAGGTGTCTAGGGCAGCACTGAATTTGGGTTTTATCTTCGCTCATACTGCAGTTGCTGTGGCTTAGCACCCTACCTTAGGAGGTTTAGGTTTACGACATAGGTAGATTGTCATACATCCCTTTAGGGAATTCTGGGTTAATAGAGGGTCTATACTAGGGTTTACTATGAACCAGCTGTAACACTGAGGGTTACTCCCACGGAGCAGTCCTAGCTCAGTATTATAACAGTTGTTTGCAAAACTGCAGCAAAAATGGAGATATGACCACAATGTGTGAATAGGCCCTGAGTTGGGATGAAACCAGGAGCCCCCAGTTCAGGTCGTTCTTTCACTTCTGATCCCCCTTATCTTCTTATTACCCTACAACACATAATCAATGAGCATGCAGGACAGTAGCCATCATACACCTTCAGGATATCCCGGGCTTTATTGGTGCCTTCAGTGACCACCATAGGGGAGCGGTCTCATCAGAGACGTCACTGTACCCCTGAGATGTGTTTGTTTGGGGATGGGCCCCACGACTCGTGTGTGACCCAGACTTCTCCCCACAACCATCACAGGACTGACCAATATCATAAGAATCTCAGTGCTGTGACATCATCAAATGTCAGTGCTGTGACATCATCAAATGTCAGTGCTGTGACATCATCAAATGTCAGTGCTGTGACATCATCAAGCCATATTTTGCATGAGGGCCCAGAAGCTTCAGTCTAAGCCCTGGCTCCAGAGAAATCATCATGGATATAACCAAACAATTCAGGGTCGGAATAGGGCTAAGGGCAGAATTATTATTTTCTGCAATTCTGCACAGATTTGTATGATTTGCCATTTTCAGCCTTCACAGATGTGAGGAGAATAACCAATCTCCAGCAATTCAATGACTCTACAGCAAATAGCACAAAGGAAATCCTCAAACAAGATGCAGGCAACAAGCAATGAGCAGAGAAATGGCAGATATGGCACAGCGGCACATCACACCGTCCTACCAGCTGGGCAGAATTCATGTCACTATCTCTAGTCCACAGCTTATGGCAGGGATG
Source organism: Rhinella marina (assembly GCA_900303285.1). Classification (NCBI taxonomy): domain Eukaryota; kingdom Metazoa; phylum Chordata; class Amphibia; order Anura; family Bufonidae; genus Rhinella; species Rhinella marina. The sequence goes on from ONZH01024651.1 coordinate 189,930, forward strand.
AGTCCGGCACGCCAACTCCTGTGGAACTACAATTACCAGCATGCACACTCACTCAGCTGTTCTTGTAACTCCCATAGAAGCAAAAGGAAGATTGTGGGAGTAGTAGTCTCGGAACAGCTGGAGTGCCAGAGGTGGCCGATGCCTGGTAGGATCATATAGTCTATGGTACAAAGCTGGAAAAATGCTCCCGATGCTATACAACATGACCGACCAGAGGACTAGTGATCGCCTGTTATACAGCTTGGTCCCCATGTCACCCACCAGCCGGTACACACCCATCCACCGTACTGGCCTCCATACAGACCGACCAGAGGACTAGCGGTCGCCTGTTATACAGCTTGGTCCCCGTGTCACCCACCAGCCGGCACACACCCATCCACCATACTGGATTCCATACAAAACCCAATACAGCAATCTGCTCTCCAATGGACTACAGTCTGTTATGTTCATCACGTCTTCTACCAATGCAGTCACCTTGAAGGATAGCGGAGACGTCCCCTATTTTTTTTATTTCTAGAATAATAATACAATATTGTATGCTCAAATATCTTTTACAGGTGACATAGAAGAATTTCAGAAAGCTAAATCTTGCACGAACCTGTGTGTACAAGTATTCAGTGCAGTTCCACAAGTCACCTATAGGTGGGGCAATCACGCTAGTTTCACAGAAGGAAAAAAAAAAAAAAGTTTTCAGGCTTGTGCGTTGTCTGCAGAGGTATCTAGGATTACATGTCAGAAAGTTTCACTGAGCAGTGGTAAGAAATATCTGAGAAGAATGGAAGACGCAGGCAGAAAGGAAAGGCACGGGGAGCCCCGGTGATGGGTGCAGGGTGCACACTAACCTGTCCTTAGGTGCCATGACCCTGACAAATCGGATCCAGAAACATATAAACTCCTATGTTAATTCCTCAATCTCAAGTACTGCAGCTTTGACTTCTGCATGTCCCATTGCCCAAGCAGAGACATGCTGGGAACCTGCTCCATTCAGAGTAAAAGTTTTCCTTACCTGCATGGCACTGGGAACATATAAAGCTTAATGCTATAAGGAAAGATAAGTCTCTTCTCCAACTCCTTCTTTTCCACCTTGTATGTGTATCCATGTTCATCACCTCCGCCGTGTGGGGCCAATTCTTTGGGATTCAGAGGTCCTTAATGCAAATCTTGGAATGCAATTAAAGTGACAGAGAAAGGGCAGGAACCCTGGAGGACTGGTGCACTTTATAAAGCCATCGGTATGGGATTTTTTGGGGGTGCTTAGTGCAGCTGAATTTTCTGGGCAGTCAAATTTGAAAGTGTTTGCAAAGCCCCCAGCTCTCTCTCTCTCCCTGTCCCCTTCTCTGGTCTGGTCCTAATGGGGATGTCTTGAGAAGCGATGCCCCCTTGTCGAACGATTGGAGAGTGAAAAACCTTTTTAGGGAGATGCAAGGACTGTGAGTCCCAGAAAGGGACAGCAAATCAGAAGGCGAAATCCTGCAGGCTCAGCCTCCTTTCACTGGGATCAGGAAAAGGGGGAGAGACAGGGTGGGGAGGGGAGTGGGAGAGGCATGAAAGTTTGTGAAGAGAAAAAAAAAAAAAGTTTAGAGAGGAGGAAAAAGGTTCTGTGGGATTGGGAGATGTTAATAGTACAAGCTGGGACCAGTGCGCAGGGTTAACTCAGGCACATTCCAAAACCCTCAATCCATTTTTTCATTCTCAGACAGACGGGACAATGTTAAAGGGGTGAGGAGATGATTTGTCCTGGCCCTGGGTGCACAATCCAGAGCGAACAAGCAGGACAAAGCACCGGCCTATTCACACAGTGTCTCCGCAGGGGATCGACAGTCCTGCTGATCAAGAAGCTCTGAAGTAGCTGCGTCACTAAACTACGGGCAAGACACGCAAGGAGGCTTTTGTGGTGCTGCCCCTTTAACGCTGGGGTGCAAAGAAGCCTGCTTTGTGTAATCTGTGGACAGGATGACGTCACATGGATATACTGGTACCAATAAGATAAGCAGCGGTCAACGTCCTTCTGCTGTGTACTCCATTTGTGGTTTGGAGACTGCACCAGGACGGCCTCCAATGGTCATGGAGAGACGGACTGTCTTCAAGCGTCTCGGGGTCATTATAGAAGGCTAACTGTATTCAATCTAATAAGAGCCAAAAAGCAATGCTGTATATACTGAACACATGTAGTGAGGCAAGGATGTGCAGTGAAGTGCTCCTCCGAGAGCCTGAAATCTCCATGGAGGGTGCTAGAACCTATAATACCACTGATAACGGGGAGTCTGCACGATCACAACCCTCCCTGTGTCATCGTAGCTCATGAACAGTAAAGACTCTTCCCATCTGGAGAGACAACATGATGGCAGCCGGCTGCAGTTTCCACGAGGTCACCATTCACTGTGTACACTTAGGCCGCATTCAGACGGCCATAGTATTGCAGGTCTGCAAAAATGCGGAGCCGCAGTACTACGGGTGCCGCCCGGCATGTGTTCCGCAATTTGCAGAACACACGGCCGGGCGCCCCATTGAAAATGCCTATACTTGTCCGCGGACACAAGATACTTGTAATGCAGACAGTATAGGACATGTTCTATATTTTCTTAAGGAGCTGCGGCTCGGCAAGTTCGCAAGCCGGCCATAGAAGTGAATGGGCCCGCACCTATTCTGCAATTTTGTGGAATAGGTGCGGACCTGTTCACACAGTCATGTGAACAGGCCCTTAGACTACATAGTCACAGTACCCATCACTAGAATACGGCACCACGTTATGATCAGTGGGGGTCAATCTACAGGGACCCCGGCAGTTCTTTTATATGGGTGGGGCTGAATACAGTTCCCGCATGGCTGGCTGATACAGTAAACGTGCCGCGGTGATGATTTTGCGTTTCTCATGGCACAATCACGACGAGGAGGAGATTGAATGGCGCAGGGGTAAAGCATGAATGCTTCCACTAAACTCATAGTCTATTCGGCTTCTTAGGCTGCTCTCACACGGCTTCCATTCATGTGTGGAAAGCTACCTTCTCATACATGAAACATATCCATAGGCGGCATAAAGAGAGAACTAGTGGCCTCCATCACACTGATCTATAGCAGTATACCTCTTTTTCAGCCGTATGGAATAGACACATCTCAGTATGAGAGCTCTCTCCATTCATTTCAGCAGGACTTGGCTGAATAAGCACATATGCCTATTTTCAGAAGTCCTATGTAAGAGAATGGGGAGAGTCACCCATGTGCAGACACCTCTCAATTCCTGGCAGCGTGTGACTGGGCCCAGATCTTGAGACTGCACTGGGTACCAGTGCTGGAAGCGGCACATATTGGACATTTATGCCATATCATGTCCAGATGACACAGCCCCTTTAATATGAATACAGTCTCTGGGTGCCATATTATGCCATATGCACAAGGACGCAGAGAAGAGGCCAGAACATGGGGGCAGTAGAATAATATGCTCCGAACACTGGGTAACTGTTCACATGCTGATGTATGAGCAATCATCATCTCCTGCATTTACCCAAATTATTTCATTTTCATACCAGATATGAGTCAGCGCCCCATAGGGCAGGTCAGCTTGTGCACAACAGAAACATAACTCATCACTGATTTCACGTGGGATAATCGTACATCTCCTAGGTGCCGGGAACCACTGTCGTATAAACCACTGCGGGCCCACAGAAAGCTGGGTGACAACCCGCTGGACCCTGTTACAGTCCAGTATTCCCAGACGATCAGCAGTAAGAGCGGACATCACAGAGCGGTTGTGGTTCTGTCACTACATATATCCGTCAGTTTCCTGGCTCGTTGCCTCCTGCCGGCCTTGTACATATTAAATTTAGGGATGGAATGAAAGGGGACAGGAAGAGAGGGCAGAAGGTTTCTCTTCAATAAGGAAGTTGTTTGAGCGGGATTCTTGAATGAACTTCCATTTATGAAGAACGTCATTGAGGTGACTCCTGTGAGGTTCTGGAGTGCGGTCGGCGTGCAGTCCAGAAGCATGTAAATGGTTTATTGAGGAGGGAAAGGTTTATATACTGAGAGTTTACTTAGGCTCAGAATAGATGAGAATTGGTATTATAACCCACGTGAGATGTGAGAGGAGGACGATAGCGATCAAGCCCTGAAGCCGTGTGGAGGGCTCAACCAAGCAAACACTATAAATCTTCCCGAATGCTGGAACGAGACTCCTGCTTGGCCAAATGAAATAACTCACTTCAGTCTCTTTGCTGGTGAATGTAAAGCCACTCACTATATAAGATCATAGGGACTCCTATGGGGAGGGGGCATACAGCGATACCATCCGGCTCGGGACATTTTAGGCTTCAGAACCAGGTTTCTACAACGCACCCGGGTCTGGACAAACTAGATATCCTTGAATGCACTCCTCCAGCCTTTCATACAGCTGAACTCCAGATCTGGGAACCATAAGCAAATGTGCTCTGAAAGTATAACAAAGCCTTTCTGTTGGCTGATTATCTGATCTTCTCCAAGAATTCATCAGAATAAGAGTGGCCTGAAGCCAATCAAACAATCCCTCTGGTACAAATATGGCTGAATCTAAAAATGAAGAAGCCCCAGACATTTTTGCCAACACATATGAATGGGTCGGAGAAACTGCAACACTTAAGACTGGTGCCAAGTGCAGCTCTCTCTTTAACATCACAACACTTGGTGCGGCCACTGCTTTTCCACAATCTACACTATGACTATCACTCTGTGATTCACTATGTCACAGAGAGCCGACCATTATCCCAATATTCATGGTGGTGGTGGGGGGTGAGATGATTTCTGTGGCTATTATGTTTCACAGTGACTGCTATTTCAGACCCCTGGAAGATATTCTTGGAGAATACATGTTGTCGGCTATGGCACGCTGTGCAGCACTTGCAATATTCCATCAATCTAAAGGCCTCAATGAATTGAAGTCTACCTAATCACTCTGCATTAATCAATAGTACAGCGTGTGTACGGTACATGAGGAATAACACTTTCTGGCCAGTATATCACTTCAATCTAGCATTTGTTACCAGATTTCCATTGTGCACGATGAATGCCTACTAGTTTTCCCAGATCTGGTGGCTGTGATCTAGCTGCCATCCACTGCACACAGAAAGTAATGGAGAATCTGCTTCCTAACCTTCAATCAGAAGCAGCTCCAGGATCACAGGGGACATTAAACAACGGTACTGACCTGCATGAATGTGAATTTAGCACATAAGATGAGAAAGAAACAGTCTATCCAGTCTCTCTTGCTGTGAATGTCTCTGGGTTCCTCCTCACTCCTCCACCTCCCCTCTCCATAGGCTTGTATTGACATGTGTAATCTGATCCTTCAGTGAGCTGCTCCATCCCGGACAGCGTCAAGGGAATTTTAAAAGAGAAAAAGCATTTAGCAAAGAAGGGTTGGAGGGGTAAACAGCGCATAATAGGAGAAATAGATATTTCACTTTAATAAAATACATTATAAAGTTTCTTATGGTCCCATGAACTATTGATTTATGTAAAGTTACTGACCAGTTAACATTTTAACTTTCATCAAAAGTGTATATAAAAGTAAAAACTGTGCCCTGTCCAGAATTGTGAGATTAGACATCCCTACTGTCCTTATGCAGAGTTGATAAAGCTTTCTACAGGACCCATACCCGATACTGTTCAAATTAGAGGGGTCTCTGCCCCTTCACATGACTTTAGTTACTGGTCTGAATGTCAATCTGCATCATTTTATCAAGAGCACCACTTGATTTTCGTCTCGCTGCGATATTCCAGCCGTGAAATTAGCGCGAGTTGTTTATTTGTGCGGCCCCGGGTTACCATGCGATTGTTTCTTGCAGGCACATCTGTAACTAATGCTGAGAACACAGCAAAGCAGCGTTGTATGCCAGGGCAGAGGAAATAAATCAGCAAGACGATATTAATCCGAGGCCAAACAGCACTGAAGGAGCCAGAAAGAAAACTCAGTTGGGTCATATATAAGAGATGTCGTTCCAGTGTCATATTTGTAATGATATCACTACAATGTTTTTCATAATGTCACATATGTGAACTCTTATTACAGATGTGACACCCATGCCGAAAATTTGGAAACTGCTCAGCGCTCCAAAATGAGTTAGCATGGTCCGCAATGTGCTTTGTATAAGCCACTAGCTGTCTGCTCAATGCATTGGTTTTCTTGCTTGGTATAAAACGGCTTTCAGGGATATTGGTGTTTGCTGCCTGCACCATGAAGAATGCAGTGGAATCACTCGTATTTCTCCATTTCACATAAATTACTCTGTTTCTGGGATTTCTGCATTGCACCTACTGATAAAGGACGTGGGGGGTGACCTATCGTATGAGCGCATCATTAGTTAATTCAAAAGAATGTGAGGCCTAACCTAGCTGTGTTCGACTCTGTGAGGAAACAGCTGTGCAGTCCATTTACTGTACATATACCGGTACAGGGCTGGACTCCGGACCTGTCAAAGGATCGCCGACTAGGAGAACCAACACCAAAGATATATTGGGCTACTTTCACACTTGCGTTGTTGTTTTCCAGTATTGATATCTGGCAGAGAAGAACTCAATACTGGAAAAAAAACGGTTCCATTTTGTTCACTTGCATTCTGAATGGAAAGAGATGCGTTCAGGATGCCTCAGGACGTCCTCCGTTCCGGCAGCATTGTGTTTTGTTATAAGCTGCGGTTTTGTGTCCAGTCATAAAAACAGAAAAAAAACGGATCCTGAACTGAAAAATGTAAGTCAATGGTGACAGATCCGATTTTTAGGAGCCTTAAAAACTGGATCCGTCACCCATTGACTTTCAACATATGTAGTGATGGATCAGTTTTTTTCCGTCTTGATTTCACACAACCGCATCCTAACAGAACGGATGTATCCTGATCAAAATGGATCAGTTTAATTACGGTATTGAGATCCTCTGCCAGATTTCAATACCAGAATGCAAATACAAATACAATACAAATACAAATGCAAGTGTGAAAGTAGCCTTAAATTTGGCAATGCTGTTAGGTGCACATTATTGCTATGGCCAACCTGCGGCTCTCCAGCTGTTGTAAAACTACAACTCCCACCATGCCCTGCTGTAGGCTGATAGCTGTATGCAGACTGGGCATGCTGGTAGCTGTAGTTTTGCAACAGCTGGAGAGCCGCAGGTTGGCCAGCTCTGCTCTAGCACAGAGGATCTCCACTGCTAAGGATAGCAGACAGTCTGTCTAATATACAGTAATTAAAAGGAAGGGACTTGTGACAACCTTTCTGATGAACATGTGCAGGTTGTCAGATTGCTTTCTTGGTTACCAGTGCAGTTATTATACTGAACAATGAGAAGGGTAGGATTCATTTTAACATGTGTATTATGGAGATCTGATGGACATGTCCAATTCACTTTTTGTGCCAGATTATATCACAACGGGCTGTGTATGAATAGTGAGGGATACACGGCAGGATTGTATGGACGCCATATGAAGGCTTTGTACAACTCTGAGGCTACATCCATAATATGGCCGTTAAACAAGATGCAAACTATCCAAGTAGCCATCATTACTGACCTGAGCAGCTGGCAACACTGCAGACCCAAACCAACGTGCGGTTAGAGCCCAAATGGTAGAACCGAACAAAGCTATGTCTGTGCAACTTGCAAAACGAGCAAAGATGACCTCATAGCGGCAACTCTGCTGAGCATTAAGAACTTGACTCGGGGCCCTGCGCAGACCGTCCTGGATGAGTCACCTTCGTTTCCTGACCATTTGTTTTCAATTAAGAAGATTGTCAGACATAAAAACCCCTGAAAGAGAACGGAATAGTCTCCTGAAAATTGTTCAGCAGAACTCCAATGGGAAAACATAGAATCTGGATTTTTGAGCACATTTCTGAACCCTCATGGAAATTATAACAAGGCAGCACCATACCAAGCAATGCACACATGGATACAGCTATGGTCAGCTACCTGTCCGTGCCTCCTCTATATCTTCTGGATCTGTGCTGTATGATACTGGATTTGTCCAGCCACTCCTGGTCTGTGACGGTTGCTGCTCTGGACAACTAAGCGACTATCGGCCTTTGACTTGATCTGAGACCTGAGCTGGGCTTCTACCAATGAAGTGCACACTTGGCCACTAAGAACTTTCCAAGTGTTGCTGACAATGCATCCAACAATGACCAGAAAATAGCTCATATCAGCCGCCCTGACCATCCCAACGCCAGTTTACCCTGCATATGTGCCTGTGCTGCAGAAATCACACCGCAAGGTCCAGGCACAGAGGCAGGACAGCTCTAGGATACCTATAGGGTAAAAGATTCGGCCTAGGTCATTAGTAACCAGCACATGGAGGAGCAGGCCAAAATACAAAGTCCTAGTCTGGAGTTGAGCAGTTTCAGTGTAAATCTGGTCACTTGAGGCTAAGCAGGATGCCATACTTGCTCTCCCTTTATGGCTACCTTGAAAGTAAGTATGTTAATACATTCCAGGCGAGGATGCAGTAATATATCCCTGCAGTGTCTCCAGATGTCGGTCATCTGACACATGTATTTGTGCTATTTCAGCGTTAAATGCACAGATGTGCACAGGACTGCCACCACATCATCCACCAGTTGTTGGGATGCAAACAGAATTGCCAAGCTATTTCTCAAAGCTCCAGCAATGTGAGAATGACAAACCTGGAGTCCTACTCTCACTGATACTCACTGCACACACACAGTGGAAAATTCCTGACACCCGCCATAAAGCAATTAAAGGGAGAGAAAACACGGACTGGAAGAGGAGGACGGTGTGACAAGTTGGGGGAAGGCATTTGCATCCATATCTCATCCGTCAACGTCATGTTGCAGGCTTGGAATGCTTTGGGAAAAAAAAACTCACTTTATTTGACCATGATACTGCGGTAATCTCAGCAATACACCGCTATTCTACCACACCATATCAATATTGCCTAAAAAAGGGCCAAATCCAGGCAGATGTGCTGGGCAAGGCCTGGAGCTCAGTGCTCGCCCCTTCAGGATGAGCAGTTTTGCTTTCACACCCTCCAAGTGACAAACTATTCCATCCACCTGTTGATGGGACCGGTGTTTGTGCTGGAAACTTCTAGAGAAATTCACAAGCTCACTCAATGGGAAGAAGAGACTCGAGGACGGAGTTTGTGTTTGTCTCGGCTGGCAGGTGGCAAACGCCACAGAGGGTCAGCGACGTTTACTCCGTGTAAAAGTGAGGGGCCATCTTTGAAATGCTTTCTGTTTACTCGGTTTTTATTGGTTTAAGTATCAAATACAAAAACAAAGATTCAAACAGTAAATTAAATATTACAAAGTAAAATAAGGGTCACGTAGGACTGCAATATATATGAATATAGGGCACCATAGAAGAATAGAGCACTACAAGGTATAGGCCTGGAAGCCATAAAAACCTCTCATCAGCTGCTTTAAAGGCCAAAGCCTCTATATGGTAATACAAACTAAGAAAATGATATAACATAAAAAGGGGAGAAGGAAGGGGAATATTATGCATTCAGAAGACATATTGGGCAATACACCATAGGCCAGTGAAGTCTCATAGCGTAGTTAGAAATTTAGGAAAGTTCATAACATCTTTGAAATACTTTAAATGGTCACTGACCTTTCAACTAACCTTGCTAAATCAATTCTTCAGGTGAACAAAAGAAAATATGTAATATATTTAATCAGAGAAAAATGCCTCCATCTCCCTCTGGCAGCTCACAACTCCTCCCCCCACCATAGATTTTTAAGGGCAGCGTGTAATCGGATCCTTCTGTCAGCTGGCAGTCCGTCTTATCTCTCAAGATTGATTTAGCAGAGAATGTAAGTTTAGGAGCAGGAGGAGAAGAAGCCACTTTACTCTGATAAGATATCTTACAAAGTTTCTTATATTCACCTGTACTACTGATTTTTGCAAAGTTTGTTGAAAGGTTTAAAGATTCTACTAGAAGACCGTAGATAGTGTATATGATGCTTGTGAGAAAGTGAAATCAAGAAATGAAATGACTATTTTCCTGCACTATATTATTCTGAAGAAATGCTCCATTTAAAGGGTTTGTCCCACCATTAAACATAATGTTATTTTTATAAGTCATACATAAATTAAAAGTGTTCATTTTTTTTACATTCATCAGATGAAAGGTACTAATATCACTTACATAGTATAGTGTCATTTAGTGTTCAGTGTATAGCAATGTCCACCTAAAGAGCTGAGTGATGATGGACGCACATGCTCAGTCACACCGCCCACGGCAAGCTGTCTGCATAGCAATCCTCTGTTCCCTGAAGAGGAGCCAGCAGAAATAGTTGTCTGACCCGGTATGGAATTATAGCTGCAAGGAATGTTAAAAGGGTCTATCAGCTGCCAGAGGGGGAAGGAGACTGATTCTGTCCAGAGTCCAACCACAGCATGACCAATGGTAACCCCTACCTGTCATAGAGGGGCCCATTTATAGCAAGCTGTATTCTGGCAATAATAGGCAGCCCCGAGAAGGTCCCTACATTCTGCTGCTCTTCCTTCCAGTGATGGGCTTACATCTGATCACTTTGACAATGGTCAATGTACCTGCTTTGTTAAACAGCATTATTAAATCTCTACAACTATTATGGCATCTTATAGGGGAAGACTGAGCAGTACGTGAGAAGGACCCGGCTTGTAGAAATGATTCTCCGTGTTAGTGTTGGCCTGGAAGCAGATATTCATTAACGGCTAATGTAAATACCGTATAGGTTATTACACGCTGACACGTCTCTCAGTTTCTGGACCATCTTTTGTTAGAAGGATGTGAGTAATGAAAACATTACAGTTATAAAGGAGGTTACGTTGCAGTGAACCTGCAGTCTCAAATGTCTTCTCTGGGGAGGTGTAATTAAATTGGGCTGGCAGCCATGCTATTCTGGAGATATGATCTACTCCAATGCGCACGTCCAGACTGCTCGGAGATCTCTACTATCTGATTCACAAGATCACATCAGTTCAGTGTGACATCCTGGTCCTCAAGAGGAGATGCAATGAAATGCCCGGGAGCATTGAGCATTTCTATAAACTGAAGTGTGGTTGGGACAAAAATGCACATGATAGAAGGAGCCTGCGGATAAGATGTCCCAGTGCTGAGGAATTGTAAAGTAAGCAATGAACCTGGTCAAGTGCAAAGACGAAAGGACATACAGAGAACACAAAAGCTTTACCTAATACTACTATTGTACAGCATAGAATGAAGGCTCCTTTTTCTGTTGTCAGATCCATCCAGCCATCACTTGCCACATAAAGTACTATTGGACCTTTATAAGATTGAGTCCTCCGGGCCCCTGTGGAATGAAGGACAAGATATAAATGCAATCTCTGCACCCCTGTAGCTGCTGTTCTGTGTTTGTTTCCTAATTGAGTAGGTAATGGCTTATAGCTTAGATATTACACTTCAGCCTGACTGCCGGGGCCCCCACTGATCCTTGGAATGGTCTTCAGCGCCGTAGCTCCTGCAATAATTTGCACAGCATTGCTCCGGGTCACCTGACTGGTTGAGGACTGCAGCACAGCCTCATTTATTGCAGGTATGTAGAAGTTCTCTGCACAGCAGACGGCCCAGAGCATCGCGGTGAAGGAGAAATTCTGCAGGGATTGTAGTCCCTTTGTTCCTAGGGTCAGATCTCCACGGATCATAGCAATACATCAGGACATTCAAATATGGCAGTACCCCTTTAACATCAATCTATCCATCTTTTGACTTGACCCAGAGCTTAGTGCAATGATCCTACAAACAGCAGCCTATATCTGAGCTTCCAGAAGCCCTGGGTACCAGAGAGGGTCATTAACACGCACAATTTCTACAACCACCAACAGCTTGACAACTGTAGCATTAGATCCGATGGTCGCTTCCACCCGGTCAATCCTAGCCATTGTAAATGAGCTATAAGCAGCATTACCAGCCTTTGCACTATTAGCAGTGAATTTGATGTCACACAAACGTCGCACTGGTGTAGGTGACTTTAGTGCATGTGTAATGTACAGTTGGCCTCGTTGCCTGGATTGTCTGAGATCCGCAGGAGAGTTTTTCCGGCTCCTTCTCTTTTAACTAGACAGCGGGGCCGTACAGAGCGCAGGATTCCTCTCTCATTTAACTTGAAAGAGGCAGTAATAAAGCCAAATACCCGAGCGCCTTTGAAGTGACGGGATGCTTGCCTCATGAGCAATCAGCGCTTAATATCTTTATCATTTCCAATCCTTCTGAAAACATATAGAAAACATGGTTTTTATTATCTGAGAAAAGACCAACGTGCCGGGCTCTGTTCTCTCAGAGGACAACGTAAATATTTCTACATGATGGATTTTTTTTTACTCTTTTAAGGCTCTCTTACAGGACTATAAAGACAATCCATAAATCAGAGAACTATATGAAACCTGGCATTATAAAACTAGCATTATGCCTTTGGATTGGGGACATGCAAGCTCTGCCTTAATGCCACCAGATGTAAGGCAGCTGGCCTATAAGTCGTTGAACTCTTTAAACAAGCCTTCAGACAAGACTTGGATAATAACTAAGCCAGCATCTCATCTGCAAACAGCAGGGTGCAGAGGGTACTGGCTTACCTGGGTGAGAGGCCTAGGTCAGGATTCAGAGGGTACTATAACTTTTTATGGAGAGTGCCTATACAGCTTGAGGAGTCTTCTAGAGCAGGCAATGCTCCTCTGTAATTCTGGGAAGAAGGTATGAAAATGAGCTGTTAACAAGCTCGGCCTCTAATGCCACCAGATGTAAGGCAGCTGTAAGCTAATGTTCCACATAATTAACATCCTACAAGTCTGGAGATGGTTTCATAAAAAGCTTTTTATCACCCACAAATAGAGCCTGCCACCCTACCTGAAAGCGATCTCAGCTGTGCGCAGAAGCTTATTTGAATTATACGGCCTTCAGACATGACTTGGGTAATAACTAAGCCAACATCTCATCTGCAGACAGCTGTTTCGCTGTGATTACACCCCATCAGCACAGAACAGAGAGTACTGGCTTAACTGCGTGAGGGCCTAGATCAGGATTCGGGGATACAATATCTTTTTATGGAGAGTAAACAGCTTGAGGAGTCTTCTAGGCCAGGCAATGTTCCTCTGTAATTCTGGGAAGAGGGTATGCAAATTAGCTCTTAACAAGCTCTGCCTTAATGTCACCAGATGTAAGGTAGCTATCCTATAAGTCAATGTTCAACTCTTTAGACAAGACTTGGATAATAACTAAGCCAGCATCTCATCTGTAGATAGCTGTTTTGGGGTAATTAACCCCTTCATCAGTGCAGAGCAGAGTACTGGTTTAACTGGGTGAGATACCTTGGTCAGGATTCAGAGGGTACTACATCATTTTATGGAGATTGCCTAAACAGCTTGAGGAATCTTCTAGGTCAGGCAATGTCCTTCTGTAATTCTGGGAAGAGGATATGCAAGTTAGCTGTTAACAAGCTCTGCCTCTAATGCCACCAGATGTAAGGTAGGTATAAACTATAAGTTACGGTTCCACCTGTTAAATAGGTGGTAGGATAATAACTAAGCCAGCGTCTCCTCTGCACACAGCTGTTTCAGGGAGATTGGCCCTCATCAGTGCAGAGCAGATTGTACTGGCTTAACTGAGTGAGAAGCCTAGGTCAGGATTCAGCGGATACTATATCTCCTTATGGAGAGCACCAAATCAGCTTTTAGTTTAAAACAGAATCCACAATGCTCCGCCTGATCAGTGTAGTACCTGTGCCCGAAGGACTTATAACAGAGTACACTGGGTTCTGTTCTGGATTCTGTAATTTTAACAGGATTAATAACGCTGGATAGATCATTATTCTTCCTTTTTCCCATTTTTGGTGCACTCTAATTTGATGGTAAGATAATATCACGTATTCTGTCCAACCGTGCCACCGATGCCTCCGCCCTAGGCACTGCATTGGCTGCTCATCCACTATGGATTATCATTTATACCTATCCCTCATCTCCATCTACCACCACCAGGAGGTGACATCCTTGGTTACTACAAGACAGTCTTCACTCCAGACCCACAAGACATTTTTGGCAAAGCTGATAAACTGGGTTATGTCTAGTTGAAGATCCGAGTATATGAAGAGATCGTCCATACCGAACAGATCGGGTCATATACTTCGTACAACTTGTTCTAGTTACCGGTCCTTTATAAGGAACTGAGTTCACGATCCTGAACAGCTTCTCTCGAATGCTGGGAAAACAAGAAACAGAGATTTACATATTTTCCAATACGACGAAAAGAGAAATGTTTGTAACATTTTACATCCAAAATATTTTCACAATATAACACAACCGGAGCCTCTCCAAGAATCAGATATTCGCACTACGGAATGATATTAAAAAGAGGGGGGTTGAAAGCCCAATATTACTTCAGCTCAAGGCAAAGATGCACATCTGGATCTGCTCAGAGGACTCCATGTTTTCCGGAGTCTTACACAGCACTGAACACTTGCTGGACCCTCTGAGATCAGTAAGAAAACTGTCGCCCTTGTTGACACTTTCCATTTTGGATGGCGCAGAATCCTTATAAACTTACGGTGTGCCCCTTCTAGCTTCCCGCCTTAGTTATACAGCGATAAATGGTCTATTGTCAAAATCTGCTCCTGTAGATAATTCTTTTTAGCACTGGTTTAGGGTTAAAGGCTTTTTGGGTCCTCCCCAGCAGCTGTTTGGATGCAGCTACAAAACTCCATCCATTGTGTAGTGGATGGACCGGGCTACATTCACTTCAGCAGAGCAGCGCTGCAGCAGCCAGCGCCGGATACTACATTATGGGCGGAGCTATGCCGTTCTGGCACCGGAGCTACACCCAAACAGCTGATCGGTGGGAGTGCGGGGAGTCTGACCCCCCACCAATCTGATACTGATGACCTATCCTACAGATACACAATTCATAAAAGCCTTTCATTCTTCTAATATCTCTCTAAAAAGAAATGTGCCACCAGATATTTCATCTTTAGAACTATATAGTAACACATCTCCTTTTTTCTAATCTGTTTTTATTTTCTGATTGCAGATTTTTTTATTCTATTTCCTGATCATGATTATGGGGGCGGCCATCTTGGTCCATAGACACAATGGACAGTGAGGGGACCTCAATGACTTCTATGGGATAGTCTTTTGGGCATGCTCTGTGCTGAGGTCATTGAAAAAGGGAAGGGATAAGCTGACAATTCCCTATTGTGAATGGTGGATCTATACACAGAGGTGATATCATTACAGGCAGCATTGGAGATAAGCAGGTAACTGCAGTAAAGTGATCTGTACAGAGCAGAAGTGGCGTCTATTATTAGGCTTAGTGGTCAGTGCGAAAACTGCAGGATTTTACTACGTTTTTTTCTTTTCTTAACTATAGATATTGACGTGGAAAATAACAGCATCAAAAATGTATTAAACAAAAATGTGATTTAAACAATAGGCCATTTTCTGATGATACATTCCCTTTAAGAGCATTCTTTTGCTCATTCAGCCATTTAGATCGCCGTAAATAATGCATATTTCTGGCAAAGTCTGAATGCTTTTCACTAACTTTCCATGAAATGACAGCTGTGAGGATCCACGACTGATCAACCAATTTAGATGGCGTGGCCTCGTTTCGCATAACATTTGATGAGCAGCCTGCGGACATCATGTACTAGAAGTGAGACTGGTTAAACAATACTGGGGGTTGGTCAGTGCATAGAAGGGCCCAGCAGCGAGCACCACATATTCTATTATTATTGACCACCATTTGGATATTATTGGTCTGTTCTCAGGATAGGCCGTTAATATCAGATCGGCGGCGGCGGTCTGACACATTAACGAGAGTGGCTTATTTGTGCTGCCGGGGGGCGACTGTTCCTTGCAGACACATCTGCAATTAATGCTGAGAACAGCACAGCAGCGTTGTATGCCAGGGCAAAGAAAATAAATCAGCGAGGTGATATTAATCCAAGGCTAAACAGATCAGCCATAACCTTGTTATGTCTGCTTCCTCCATTGTGTGAGGTGAATGGGAGCCGTGCCACAGTAACCAGCTCCGTCCACTACACACCTGGGTGGAGCTGTGCAGTTCCAGTGCCGCAGATACAAGGTAACCGCTGATTGGAGGAGAACGATCCGTCGATTTGTCAAAATCGTGTACAAAAGTGGATAACCCCTTTTACCTACCTTTTAAACGTACAGTCACTTGACATCACTTTGCACTGTGTTTGTCATAGAAGACAGAGAGAAGGGTACATGCACTTATTAAGAATTAGTAAAGAAAGGATCATTAGGGCCCAGGCGCCTGCATTGCCTTTACTGGTGTAAACATTTATACAGATTCCTGCGGAGCAGTGGTACAGTGTCCTGGAGGAGTCTCTGTCCTGACACGTTTCGGAGAACTGCAGCAGAGAAAGCCCCTTTTGTTCCATTATACAGATAATTAACATCCTACAAGTCTGGAGATGGTTTCATAAAAAGCTTTTTATCACCCACAAATAGAGCCTGCCACCCTACCTGAAAGCGATCTCAGCTGTGTGCAGAAGCTTATTTGAATTATACGGCCACGGAGCCAGCACTTGGAGGGGCAGCCGCTCAGCTTTCATTGGCAGGAGAACCCAGCAGAGACTCCCTGGGGATTAAACGTATTTATCGATCGCTGTAACATGGTGTAACCTGCTGAGCCCGGGATTCGTGTAACCGGTTATTTTTATTCCAGGGAATAGATGTCACTTCTGAACTCCTGGATTTAAAAGAAGAAATTAGAAGATGAGAAGAGAAGCCAGGTCAGAACCTCACATTTATTTTCCAAGAGAGTGAAGCATCCGTACAAGATGGGCCAGATAAAGACAAGAATCTACACTCTCGACAGCTCCTCATACATATTAATGTCATTTAAAACCAGATACATTGGCTGCTGATACAACTACCAGGGATTGTATGGGAAGACTTACGCTTGTGTTGGCAATTACTGTTCGGGTGCTGGGTGCAGCAGCCTAAATGGGGGCAGAGATGGACTTCTGCGGTGAATCCCTAGGTCCGGCTCCCCCGTAGTAGCCTCCAATTGGTGTCGGCAGTGCAGTAAAGAGGCGTTCAGGACATCTACCTGCTTTTTCTTGGATATGCTGTGTGGTTAAGAGAAGTATGTTCTGAGAATTACATGCATACATAATAAACACTAAGGTATTCCTTGGACAAGTTGAAAAGCGCATGGTGGACTAGACGGATTAGTGTAGCTGTGGCTTTGGGGGGGGATGTTATTGTTTTTGCTTTTATTGCTGAAACCTGATTTTTGGTACCTCAAGTCTCCTGACACCTCTATCATCTGTATGTAGTATTTAATGATAAGTGTCCCTTGTCAAACCAATGATTGAACTGTGGCTTTGTATGATATTCTGGATGTTTTAAGTTTAAGAAAAAAAAAATCTGAACCAAAAAGAAAAAAAAAAAAGAAAAAAAAGGAAGCAGATGTGTAATCTAGAATCAGGCAGGCAGCAAGAGAACCAGAGGCCCACAGACAATTGTAGTCCATGGAACCACCAGGACCAGGCAGGAGTCCAAGGAATAATGCAGGAGAAGCTGAAACTACACCTGTGTTTAGGCAGATTTAAATATGTGGCCCTCTACGTCATCTGGGCACTGGGTGCCAATCTCAATAAAACGAGTGGACGAGTAGCAATGATGTATTAGAAGTGTGGATGAATACTACGTATACACACTGTACATGAAGAAACAGAAATCAGATGTGGCCTTTAGCAGCTGTAACAGCTGACCGCAGAATGTCCACAACCAGGAATAATTCTTACAAAACCTGTTGTGTTCACACTTGGCAAAGTGGTATTCCTATCATCAGATGTAATGGCATCACCGTCATGGAATCTGAACTCAGGGAACCCATCACAATATGCCATCACATTATGAGGGGGCTTTAGGGACCCCTTTAAGGATTGCACTGATGATTTCAATAAATAGCAATTCCCTAATAATTGTGTCACTGTGAGAATCGAACCCATTTCCGGAGCCTCTGCACCAAGGACAGTACAATATATACCTTTTACAGTTTCTGGCCTCTGTGATTTCTTCAGGACAAAAACCTCTATTTATTTAGAAGACAAAAGAGAGCAGAAAGTGAGAGACAGAAAGGCCGTCCATTAGAAGAGGAATTCAGATGGACGGCAGATGACTCTGAGGAAAGCCTCCTCAGCATTCAGGAAATATCTCCTAGCAGAATTTTAGGTACCAGATGAATAAGTGTTGGGAAGTGACGATACGGACTGGGGTGCGACCCTTCACACCTCATTAGGGGAAGCTCTTGTAGAGGCATTTATATGACGGCACAGAATTCACTACCTGTCTGTTACTATAATATATGGATTTTAATTTATCCCCCAACGAGCAGAGCGCATCTCTATAGGCGCTGAATGTGCCTCTGCTCTATATTCCATGCAGTGATCGCACTTGTTTTGTTTGTATCAAGACTTTTCAGTTACTTTTTCATATGAAATTATAATAAGCTGCCATCGGCCCCTGAGATCCCCTCTCCAAGAATCTGCTAGAAATGTTATTATATTTCTAACCAGCAGAAAGAGAAAGGAATGAAGCTGCACCGGCCGCTGGTGGCTGAACTACTGACCTTAGTACCGCTCCTTCCAGTGGACTTTATTACAGAACTCTACATTTTGTCTGGATCTACTACTTTCTACGTTACACGACTCCCTTGATGGTTTATTCCAGCTCTCGGAGGAGCCGTCTCGTAGAAGTTCTAGAGCCCTGAATACTGCAGAACTATGAAGACATCAAAGAAATAAACCCATGGGCTGCACATCCACATGCTATGCATTGCTCTATAACTGCTTCTCAGCACAATTAACATAGGTTCTCAGCGTAATATATAGTATACAGCCCCCTGATATATTGTACATCCTGTACACGAGGAATTAATATACACAATCAAAAAGCATAAGCCTACTCACCAGGCCAAGGTTGCTTCATCAAGTGGAAACCTACTCTAATTTGGTGCGGCACCACATGGTGACCACCGACGCTGCAGCACTGGTGAGCTTTGAGATCTGTTCACATGGTGCGGTACTAACATGGTGACCACCGACGCTGGAGCACTGGTGAGCTTTTGACATCTGTTCACATGGTGCGGTACTACATGGTGACCACCGACGCTGCAGCACTGGTGAGCTTTGAGATCTGTTCACATGGTGCGGTACTACATGGTGACCACCGACGCTGCAGCACTGGTGAGCTTTGAGATCTGTTCACATGGTGCGGCAGTACATGGTTGACATGTGAGCTTTGAGATCTGTTCACATGGTGCGGCAGTACATGGTGACACCGACGCTGCAGCACTGGTGAGCTTTGAGATCTGTTCACATGGTGCGGTACTACATGGTGACCACCGACGCTGCAGCACTGGTGAGCTTTGAGATCTGTTCACATGGTGCGGTACTACATGGTGACCACCGACGCTGCAGCACTGGTGAGCTTTGAGATCTGTTCACATGGTGCGGCACTACATGGTGACCACGACGCTGCAGCACTGGTGAGCTTTGACATCTGTTCACATGGTGCGGCAGTACATGGTGACCACCGACGCTACAGCACTGGTGAGCTTTGAGATCTGTTACATGGTGCGGTACTACATGGCGACCACCGACGCTGCAGCACTGGTCAGCTTTGAGATCTGTTCACATTGGTGCGGCAGTACATGGTGACCACCGACGCTGCAGCACTGGTGAGCTTTGCCATCTGTTCACATGGTGCGGCAGTACTACTGGTGACCACCGACGCTTGCAGCACTGGTGAGCTTTGACATCTGTTCACATGGTGCGGCAGTACATGGTGACCACCGACGCTGCAGCACTGGTGAGCTTTGACATCTGTTCACATGGTGCGGTACTTACATGGTGACCACCGACGCTGCAGCACTGGTGAGCTTGACATCTGTTCACATGGTGCGGTACTACATGGTGACCACCGACGCTGCAGCACTGGTGAGCTTTGAGATCTGTTCACATGGTGCGGTACTACATGGTGACCACCGACGCTGCCAGCACTGGTGAGCTTTGAGATCTGTTCACATGGTGCGGCAGCTACATGGTGACCACCCGACGCTGCAGCACTGGTGAAGATTGACCATCCTGTTTCACATGGTGCGGCAGTACATGGTGACCACCCGAACGCTGCACGCACTGGGTGAAGCTTGAGATCTGTTCACATGGGTTGCGGGTAGCTACTGGTGAGCCACCGCACTGGCAGCACTGGTGAAGCTTTGACATTCTTGTTCACAATAGGTGGCGGTAACCTACATGGTGACCACCGACGCTGCACAGCACTGCGTAGAGCTTTGAGATCTGTTCACATGGTGCCGGTACTACAATGGTGACCACCAACAGTCCTGCAGCACTGGTTGAAGCTGTTGACATCTGTTCAACATGGTGCGGTACTTCAATGGTGACCACGCAGACCTGCAGCACTGGTGAGATTTGACATCTGTTCAACATGGTGCGGCAAGTACCATGCGTGACCACGCGCTGCAGCACTGGTGAGCCTTTGAGATCTGTTCACATGGTGGCGGGTACCTACAATGGTGACCACCGCGCTGCAGCCCTGGTGACTTTGAGATCTGTTCACATGGTGCGGTACTACATGGTGACCACGACGCTGCAGCACTGGTGAGCTTTGAGATCTGTCACATGGTGCGGCAGTACATGGTGACCACCAACACTGCAGCACTGGTGAGCTTTGACATCTGTTCACATGGTGCGGTACTACATGGTGACCACCGACACTGGCAGCACTGGTGAGCTTTGACATCTGTTCACATGGTGCGGTATACATGGTGACCACCGACGCTGCAGCACTGGTGAGCTTTGAGATCTGTTCACATGGTGCGGCAGTACATGGTGACCACCAACACTGCAGCACTGGTGAGCTTTGACATCTGTTCACATGGTGCGGTACTACATGGTGACCACCGACGCTGCAGCACTGGTTGAGCTTTGAGATCTGTTCCATGGTGCGGCAGTACATGGTGACCACCGACACTGCAGCACTGGTGAGCTTTGAGATCTGTTCACATGGTGCGGTACTACATGGCGACCACCGACACTGCAGGCACTGGTGAGCTTTGACATCTGTTCACATGGTGCGGTACTACATGGTGACCACCGACGCTGCAGCAACTGGTGAGCTTTGAGATCTGTTCACATGGTGCGGCAGTACATGGTGACCACCGACACTGCAGCACTGGTGAGCTTTGACATCTGTTCACATGGTGCGGCACTACATGGCGACCACCGACGCTGCAGCACTGGTGAGCTTTGACATCTGTTCACATGGTGCGGTACTACATGGTGACCACCGACGCTGCAGCACTGGTGAGCTTTGACATCTGTTCACATGGTGCGGTACTGCATGGTTGCCATTGTTGCTGTGCTGGAGGGGTCCAGTGTCTGGGTGGCATTGTCAAGCAGCAGGAGTGCTGTTTGGCTGCTGGGTCCGCCGCCTGCTGATGCAGTGCTGCACTGTCAGTGGTCGCCATGTGGTGCGGCACCTAATTAGAGTAGGTTCCCACTTGAAGAAGCAACCTTGGCCTGGTGAGTGGGCTCATGTATACCAATGCCTTGTGTACAGTATATCAGGGGGCTGTATACTATTTATTACGCTGAGAAGAGATTATGGATCAATGAATAGCATGTGGATGTGCGGTCCATAGTTTCCTCTTTTTTTGGATAATCTATTAAGATTTGCAATTACACAAAATATTCAGGAACTATTTAGTCTGCAGGAGTGGAGAAGATCATCAGATACAGCAAGCATCATGTCACACCAGGTCCAGTGTGTGGGGCCTTAACCAGTGACACGCGTCGATTGCTGACAAGATGTGGTACTGGCCATAGGTTTTTCTCTAGGCCTTGTTCTGCCCATTAGAGTCAGACAACCCATGCAGTGGGGCTCAGTTGGTCACCAATTGGTGGAACCCACAGAAATCCGACATACTGTATATGCCGTATCCTTCATATAAGTGATATATAGGGGCATGACATAAACCACTTACAGCCCCCCAAAAAAAGAATAACTAAACTTGCACATTTTAAAGCTCTGTCATCTTTGTGTCTCAGAACATTTTAAGACGGCGGCTTTACATGCGGCTGACAGGTTTAAGCCGTCACTTTAGAAGATGCTAGAAAAGGCTCTACAATGAAAGTACAACTACAGAAGAGAGCGGGTGGGGGGAGTAGTCACAGAGCGATCGCTGGAGGTGCTGGGGTCTAGCTGGAAAGTGATTAACGGCATTCAGTAGATAGACAGCTTTCACAGATGAAGGAGGCTGCGAGACTTTCATACAATTAATTCTTATGGCAAAATGTGAAGGAAACAGACTGTTCCTGGCCAGTTTTATAGAGTCATAAAGCAATCCCCTTGTCAGATGAGCAGGGCGGAAAACTAGGGAGGGTCTGGAAGCATCTGATTTCTGTGCATGTCTGAACCTTATGTAACCCGAAATCTGGCAAGGTAACATGGAAGACGGGGGACACCTTTAGGTCTGGAATTCTGTAAAACAGGATTTACTATTAATACCTTCTGTAAGATGGATGTGTAGTGATGATGATGATGTGTAGTGATGATGATGACGTGTAGTGATGATGATGACGTGTAGTGATGATGATGATGTGTAGTGATGATGATGATGTGTAGTGATGATGATGATGTGTAGTGATGATGATGACGTGTAGTGATGATGATGATGTGTAGTGATGATGATGACGTGTAGTGATGATGATGACGTGTAGTGATGATGATGACGTGTAGTGATGATGATGACGTGTAGTGATGATGATGACGTGTAGTGATGATGATGACGTGTAGTGATGATGATGACGTGTAGTGATGATGAATGACGTGTAGTGATGATGATGACGTGCAGTGATGATGATGACGTGCAGTGATGATGATGACGTGCAGTGATGATGACGTGCAGTGATGATGACGTGCAGTGATGATGACGTGCAGTGGATGATGACGTGCCAGTGATGATGACGTGCAGTGATGATGACGTGTAGTGATGATGACGTGTAGTGATGATGATGTGTAGTGATGATGATGTGCAGTGATGATGAGCTACTACCACACGTTTCATACCAAAACAAGCAAGGAAGCACTGGAGGAGGGTCATACCATAGAAATATGCGCAGTGCACTACTGTAAGCTCCATACCATTATGTATAATGCACTACTGAGGGTCCATACCATTATGTATAATGCACTACTGAGGGTCCATACCATTATGTATAACGCACTACTGAGGGTCCATACCATTATGTATAATGCAGTACTGAGGGTCCATACCATTATGTATAATGCAGTACTGAGGGTCCATACCATTATGTATAATGCCAACTACTGAGGGTCCATACCATTATGTATAATGCCACTACTGAGGGTCCATACCATTATGTATAATGCACTCTGAGGGTCCATACCATTATGTATAATGCACTACTGAGGGTCCATACCATTATGTATAATGCACTACTGAGGGTCCCATACCATTATGTATAATGCAGTACTGAGGGTCCCATATGTATAATGCAGTACTGAGGGTCCATACCATTATGTATAATGCACTGAGGGTATACATTATGTATAATGCACTACTGAGGGTCCATACCATTATGTATAATGTAGGTTCACCATTACTGAGACTGAGGTCCATACCATTATGTATAATGCGCACTACTGAGGGTCCATACCATTATGTATAATGCAGTACTGAGGGTCCATACCATTATGTATAATGCACTACTGAGGTCCATACCATATTATGTATAACGCACTACTGAGGGTCCATACCATTATGTATAATGCAGTACTGAGGGTCCATACCATTATGTATAATGCAGTACTGAGGGTCCATACCATTATGTATAATGCAGTACTGAGGGTCCATACCATTATGTATAATGCAGTACTGAGGGTCCATACATTATGTATATGCATACTGAAGGGTCCATACCATTATGTATAATGCACTACTGAGGGTCCATACCATTATGTATAATGCAGTACTGAGGGTCCATACCATTATGTATAATGCAGTACTGAGGGTCCATACCATTATGTATAATGCAGTACTGAGGGTCCATACCATTATGTATAATGCAGTACTGAGGGTCCATACCATTATGTATAAGCAGTACTGAGGGTCCATACCATTATGTATAATGCAGTACTGAGGGTCCATACCATTATGTATAATGCAGTACTGAGGGTCCATACCATTATGTATGAATGCACTACTGAGGGTCCTATGACCATTATGTATTATAATGCAGTACTGACGGTCCATACCATTATGTATAATGCACTACTGAGGGTCCATACCATTATGTATAACGCACTACTGAGGGTCCATACCATTATGTATAATGCAGTACTGAGGGTCCATACCATTATGTATAATGCAGTACTGAGGGTCCATACCATTATGTATAATGCACTACTGAGGGTCCATACCATTATGTATAATGCAGTACTGAGGGTCCATACCATTATGTATAATGCAGTACTGAGGGTCCATAAAATTATTTCATGGAGATCCGGGGGTGACCGGACTGCAGCTCATTGGCTTCCTGCGAGACATCTTAGAAGACACACTGGCCGGTTATTGGTTTTCTACATAAAATCCTCTTAAAGTTCCTTTCTTAAGAGTCAGTGTGCTACGTCAGAGATGTGCATGACATTACTGGAAAAAAATGTGTTGTAGATTTTTTTTTTTTAAAGAAATCAATCAGAACATGACTGTGCAAAACTGAGAAATGTCTGCAATGATAGGAGCTCCGAATGATGAAACCCTGAAGTCCTGCATCCATCATCTGAACATTACACCCTCATGTACAGATGACAAATCTTTCATATTTAACCATAGCACGCGGTATAACAAGTCCATCACATGGTGCAGCTGATAACTGAGCAGCTCCAGGGAACACGGCGTTCTCTATCCAACACTGTATGGCCTTGAAGCATTTGTTCTCCCTGAAAAATCCCAACACTGAAATCAGCATGTACGCAGTGGAAGGGTTTGGGGTGGCCCCAATGCTAGACTGGGTCCCCCAGACACCATCAAGGAGTCTCCACATGTTCCTGTTCCTCTACAAGGGGTGCTAAGGCGTGGTGAACCCAGATGGTCTGCAGTTAACCAGCATGCTTCTTTACTGGAGGAACCTAAGTGCAAGACAATACAGGCAGGGTTCATTGCTGAGGAAAGGCCTAAGCTAGCTGTCCCTCCCTCTTTCTCAAAAGCCTGGAGGCCCACAATCTGTGGCTCCGCATCCCTACCTCAGTGTCTTCTTCTGCTCACTCAGTAGTCTGGTAGAGTCTTCTCCCCCAAGTACTGGTCCCTAACTGCAGAACACTAGGGGCTCTGACTGCTCTCTTTATATACCATTTGTAGCTAGACCGAAACCTTCTAGTGGGAGGGGTGGAGTGGAGAAACTCAGCACAAACAGATACAATGTTACAGTTATCGTCTCTTATAGACTTACATTAGAGATTCAATGATACTCAATGGCAATGAGACAGCAGATTTTCCACACAAAAACAAGATTCCAGACACAACAACAGAGCTAAACCAGGTCAGTCTGTCTGGTTTTGGTGGTAAACAACGTCTGGCCTTTTCGCTCCAAAACATAGTCTTCTTTCATTTTTATGGTAACTGTAATGAACTGGGAAATTACTAACTTCAGATTATTAGCTAGAAAGTCCCAAAAGTCTCTCAATATTCATTAACCCCTTCCACAGTGCAGTGCAAATACAGTGCAAATGATCAGGATATACATCACAATAAACATATAAAATGCATTTACACAGTATTAAACAGTGCAAGTTAACCTTTTTAAGTGTAATTTGTATGTTCTCCCCATGTTTGCATGGGTTTCCTCCCACATAATGATAGGGACCTTAGACTGTGAGCCCCATTGGGGACTGGTTGATGCTGATGTCTGTATAGCGCTACGGAATATGTCAGCGCTACATAAGTAAGCATAATAAAGTGAGGAGTTGATGACTGCATAGGGAAAATAGGGCAAATGTCCACAAATATCCAGACTTCTACGTAACCCTCCTCAAGGGCACTACATGTATAAACCTTATCCAAGAGGTGCCTAGTGGTGCAGTATTAATGAAACTTTCCACTACTAGCATTACGTACAGAGGCAGAAGTATAACCAGTGGAATATTCATCATAGGGCCCTATGGTGATCCATGTGATTGGCAGAAGCACTGGGTGCCTGGGTCTTGCCATTTCAACATGAAAGCAAAAAGGTCTCAATGTATTAAATTTCAGAAACACACAGGGGTATTCTCCTACTGTCATTCCCATTTGCAGATTCGGCTGTTCCCCATTGAATTCATAAGAGAGCGAGCAGTGTACGGCTCATTCCATGACACCAGTAGACTTCAGTGGCGAGTTAGCTGATGAATCAGGGGACAGGGTAAGAGGACACTATAATGTGTCATTAACAATATGATCACCGAGGACCTTGTCATTGATAAAACCACACATTATCAGCTATTTCTGGTGGTGAAAGTGGGCAGCGAGTTCTCATTTCTGTGCCTTCCTTGGACTTTATTCAAGTCCATAGGGTGAAAGCAAGCATGTGAGAGAGAAGTGGATTGCAGCAGATATGCGGTGCGGCCCATGCAGGGGTGTTCTGGATGGGGAACCCCACTATATTAATGCATGAAGTAGACACAGTAATCTAATAAATGCTGCTAAGTCAGGGGGAGGCGACCTCCGGCACTCCAGCTGTCTACAACTCCCAGCATGCATACTTGGTCTGCTCGTCTCAGAATTCTCATAGAAATGAATGGAGCATGCTGAGTATTGCAGTTTCACAACAGTTGGAGTGCCGCAGGTTGCTGAGCCCTGTTCTATTACTTGTATTGTGAACGAGTCTGTAGGAGCCTCATCATACAGAACCTTAGTAGCACAGAAGCAAAGGGTCTCACTGTGGAGATGGAGCGTGCGAGCCCCACCTTCCTATGTCACCTACGTCAGGAATTACTTCATCCTCTACAACATCAGATATTTCCAAATTAATGTGCCAAGTCCTGTACAAGATACTGAAGTTTTGCACCTTGCATTGACTTATGTAGGGAAACAGTTTTAAATGTTGGCCCTCTCGCCTGACACAGAATCAACTTTAAAGGCTTTCAAATAGACTGTGTTTTACTTACTCAGAGCAAAGAATCCTTTTTTCATTTGTTCTTTATTAAAAAGTTTCAACAGTTTTTTTTCTCTGCAGATTATTTCATTCTGCTTCCCACTGAACCAATCAGGGAGCTGCTCCGACGGCTTGATCCGCATCCCGCGTCTCTGAACTCCTGACATCTTATAAACACTCATTAATGCTAAATTCTTATCAAACTGATAAGAATCCAGTTATAATGAGTGCTTATGAGCTGTCAGGAAAGTACAGATAAGGGCTATAGACCGAGCCATCAGAGCAGCTCTCTGACGGATTCAGTGAGAGGCAGAAAGCAATAATCTGTAGATGCAGTGAAATTGAAATACGTAGAGAAAGTGCTGTAGAAAAGCGTTAATAAACAGCAACTGAAAAAATATTTTAGTCCAAATAAAATAATTAAATCGCCCCCCAAAGGAGACCAAAACCTTTAATGCATTACATATACCAGTATATTATATAGTATAGTATATTACTTTAGGGGGACAGGCTCTTTAAGAAGGGCTCTGAATGATCAGGGGGCTGTGAACAGGGACGTCTATATAAAACGTATAACCTGAACCCACCAGATGATCTCTCTAACAAGCATAACCCATGGAGCAGATTTTACAGCCTGTTTCACGCTCCCTGGAAAGTGGCAGCAGCTGCATCAGGTTACCTTCCAACCAACAACTATAAATGCCAATAATCAAGTAAAGAAATAAAGCAAAGGAAAAAGATCCGCTGTCAGACCTGGCGGGCGAGACTGTGGGGACAAGACGAGTTCTGGCTTCCCACCAGCCTGAAGTCATTGTGCGATATTAAAAAAAAATCAGTGCTTCAAACAGCGCTCCACGAACGCTACCTGATCCTCTCCCTGAATAAAGATATTACAGATAATCTGTGGATGCGGCCGAGACAGAAGCCATAAACTAGATAAAGCACAGTATAGACATGAATACTGTATTTAAAGTGAAATATCTGCTCCAGTGTCTGGATTCTTCTTTATAACACTCTTCTGTGAGGGTTTACATTATTCTTCAATGGAAATTCATGTAAAATATTTCATATTCTTTAAGATTTGGGAACATCTTGAATGCATTTTCGAGCCTCCTTCTGGCGCAGATGACTGGATACTCTGCAGCCATATACTTTATGGTTAAGACAAGGCATTTACAGAGTAACATGTCCATCATGGATGGGGTGCTGGCCCTAACAAATTCATTACGTAGCAGAAACAAAAAAGTAATTATTGCAGAAGTAGCGCAGGGAACCCAAGGGGGGTGTCGTGTTTCCAAATTCCTGCTGTGTAGAAGAGTGCACGACTCTGCTGGCAAGCTGCATAATGGGAGCTGGCATGTCGTCTTCCCATTGTAGGCTTGGTATCAGGCCTTGTAAGGACTAAGCAGCACAATACTGAAGCTATGGGTTCAGAATAGATCGCTATCAATATACAGGGCTGGTATCTCATATCTGGAAACCACTGTGAAAAATCAGAGAGTTAGCAGGACACTGTCTGAGTAGGACCAGTTTAGAAGAAATGTCTACAACCTCCACATGTCTCCACTTCGAGACCATGCAGAGTATGACCGCAGTCACTTCATAATCATCATAATTTTCTAGCCTTTAGTGCAGTTAAACTGCAAATTTTAAGTTATTATTTAGAAATCACAGCCTTGTGAAATTATGGGAATGAACTTAAATGCAATTTGCTTTGTAACGGTGTAAAATGGGGATTTTGCCTCCCACACTCCTGGCAAGTGTGACCCATATCCATTGCGTTTTCCGGTTGTAATTGTAAGAATAATACACGCCGAATGGATTTGACTACGGCTCTCTTGAATCTGTATCATGCAGCGGAAAAAAAAAATTGGTCATCAGAAATGTAACCCAAATCGCTCACATTATCCAGAATGACTCCATTGTGTGTTAACAGCATTTTAGAACAAAATGACTAACCGAGCGGCAGCTCCTTATTTCAGGGCTGGGTGTCTGCGGCACACTTGGTGATCCCTCCTCTGACCCACATCGGGCGAGCAGGCTA
Source organism: Rhinella marina (assembly GCA_900303285.1). Taxonomy (NCBI): domain Eukaryota; kingdom Metazoa; phylum Chordata; class Amphibia; order Anura; family Bufonidae; genus Rhinella; species Rhinella marina. Next base: position 219,157 of record ONZH01024651.1, read on the forward strand.
TGTCTGGAATTCCTGTGGCGAGAAAATTTTAACTGTTTTCATTCATTTGGATTGCATGGAGATGACCACATCAAGCAGATGTTTTTTAAGCATGCCAGCAGAGCTAACATCGGTAAATAGCTGTAAAGGTGGCAGTTATTGGGCGGTATAGGACAGGAGAGGGCATGGCACCTGTATATTGTTATCTGCATAACTGAGTCACTCGGCCAATGATAAAAACTATATAAATTATGCAAAATGCAAACATATATAAATGAAAAAAGTAAGCAAATAGCTATTCCCAGAAATTCTGTGCAGTCACTTCCATCCAGATACATCCAAGTATAAGAGGCCAAAGGAGAACACACAAACGTGAGGCCTCATGCAGATGACTGTACCCATATTTCAGTCCTCAATCCATAAATCCGCACAGTACAGAAAACTTTAGTGTGAAATACACATTTTACACTCCTTTCCACAAGGAGATAAGCCAAAGACTAAACCAGGAAAACGGCAGCCGTAAAAAGCAGGAGGAGAACAACAGGTACCAGGAAAAAAAATGCAGAAGCATATGGCAGGAGCAATGTCAGGACTAAAAGTGGAGGACGTCAAAATGCTTGCAGCAGTATCATGTGGCCATGTTTATTTTATTAGTTCTTGCCCTTTAATTCCATGTAATGTAGTTGGTTAGTGGTACCTGGCACCAGTTTGCGTTCCTGAGGTCAGAAGTAACTGTACATGCGTACTGCACAATAAACACCTTTAGGAGGGGTCAGGAAGCTAGAAAACATCTAGGCATGTAACAAAGAGCTGCAGCCCCATTGAGACATCATCAGGGCACGATGTGTCCTGCTACCAACACCTCTTTGTATCATACGGTTGTCGGGAGCTCGCTGATTATTTTAGTCTGTATTTTATCTTTTGTGTGTATTTCATCATAATTTAGTAAACTTTTATGCACCTAAGCCAGGTCTGGTACAAGAGTAGGGGAAGGATGGGCCTCAATCAATAAGCAGCATACAGTAGCTGAGGTCCTCTTTATATATGAAGCTTGACTAATGTTCTCAACAGGGACTGGTTGACAGAAGAAGAGGCCAAACCCAACAGGACTGCAGAAGAACACATTGCTGGAGCAGGAGAGGTATCTAGCTGCCTATCAACCTGACAGGACCATAAGCAGGACCCTCAGCCACCAGCTGTGATTTGTGTCAAGAACTGGGAGCAGTCTAACACATGGAACTGGCAGAAAAATATCATTATATATATATATATATATATATCACAACAGCCAGAATGCCGGAGGCTGCTGTCCTATGTGCTAGAAGATAATAGATGGCAGAATCCCATCCAGTCTGATGTCTGTTCTGCAGTTAAAGGGGTCCTCTCACTTCAGTAAGTTGCATTTATCATGTAGAGAAAGTTAATACAAGACACTTACTAATGTATTGTGATTCTCCATGTTGCCTCCTTCGCTGGCTGGATTCATTTTTCCATCACTTTATACACTGCTCGTTTCCATGGTTACAGACCACCCTGCAATCCATCAGTGGTGGTCGTGCTTGCACACAATAGGAAAAAGCACTTCACCTCTCTGATGGCCGGGACCATGGGAGCGCACATAGGCTGGTGCATTTTCCTATATTGTGCAAGCACGACCATCACTGATGGATTGCAGGGTGGTCTGTAACCATGGAAACGAGCAGTGTATAATGTGATGGAAAAATGAATCCAGCCAGCAAAGGGAGCAATATAGACAATCACAATACATTAGTAAGTGGCTTGTATTAGCTTTGTCTACACGTTAGATGCCACTTACTGAAGTGAGACAACCCCTTTAAATTAGAAAATGCTTTAATATGTGTTTTTCCTTCCTGCTTAAAATACAGGAAAATTTGAGTTTACTTTGAAAACTGTAATGAAAAATGGTCTTGGTCTTAAATGACCAGACATCACATGGCACCAGGACAGCGGAGAGCCTTTGTCAGCCACTCATGTAATATTTACATGGATTTTCCATTTAACGTGTCATGTCTCTGACAGTTGGTATATTGTCCCAGCGGCCATAAGAAAAGAATATGGAACTTGTCTGGCAATGGATGCTCAGACTTCTGTGACTAAGCGGACATGTCTGGCTCAGAAGCAGCAGTCATTTTTGCCATAGGCCCAGTCTCCCCTCTTAAGGTGACTCATTTCTCCTCACATTGCAGAAATGCTTGTCAGTAGAGGTTTCCAGATTTCTCTAAAATAATACTGAAAATGAGGGAACTATGACATTTTCATTGAGTTTTAGAATTCACTAACTGAAAGGAAGATTGAAAGAAAATATGCACATAATAAAGTTTCCTGTTTGTAAGTAAATTAAGTTTAATCACTGCATATTAAAAAAGTTTGCAGCTTTCTAATGTACTTCACTACTAGGGCTGCATGATGAAATACTCACATACCTTTTTTTTTTTTTTTTTGCTAAAAGTCACTGGAAAACCGTGCAATTGGCCAGCAAAGGGAAAGCAGCAGTCAACTTCTGTCACAGCTGGATCGGGCCACACGCAGAGCTGATAAGAGGCGATGCCTTGTATCATTCAGGATTTTTTATTGCAGTTTTGCAGACATTAAGGTCAGTGTAGAAAACTGCAATGCAGTCACATTTACACAGCAATGACAGTTGTCACATGCCTTCTCCCTATTGAAGTAAACAAGGTTAAAAAACGGTAAAAGCATTTTCATTTTACTAAAGACGCATCTGACTGTACTTTCAATATCGTGTATTCAAAGCACTGTGAGGTCAGGGCCCAGGCGAGTGTGCGGAGATTCCTGAACGGCATTGAATATAAAAGTGCAGAAATGAGCACAATGTTCCTGCATACAGATACTAATAATGACATATTCAGCAAGGGTTCCTCTGTAACATGCAATTATTACAGGCCTAACTGCAGCACAGTGGTTTGTAGATGATAGTGCTCTGTAGCCACAGAAATATATATTCATAATGCAATGGGCATTTCTATAAATGCTTCCAGGACATTGTCTGTACTTGCTAGAACATGTTCAGATTGCACCATTGCTCCGTGGGTTTCATCACTGTTCAGACAATGACCAGGACCCTCACCAAGCAAATGTCCTGGTCATTATAGGTGTAACCCGCTCTACATACAGTTGGAAAGTCAATTAAATGGCCGGAGTTTGTTATTGTTAAGAAAAGAGCTGCAGAGAAATTGGCGTTTAAGACGTCAGCTTCTCCAACAAGCTGGAGTTAAAACGATGTCTAAAACTTTCCACACAGGAAGCCAAGCCAAGCTTTGTGGCTGTGTAATAAGGAGTTCAGAGATAGAACATCTCCCACTTGAGAACATTCTGCCGCTTTCTATAGGAAACCAAAGCTATAGGATCTGCAATAACAAGTCTTCAATTCTAAGGGCTCGGTAACTTATAGACAAGTATCATATCCATTTCTTAAGGCCTTAAAGGGAATCTGTCAGCTCCAAAAGACACTGCAAACTAGAGTAAGAGGTATAAATAGTGTAAGTGGTGCAGAGTCCCATTATGTAAGTTTTAACTTCATACTCGCTTGCATTCTGACATTGTCCACCCACAAACTTGCAGTAAGAAGCATTGACAGGACTCCTCCTTGAGTCCTCTCCATGACGTGCATGAGCCCGGGAGTCCTCTCAATGCATTTTACTGCAGGTTTGTAGGAAGGTAAGTGAGCATGAAGATACAAATGACATAACTGAACTCAGCGTCGCTGACACTATGCACCCCTAACTCTACTTTGGAGGGTGTTTTGGAGATTTCATTCTAGTAAAGTATGAACAACACACAGGTCCATTGAATTCAAAGGGTATATTCAGCCATCTGTTTTTTTTTTTTGTTTGTTTGGTTTTTTTTGCAGAAAAAAAGAAATGCAAGCATGCACTGCATTGGTTTGCCTTCCAGACCAAACATGCCTATTCCAATTTAGGGATTCATGGCTTCCATGTTTCGCAGAACATTGCTAGCAAACGCAGAACGGCCACTGTGTTTTTTCATGCACGCGAAAACAGATGACACACAAAGGGCAAAACAATGGACGCACTGAACAAAACAAACAGATGCAACACAGACGTGGCCTCAGCCGAAAACCACAGCATTTTTTCCATGGATGAAGGATGGGCATGGACGTAAGGCCTAACTCTTACCAAATGAATTGTTGTCTGAAGCCAGAGTAAGACACCCTACTAAATCTGCCTCTGCCACCGCATAGCTACAGATCACGAATAGATCACGCCGTGTGATCTACTGTTGTCACTGATAGATCCTCTGGGTCACTTTCTGTTCCCTGTAGATGACATTCAGCCATTTCCATACAGTTCTTCATCTCCCTTCCATTATTGCCTCAATGTTTCCTGCTGTGAATCACAGCATGAATTTTGCAAGCAATATGGCCGCCGGAAGATGGGTTACAATATTTTAAATAAAGAACAGATTACAATGAAGGTTAGAGGTGGGAGTACAGTTTATTGTGCTGCTGAACTGAGCTTTTAAACGAGTCACAAAAAAACCCACACTTACAGATCTGCTGGTCTCCAGCTGTACTCACATGGCTGCTGGTCAGGGTGTAGTCAGCCTTGGATGGAACTGGAGTAAACCATGAAACAAGATTATACATTAATTTATAAAATAAAAAGAGAACGAACCTATTCAAAGCTTTCTACAATATCACTGGGTGGAATACTGTAAACAGGAGGAGAAATCAATCTATGTAAAAAAAAACAAACCAGATGACGTTCCGTATGGCATCCATGTTTCCGTTTTTTTTGTGGATCCATTGTAACAATGCCAATCCTTGTCAGCAAAACGGACAAAAATGGGACACGTTCTATCGGTTTTGCAGAACAGAAATACGGACATACGGAAACGGAATGCACACGGAGTACCTTTCGTTTTTTTTTGAGGACCCATTCAAATGAATGGTTCCGCATATGGTCCCCCCCAAAAAAGGGAACGGACACGGAAACAAAATACAGTCATGTGAATAAAGCCTAAGGGTCCATTCACACGTCCGTATGTTTTAATCCGCATCCGTTCCGCAAATTTGTGGAACAGAATGCAGAACCATTGATTTCAATGGCTCCCCTCCTGTTAGGCTTCATCCCCATCAATTGTTAACATCGTAGACAATATTTCTCCTTTTTTTAGCAAAATCTTACCTTCTTAATCCTGGTACGTATGTACACATCTTTTATGTAGCCGACAGCCAGTGGCATAGGTTGAAAGGAACATGAGGAGAGGTAATTTGCAATGTGATGACATCTGTAGGTAGTCTGGGAAGAAGCGAGATTCCGGCGTTTTATAGTCTGAAGACAGCAGAGATTGCAGAAAACAGCAAAAGAAAGCGTACGGAGTATTATTTATAAAGGTACAGCCAAACTTTTAATATGCTCTACAGCTCTAAACATAATCACAGGACCTATATATCCACGGCACCCATGTACCTCCACGGTCACCCATGTACCTCCACGGTCACCCATGTACCTCCACGGTCACCACGTACCTCCACGGTCACCACGTACCTCCACGGTCACCATGTACCTCCACGGTCACCATGTACCTCCACGGTCACCATGTACCTCCACGGTCACCATGTACCTCCACGGTCACCCACGTACCTCCACGGTCACCCATGTACCTCCACGGTCACCCATGTACCTCCACGGTCACCATGTACCTCCACGGTCACCATGTACCTCCACGGCACCATGTACCAACGGTCACCATGTACCTCCACGGCACCATGTACTCCACGGTCACCATGTACCTCCACGGTCACCATGTACCTCCACGGTCACCATGTACCTCCACGGTCACCATGTACCTCCACGGCATCCATGTAGATTCAAAGTAAAAACCTTTTAAAGGGAATGCGTCTTCAGAAAATTACATATTGTTTAAATTATGTTTTTATGTTAAACATTTTTAATTGTTATTTTTAATTTTCCACATAGCCGTTACACTTAATAAATGACACCACTTCCTGGTCTGTACAGATCACTTTCAGAAGTCATCTCATTATCATGACAGGCAGGATTACAATGATAGATGAATCCTTTGTAAGACAGTATCCACTATTCACATAAGGTGATATCACAGCTCTCCTGCTCCCTCCTGACCTCTGCACAGGCCAGGCCTAGAAAACTCTCATACAGAAGTCAATGGGGTCAGGTCCTGTCCATGGTGGATGCTGTAAAGCAATTCTCTGAGTGCTGTTAATAATAACTCAGGCAAGATGGCCGCCCCCATAATCATTTTCAGAAAACAGAATAAAAACATCTGTAATCAGAAAATGAAACCAGATTCTAACAAAGGCTCTGTGTTTGATCTGGTTGTAACTGCAGAAAACATTTCGGCGGCACATTCCCTTTATGTTTGGAGCCTATAGATATCACATGAACCAGTGATGGGCACTGAAGAATCTCGATCCCAGCCATAGGAAGGCCGAGATGTACAAAGGAAACTGGCAAGAGCCAAGTGCACATTATTTTCCACCTCTGTAGTCATTAAAACACATGTCAAAAACATAACGTGCCTTGAAGCCGTTTCTGATTTTCGGTTGTCACTGGCAATGGGTCGGCTGCCAGATTCATGTGCCGTCACCAAGAAGCCTAGAACAGTTTGCAGCTTACATGGTCCAATGACCCAAAACGAGCGACATTTAGTGGTTTCAGATAATAACAAGTGCAAGTTCCATGGAAATTCAGAGAAGATGAAATGTAAAACTTGAAGGGAGGACAGAGAACACTACAAAGGAGGACAACTCCTATCTGACAATTCACACTGTACAGGGAAGGTAAACTACTAAAGGTAGTGAAATCTCTCCATATGGACGCCTGTTTGAGAAGACCTTACCTTACAATGCACTGAACAAGTAGCCATTGAGCAGATGTTGGGTATAAAATAAATCTATTCAATATGTCCGGCACCACAGAGAGACGCAGAATGTGTACAGCATGTAATGTTACACAACACACTGGAGAAGAAGTAAAGGGTAAATGTGCATCTGAGACTGCAGGCCCACAATGAGGGGTTACTGCAAAGGGTTAATTAGTATAATGTCACATTGCTAAGTTAAATGTCTCTGTACCTGATGGCATTCACATCTTGGCCCACTGTATTAGGTTCCCAGGAGATGGACCTGGGTCTACCTCCTGGTTAGAGTCAGTGTGGAGTGTGTCTCTAGCTGTGCTACGGTCAAGACGTACATGTGCAAGATCCTCAGAGCTAGGCCAGAGCTCAGAGAACCACCAATTCTGAGAACTCTTCAGCCAAGAAAGCACATTTACCACCAAAGTGCTCCTGAGATAAGTGACTTAGAAGGTCTAGAACCCACAAGGTCACGCACTGGAAGTCAGACGGCAAGGTACTGTATTGTGCACGTTTATGGCAGAAAAACGTTGCTGCTCTGAGAGGGAACTTTGCTAACACATCCTTCCATGCGTTGAGACGGTTTGGACAACCATATCTTACATCTCACCCCTTATACTGGGAATTGCAGAGGCCTCACTGCATGCCTAAGGCTCTGCAGAGAGACTTAGAGACAGAGAGAAGGGGTACTATAACCCTCATCATTGCTACTGTTTATGCGCTACCATTGGGGAAGAAATGCACTGTTACATGCTTTGGAATTGTGTATTATTATCAGATGAACTACTACTCCCATTTTGCACTTTAGTAAAGAGAGACTTTTTTGGCCTGGTTTCTGACTCCGATGGTCACGTCATCTACTCTCCTGTCTTGAACCCAGACAAATGCTTAATACCCAGAGCACCCCAACTACGACCAGATGGGAGCCCCACCTTCAGGACGTGCCCTGTGTGAAGAAAGGGTGCGCCCTCCAATCACTGCATGGGAGATTGGCACTGTGATCCGCGAGTACCCTCCAAGCAACTACCACTCCCAGCCACTCCGCCAGCAAGTCACTGTATGATGGTTAACATTAGCGTATAAGGTAATGAGGATTAGGCATTAAAGGGTTTTGCAAGTCTCAGACATTGATGGTATATTGCTAGGATATGTTATCAATGCTATCAGAGGTGGGACTTGCACCTATCCTGAGAACAGGGCCCCTGAATTGAAGGAGCATGTGTGACGAATTATTTTCAGCACTCCCCTAGCAGTGACTGGAGAGTGTCTGCACATGCACAGCCACCTCTCCATTTACTGAAAACAGTCAGCACACAGATAGTTTTCGAAAATCCACAGTGGTGAATAGAGGATAGCCATTCACTCTCATTCACGTCAGTGGGGCCAGTCCTGGATACTGGGGCTGAATATGTATTAGGTAGGTATTAGACATGTATATGCAGTTTTATGCTACCATCACCACTTCTGAAATGTGGGCATTGTAAAGTACGTCAGTGAGCTTCACTGTAGATTTATCACTGTAACTTTTGTAGAAAGTGATTGGCATTTCTAGACAATAGTATAGGGTTAGGTGATCAGTATCTGATCAGTGGAGGTCCGACACCCCTGTCGATCAGCGGCGTTCACAGTTTTTCCTAGGCCCGCGAAAATAACAGGGGACTTTCTAATGCCTTGACAGAATTCCGTTATGACATCCGTGCGGTGTCCATTTTTTTAGTTTATTCTTTGCAGACTCATATAAACGAATGGATCCGTGTGAGGTCCCAGGTCTCCACACATCATCATCCAGTTTAACGCAGGTTATGTGACCGCTGCAGATAAAGACTAGCCACAGCAATGAAATGTCTTCCTTGCATCAGGTCACTGGCCACGTGATGCGTGGGTGACACGTGACCTGCATCAAACCGGATGTTGAGGCGTGGAGACCCGGCATCTGCACACCTGGCAGGGCAGAGATGGGATGTATGATTACCACCACACTGGGAGATCTGTAGAAAAGGTCCCCAGGGGTGGACATCCCCCATAAAGATACATCAGATTTATCACACATCGTGTCGCCCTCTGCTCCGTATCAGAGAGGAGGACCCCCATCACTATGGCATCCATATGCTGTAATATGTAATACCATGTTGAGACTGCACTTACATAAATCTAGAAATCCCCACTATGAGATTAAACAGTTTCTGAAACCACTACACGTCCTACGGTTTTAGATGCCTGCACCGTCCACACCGAGGTCTGCGTGAGTCTTGGTCAGGTTAAAGTTTCCTAAAATGTTATAATCAGTTAACCACGCTCTGATGTGTCTGCTGAACAGATTCATTTCTGCAGAAGACAGTATCTGGGATCTGAGGAGCTCTTTGATCTTCTACATTCAGAACATGTGCAATCTATTGCTCCCGGCCGCCCCATGCTGAGGAATGCTCCGTGCACACAATAGGTTTTCCTTCCACTGTCCATCCAATCTTCCTTGCCCCGACCTTCCACAGAAGGCCGCAGATGTAGAGTTGCATCTGGTGGCATCGTCTTCTCCAGACACATATTGTTTTAATAGATATCAAATAAAAGCGTAACGTTTTGCCACACAGTCCAGAGGAATTCTTTTGTCATTTGCCAGATCTTTTATATATTTTTTGCCTTTGGCTAATGAGAGGTTAGGTAGAAGGTCATGAGTTCCTGAGAAGAGAAGTGAAGGCTGACATGTCCAAATCACCAAATTCTACGTGGCAGCATCAGCGTATTAACGCTCACCGCTCACAATGGAATAGAAAGTAAGGAGGCCGTTCTCTTCTACAGCCCCAGAAGTAAACGTATACTGTACATACATATCTATCCACTCCTTATACAAGGGCAATAGCACCTAGAATGCTGCCTACCCATCACTAGAGATCAGCAGTGACATCACTGAGAATGCAGCCTATCCATCACTAGAGATCAGCGGTGACATCACTGAGAATGCAGCCTATCCATGACTAGAGATCAGCGGTGACATCACTGAGAATGCAGCCTATCCATTCACTAGAGATCAGCGGTGACATCACTGAGAATGTAGCCTATCCATCACTAGAGATCAGCGGTGACATCACTGAGAATGCAGCCTATCCATTCACTAGAGATCAGCAGTGACATCACTGAGAATGCAGCCTATCCATTCACTAGAGATCAGCGGTGACATCACTGAGAATGCAGCCTATCCATGACTAGAGATCAGCGGTGACATCACTGAGAATGCAGCCTATCCATTCACTAGAGATCAGCGGTGACATCACTGAGAATGCAGCCTATCCATGACTAGAGATCAGCGGTGACATCACTGAGAATCCAGCCTATCCATCACTAGAGATCAGCGGTGACATCACTGAGAATCCAGCCTATCCATCACTAGAGATCAGCGGTGACATCACTGAGAATGCAGCCTATCCATTCACTAGAGATCAGCGGTGACATCACTGAGAATGCAGCCTATCCATGACTAGAGATCAGCGGTGACATCACTGAGAATGCAGCCTATCCATTCACTAGAGATCAGCGGTGACATCACTGAGAATGCAGCCTATCCATGACTAGAGATCAGCGGTGACATCACTGAGAATGCAGCCTATCCATTCACTAGAGATCAGCGGTGACATCACTGAGAATGCAGCCTATCCATGACTAGAGATCAGCGGTGACATCACTGAGAATCCAGCCTATCCATCACTAGAGATCAGCGGTGACATCACTGAGAATCCAGCCTATCCATCACTAGAGATCAGCGGTGACATCACTGAGAATGCCGCTTATCCACTCAGTGGGATCAGATCTTTTGCTTTGATCAGAGATGACGCCCTTTGCACAGCTCAGTTAGAACACAATTAAATCCAGAGGTCACACTGTGGAACGGAGGCGATTCTGCACCACTGAATTATAGAACTCTTCCTACTCAGGCCTCACCAATGTTTGAAGTCTACTCCGATAGTAAAACACTATCCCCATGTATCTATCCTTTGTCTCATGAACGAGCTCCGCATTGGCCTCACCAACAGCTGGTGGCCCCTCAGAGTTTGAGATCCATGTAATTTCATTGCTCTGGGGCCCACGTGTCTGCGCTGATGTTCTAAGACTCCAAATGTGATAACTCTGAAAGAGAAGAGAACGCAGGTCCCTTCCTGCAGTAATAAATAATGACTTGAGTCTGGAAATTTATATATCCTGCTGGGACAACACAATCAATACAAACAGACAAGAGCACGAGCTGAGAAAAATGTATTTTAAAATAAAATAAAAACCACAGCGAGTGCATGGATTTTAAATTACAATTTTTCAAGGCTTGTCTAACTCACAGTAAAAAAATATTGCTGTGAATTTGGAAACCACGGACTATTTAGCACAGCAAGTAATACAGCAATAAGTGTACGGGGCGTAAGACAAAATAAATCACCTCCTCTGGAAAAAGATTAACAATCAGTATATCCGCCAGACTGGCAAAATCTTTCATGGCCCCGTTTACTCTAAAAAAAAGAAAAGCGCCTGGTGCAATTGTGCAATGCTTAAAAAATTCACTTTGGGATCCTGAAACCACAAAATCATTCCTCCTGTTTATTCATGTTCACTGTGGTGAGGGAACGACGCTCCGAGCCCAGAGGGGGCATCAATCAGAGGAAACCCAGTGGAAAAGTAAGCAGAACGCGCACCCAGTTTTGTAAAGTAACACCCGGGCCGACACTAAAAGACGATGATCCAGCAGAATCCACGACCGTCTGCTGAGCAAAATAAAATCTAGGAAGGATCTGTGTAACAGAAATGTCCGCCTACAGGGTGCATGTAAATCAGATTCAGCTATGGAAATGACCCCCAGTATCATATATCAGTGAGGAAAACATAAAACTTAGAAAAACATGACTTTTTCCGATGGTATTTGGACAGAATGCACCAAAGTGAGTGAGAACTGAGCACAGAATTCATATAACAGAATTAGGCTACCTTCACCTTAGCGTTTTTGAGATTCTCTGCCGGATCTCAAGACTGGGCCAAAATGGTTCAGTTTTATCCCCATTCATTGTCAATTAGGACAAACCTGATCAGGACGGATCAGTTTCGTTTTGTATGTAATGTTACTGTCAAACCTCAATAAAAGTTATTTGATGGTAAGATAAGTTTGATGGCACCCTTGTAGGATTTGTAAGGGTTGTCAGCCGCTATTCCACCACAAAGAGACTTGATAGGAAGGGGCAGTGACTGGGCGGTAGTAACCAGCTTGAGATCAGGCTCAAGTGACATTGCGGCCGTATCTCGCAGTTCTGAAGGCTCCCTACAGCATTATGTGTAACACGTCTTCCTCTGGGCTGTTTTCTTTGGCTCTTGGGGTTTCCCTCAAAGTATCTAAAGGCAATTTCCTCTCTCACGTGCTCTGTGACGCATGCTGGTCAATGTCCATGTCCCTATTCACATGTACTTATCTACAGGTCCTGTAGGAGTATTCCTAATTGTTAATCACCTTCTCTCCGCTGTAACATATCAATGGCAGTGTAATGTGCAGACAATGCGGCTGGTTAGTGAAATGACGTGATAACGACAGGTGACGGTGCGTGGGACACATATCCATCAAACATGGGTATTAATTCCATTTATTGCACCTTTTTTTTTTTTTTAACCTCTTTGGCATTTTTGTAGAATTCTTCACAGCTCCAGCTTAGGCCAAGTATATATTACCCCTACCCAGGACATGCACCACACGTACACAACAGTATACCTTACAGCTATGCACGTCCGCCATAAACTACTTTTTTTAAAAAAAAAAATTCCATCTACCCTTCTGCATGACTGCCGATTCCTGAATCCTTGTAGAACTGCCCTTTAAGACATGGTGTTACATAACCAGAAAACATAAAAAGTCGATTATGCAATCCCCGACCTGATTTACAACATCTGTTTAAACAGGTGACTCTCGGAGCGGAGAAACATCTGCCACTGCAACTCCTGTCAGATCCCATCATCATCACTGACACTATCGACAGTCCTGACTGGATCCAGTTGATAACTCCTGACCCATTAACAGTATAATGGCACAACAACGAGGCTACATCATGGAAGAAGAGAGCAGGGTGCTAGGCAACGTCCATAATAAAAGCGAGGCAGTATTTAGGGAGAGCAGCAGATGCCGTGCTCTGTAAATGAACCCCTTCATTACATCTGAGTCTTCTCCCTTTATCTGCACGTTAGACACACCATAACCCACAAAGTGCCTAGATTACTTCCAAATGTTTCCAAGATGAAAATGTTCCACTCTCAAGGAAAAAAGGGGGAGAAGGAGTAGGAAAATGAAGTGAATGGAACCATATAGTTCTCAGAAAGAGAGTGACCTCATCTGGCGTATGACAATGTATGGACTGCAGTGCACATGGCCATCAGATCTTCCCAGTAACATGAGTCAGGACAGCTTGCAATCTTCAGTGTCAAATCACAGAGGTAAGAATTGTAAAAAATCATCTTTGTGGCCTCAAAGCCAGGAAAAGGGGGTGTGCCACCTAAAATCTTATTCTAATAGATGGCAGTATGATCACCCCCAACCTTGTGTCGATATGGCAGGACATGAGGTCCGCTGCCCATTTTACAGGTACATGGGTCACGGTGGCAGGACCTGGGCAGCTGGTATAATATACTTACAGCTGATATAAGAAGAGACGCACTGACGTTGAGAAGATCAGAATATCAGGTACCACTGAAGTCGGTAACAGAAATGGTGATATGAATCTTGTGCATGATCTCCGTGTATAAATGTCATGAGCTTACTGTACAAACACAACTCTCATTTTCCACCATGTCCTCATGCCCCCATGCTGCTGTGGGTTACAGCAAAAGAATTTACAACATTCCTTTATTTTGCCTGCATCTGATGACTACGGGCAGAAGCCTGCACACGGGAGGAGTTCACGCTTGCAGTTTTGCAGATTACCTTCATGCAGGCCAATACATAATAAAAGGGGCTCTAAAGCTACAGCAATGTTCTCCCTACTGAAGGAAGATACCCGGACGGTCTGCAATCTATCCCAATCTACTGGAGCCAACAGAAGACCATTCACATATTTAGCTGAGAATCTCTACTTACATACAAGAGTATTAGCCACACATCCATCACAATCCTGTGATACCTGAAGACACAGCTGAATCCATCCATCACCATAATCCTCTAGTCAGGTCCTCATTACATAGAGATAATGTATAGTCGTCAGCAGCCCAGCCAACCCTGGGGCTTTACGAAGTTAGACAAACATTTATGGAGCAGTTACATGAGGGTTTTCAGTCACCAAACCTACCTTAATCTAAAGAACAGGCACATTCCACTGGGAAGCCATGAGCTGCAATATATTCAGTGCAGACAAAAAGACTGAACCTATTACACATAAGATTTAATACTGGCCAGACCAGCGGACCATCTAATGTCTATGGGGGTGTCCCGACTCTACGACCGATGGCAGATGTTGAGGGAAAGAACAATGAAGCATGTTGGATGTTACAGAGATAGTAACAGTAAGATTTTAAGTTATTTTGATTAGTGGGGGTCCCAGCATTAGGTCCCGTGGATAAGGGGATAGTTAAAAAACTTGGCACAACCCCCTAAAGATGATTCTCACCAAGATAAGCCTCCAGCAGAGGTGTGCGGCAGTGGCCTATTCCCCTACACCTAGTGTAGTTAGTGTCTAGCCATTCGTAACCAGTTCACATCTTCATCCATTACGCAGTGGACGGAGCTTTTAATTGCAGCGCTGCTCCTATACACTACAATGGTCGGAGCTGTGTAGTTCTGCCACCAGAGCTACCCTGAAACAACAAGTGAACGGTAGGAGTGTGAGATGTCCGACCGCTGCTGATCAGAGAGTGGTGGCTTATCCTGAGAATAGGCCATCGGTAGTAAAGAAGTGGACAACCCCTTTAAGGTGATCACACCATATACTGTACGTACTGATACGCAGGAACATTACAGCTTTTTTCAGTAGAAAACATTAAATGTGGGCATCTTCACACCACAACACATTCTTGCTCAGCAGATTTAGTGTTTTGGCCTGTCGGTAGAGTAATCTGGATGACAGAGTGTATCTGCAGAAAGGTTCAGTTAATTTCCGGAGGCTTGGACATCCAGATGTTTGGAAGGCCCAATAAGGAGTGATGTGGCTCAGCAAACGTTTTCCACTTCATTCAGAAGATTACATGGTGGATGAAGGCTGGTCTATGGGGCCAAGGAGAAGGATGCCAGAACGTCTATGCCAAGGAGCAGGATCTTTTTATTTTATAAGTCAGGTGAGATTAACATTTTCAATGGTGAATTATGGTTTCAGTTTTACTAAGTTATGTGCAATTTATGCAGCTCAATGCTAAATCACAGGGAATGAGTAATCCTTACTCAAAGTTTGTAAAATAAAAACGGACTTGAGGCATAGCCTGGCTACAGCCTGGGTCTGAAGATGCGTGTTACATATTTGCTTCATGTTTTATTTCAGATGCGTTGGAGCAATAAAAAGTTTTTGGAAAAATGGAGAAAACAATAAAGATTTACAGTGCAATGTGCAGGCGCAGGGAGAAGTGGCTGGTGGGCAGCTACCCCATACCTTCACCGTCAACAAAAGAAGGGGGTAGGTTAAATTTGCAAACCTATAGGGAAGTCACAGTAACCAGATGGAGTTGGCCCTGTTAACATTTGTTGTCTAAGAGTCTGCCACGTATAAAACTAAGACAAATTCATTGAATTAAGAATTATTTTAGCTGAAAGTTCACCTAAACTGACCAGAACTAACGTTTTTGACTGAAGATCCTGCAGTGTTCTCATACGGGAGGGCGGTGGTAATCCTGTTCAAAGCTCAACCGTGTGAGAAGAAGCCAGTGTTGATTCACAATCCCTTTGATTTGTCATTTTTTCCTTGCAGACAAAACGGCTTCATGGAAAAAGACATGTCTAATTTACTGCTCACCACTGATATTGGCCACTGTGCATAGCCCATAAAATCTCCATTGAAATGAGAATGGTGTCACCCTTGGATCAGCGCACATAAGAAAGTCTGTGCAACATGGAAAGGAGCTTGTAAATATAGAACATAGTTTAAAAGAGCTATCCTGGGATGCCCCCAAAAATGGCAGCCCTTAAAGGGGCTGTCTCCATTCATTCCTATGGGAGAGCGAAATTAGCCGAGAACTGGCTTAGCTATTTCCATCAGCCCCATTGAAGTGTTTCGGATTGGTGACCGCTCTTGCACGGTGCGCTTCCCAAATATTTAATTGGGACTGCTGAAAATAGCCAAGGGAGAATTCACTTATCTGTTCTAAAGATAGGTGTGGGTCCTAGATATGCCCCCAATGTCTGAGATTGAAACACCCCTTTAAAGGGGAAAGCAAAACGATAGCAAGGAGTTAAAAGAACGTGTCCTTGTATAAACTAAACTGGCTGGGATCAATACCCAAGAGCGGAACTCATGGACTGTTACTGGTGGGGTGTACAGACAACTACTGGATTACTCTACCTATAGTTGAAGTCATACGTTTCCAGCCACATTCTTTAAAGTTCAGTTTCTGAAATTGCTGGCATTTAATCCCTGGCCACATTCCTTATTAGGTCCTTAGGATCCCTATCAGATTTAAAAAATGTGAAATGTCAGAATAAAAACAGGGATAATGACTTTTTCAGCTATTATTTCTATCATCACATTCCCAGTGGCTGAGAACTTTACCAGGTAACTAGTATTTAGCAGCACTGCATTTAAATTCTCTAACTTGGTAACACGTTTTGAGTCGCCTTCCACAAGCTTCTCAAGTGGCTGGAATTTCGGTTCAGGGCTGGTGAGGGCTGTAGCCCCCTTGCTCGCACACACACTTTCTCAGGTCTGCCCATATATTTGTTATGGGACTGAGGTCAGAGCCTTGTTATGGCTGCTCCATTACCATCACAACGTTGTCCTGTGGACATATACTTGGGGATATGGTCCATCTAGAAGAACCATTTGTGCCGAAGCTTTAACTTCCTGACTTGTCTTGAGATATCCAAATTTTCCATATCTCCACATAATTTTCCTTCCCCATACTGCCATCTATTTTCTGACATTTCACACTCTTGAAATCTAGCAGTGATCCTAATGGACCTAAGAGAATGTGGGGAATGTGGACGAGGATTAAAAGTCAGTAATTGCTAAAAACTGAGCTTTAGTGAACACAACCTACTGTATATTTGCCTATAGAATACAATGGTGGACAAATGATTGTACTACCCCTCCAAGCTAAATCTTTAACCAGTCTATCCCTAATCTAGTGCCAGACATAGATCTACCATGGCTTCATAATGACACAAGATTTAATAAGAAATCTCCTGGCCCAACTGCTGGGCCGCAATCAATGTTAGGCAATGTTCTGCTACTTGACTCTGAAAATAACAATATTTCAGTTGCAAAGGAACATCATAAAGGAATACACTGAATAAGAATTCACACTGCTCTCTCTGCCATTACCTACAACTGCGCTAAAAGCAGAACGTCTGTGCTGTGCATTCTGTTAGAAGCAAGGTGATGGAGGACCGGCATAGAGGACGCACAGTTAAGAAACACTTGTGGTGCTAAACCATTCTGACAGCAACATGAAAGATCAGATTCAATGCTATTAAACATTAAAGGAACTGGAGGGCCATGGAGCAGAAGAGGGAAATATGTGACCACACAGCTGTTATACAATTCTCTTTGCTCTGCTGGTATCCAACAAATAATGGCCTAAAGTAAAAGTGGATACAGATGGTGCAAGCTGAGATGACCTACTTCTACTCATACTTCATATACCAGTATGTGAAAGCGTGACAAGGTAATCACAATCTCTGCAGAAAAGATCACGGACATCTAGACGAGGTAAGAAACGGGAGCACATTATACACATGCCATTACCCTTCTTATAGCATACAAACCAACAAACCACCACATTAACATAATCAACACCTTGTATAGAAAAGCAATAAGGACATGAAAGTGATATGGGTAGGTTCATAAATATGGTTTAGACAGCCTAATCGTTTCTGATTTATCACAGTGGCCGATGCTGGAGGATAAATGTGGCATCTTTAGACTGCATAGTTTAGTTCAGTGATGGCTAACCTCCGACACTCCAGCTGTGATGCAAGTATACATATTGGGAGTCGTAGTTTTACCACAGCTGATGTGCCGGAGGTTAGCCATTACAGGACTAGTTTATACCACCTACCAGTTGGCTTAATTTGCACCAGCGTTTGGGTCAAATTCTGGTGCAATATTGGAATATCATAAGATAAACTACCACCCCCCTTGGCAAGCAAAAAGTGCCTAAAACCTTTAATACGTGTAGTGTTTTGCATTTACAATGGTATGTGGGCAGAAGACCTGGTATTTTCATTTTTTAAAAAAAACATTATTGCATTTACAACAGTGAATTCTTCCTTTGAGGACACCCCGGACCAGGAACTTTGCAGCAGAAAAACCTCTGAGGAAAAAAAGCAATTGCCATCAACATGTTCAACAAAACCTGCAGGTTTGGAATAGTCTAATGATGCCAGAGCAAATACTGCACATTGACAGAACATTAGGTGTTCAGGGCATGATAGGGCGAGTACTTCCATTCTACCAACAATGAATTACAGCTGGTTAAAGAGGTAAATCCACAAATCCATTTGGAATTAAAATACAAGCAGCAACACAATACGCTAATAACATTAAAGGGGTTATCCCATCTTGGACAATGGGGGCATATCGCTAGAATATGCCCCCATTGTGTTATAGGTGCGGGTCCCAGCACCTATATCGAGAACGAAGCGGGGGAGCTCTAAGCCTGGAGGACGCCGGGTTTCCCGGGGTCCAACCACCACCAGTTGCAGCTCCCCGCTTCGCTCATAGAAATGAATGGGAGCTCAAGCGCGGCCCGGCTCCCATTCATTTCTATGGAGCCGACGGAGACCCGCACCTATAAAACAATGGGGGCATATCCTAGCGATATGTCCCCATTGTCCAGGATGGGATAACCCCTTTAATAAAATACGTGTAATAAGGTTAATAGAAAATCTTTTTGTCTTTTTTTATTATTATTATTTTGTGACTTCTTACCCTTTGGTGGACCACATGATCTTCCTGACGTCCCAGTAGTTTAGAACACTCCTAACCCCGTCCTTATACATCGCAGCTTCGCTTTATTGTCTCCCTCCACACAGGGATGCATAACCAGGGCGGATTCACGCACCACGCCAACGCTGAGAAAAGAAATAAAGACAAATGTTGCTGACTGTCCTGCAAAGTGAATGCAGCATTAGGGGGACCATAAAAGCCGGGGGCTGGTGTGTGGTATTTGAACCCCTCCCCCCCCCCCCCAAAAAAAAAAAGGAATTTTTTAAATGTAATTATAATTCAGATTACTGAAGAAACAATTATAGCAATGTGTAATCTCTGTACTAATTACTTTCAGATAAAAGAAATCCAAAATTGTGATAAAAGTCTCTATGTAATGGGAGTTTTCTCAACACCATTCAGTGGAAGCCAGATACTTTCTACTCATCACAGAGTTTACACTCCATGCTAAAACTCTGCAAATGCTGCCAAAATTTTCCCAATTAGATGTTTTCGATTCAAACTGGCAACAGGACATTAACCACAGAGGAGAAAACATGGAAAACACACAGCTTCATTTAGGATCGCGAGAGGTCACATTTTATAATGTCAGAGCTCAGCATTTCTAACACTATGACGTGCACCCTGCCTTCAGTTACATGACCTCCTCCAGCAAGATGGCAGCGGATGCAGAGGAAACAACAATACTACACTTTATGGCCACGGTTATTGCACACACAGTATGTACAATGTCATTCTGGAACGCAGATACAATCCTGCCAGCAATGTACTTCTGAAGGAAAAAACTAAATCGGAGGGTCATGTTTTACTATCTTCACAAACTACTTCTAGGATTTTAAAGGTTATCATGTGTCGGTTCATCATACTTTTATACTTACTTATCCTCTTTATGATTACTCTTATAGGGATGTGACAAAAATGAACATGTATTAAAAAAAAGGGCCTGTAACGTCGACAACCTTCTGTAAATGAAAACCTGCAGAGTTTTTTAATTGCTAGTTATTGCCACATATACTAGATAAGCTTTCCAATTTGCCAGGTAAGAAAAACAAGATAACCAACTCACAAGCTCCAGGTTTGGGTATCGATATGAGGGCTTCTTCTACCTGGTCTCGTGAACGCCATATTCTCCACCTAGTAAATAATAAAACCATAAAGCAATATTGTTACACGATGCAGACGCTGTTCTGGGCCATAAATGACTTAATTACTTATAGGAAAGAAGTCACAAAAGCAGCTGTGCAGTTTATGTCAGCCGTTTAATAATGATTACGTATTTCAGCTGGTTACATCATATTGTCCATGGAGAAGGACAGTAGACCCTCCAGGCAGACATCTGTTATAGGTGACCCATCCTAGTCTAGCCTAGGGTGGTAGAATAAAGTTGTGAATGACACATCGAAGACCTATGGCAGGTCGGACAAACAGATGACCCTGCTGATGTCAGCACTGGTGTTCATATGCAAGAAAATAATTGCAGCACAAAACTTTTGCAAAGAAATAAAGTTTAGAAGTTTAAGACCACACTCGGGAAGTAATGTTTTCTCAAGCATAAGGCTTTGAGTCTGGCTTCCATCTCTGTTTTTGCTCTAAAAAGTCAGAGCCAAGGAAGGTTGAAGCCAAGGAAAAGATTCGCTTATTGCTGTTCCAGCAGCAGGACAAAAACATGATGCCATTCCGTATGCTGCTCCTTAAGATGCTGCCAACCCTTTCTGTCTGAAGCAAGTAAAGCTGCCCCAGCTGAAAACTGACTGTACGTAGAATCGTGTCCTCTGCAGATAGCTCAATGTCTTTATATTCCAGTAAAGCATACATAGTCTGTTCCATGAATGTTGTCCAAAAATACAATGCTCGGTAATAGAACATTTCAAAACGTGGCCAGAGACAGTTTGATATTTCCAATACTAACGTGTGTGAAGCCTCTCAGCCACTAGGTCTTATTCTATTGAAAAATATTGGAGATTTTAGTGGGAAAAAATGATGCAAAAAACAAAACAAAAAAAAAACAATGTAACATTCTTGGCAATACTACTTGTAGAACATACTTGTAGTGTTCTGACAATAACGTTACAGAAGAGTCCGCCACCGCTTACTGCTGCCAAACCCACCAACCATCTAATAATCATGGGGCCTCCCGACTCTCCCCCGTCTCAGGTAGTTGGATTGGGGGTCTGGGAACAGCTGTCTCTCCACTCCCTGCTCAAGACACATGCATACTCGGCTGATCCCAGTGTTGATGGGTATGCAGGGTCAGGAGAGTCAGGCTATTTTCACATCTTCATCACAGGCTCCCTTAGCGGCCTCTGTCACAGGTCTATTGCGTTATTTTGTCCAGTGAAAGGATGGACTCTACTGGAAACCTGATGGCCCCCATTACAGTCTGGGGGATCTGTAGGGTGCGGTTCACTGGAGTTATTTGTCAGACACGCCGCTTTACTTCTATTTTCATTATTTGGTTCCTAAAGAACATAATAATGGAAATAATAAGTGGAGATGTGAACATAGCCGCAGCTACCTCATGTCTATCACCAGCCTATGCAATACTTCACTATACATTCTGGTGACGACACCTGCAGCGCATGGGGCACAGTACTTTGATCTATGGCATGCTGCAATCTTCTCTAAGGTAGAACAATTCAATAATGTATGTATTAGTTGGAAGAAGGATGTGTCTTATGGTCGTGTCAACCAAACAACTTACCATCCTCCAAAAAACCAAAAAACGTCAGACCTCTTTAATACGCTCTTTAAAACTTTTTTAATATGATGGAATGAAAAGAGGAAACAGCTTTAAAGGGAACCTGTCATCTCCGAAACACCCCCCTGAACTAGAGTAAGCGTATAGTGTAAGTGATGCTGAATCCAAATATGTAAGTTTTATCTTCGTACTCACTTCCATTCTGACGCTGTGCTCTGACAAACCTGCAGTAAAATGCACTCACTGGACTCCAGTGCTCACTCACATAATGGAGAGGACTCAAAGAAGAGTCCAGTGAGTGCATTTTACTGCTGGTTTGTCAGAGCACAGCGTCAGAATGGAAGTGAGTATGAAGATAAAAATTACATAATCGGATTCAGCATCACTTACACTATACAACACTTACTCTAGTTCAGGGGGTGTTTCGGAGATGACAGGTTCCCTTTAAGTCGATGAACTCACTGTGATGACTTCTAGACTTCCCCGGCTCTAGGATCCTGAAGAAGCTGCGTCAGTGACCATCTGCAATAGCAATAAGAGCAGCAGACATGACATTAGGCCTGTACACGCAATAATGAGCTCAGCAGATGTAATATACGGGAGCCTTACCACCTAAGACAGGAATAAATCTATCCTTTCCCCATTCACAGAGCTGCCAATACTCCGCTCGTTTTACTAGTTACAATGAACCTGTTTCTGGCCATTTTATTGCATTACTGCATAACGCTATGTGAACTTTCTATTACAAGAGGAAAAAAATAGGGCAGATCCTTTAGTTAATAGAAAATGGATTATGTTCTCACCCAAACAGCTCAGCCTGGTAGCTGAGTCCTTACGATTGATTCTGGGGCCATTCAAGTTTTACAAGCTAAAATGAAACAGTCTTCAGCGACTACAAAACAACGAAAAGGATAATTAAAGGCGTTTTGTAACAGAAAGAAAACAGTCTAAACTGCTGATGGTGCTTCTCAAACATAAAAAAGCAATATAGTCCCATACAGAACCCACATTGCTCTCTGCTTCAGTGATGACGTTTCGACACAAGGGCATGTGACCACTGCAGCCAATCACCAGCTGGAGAAGGTGACCCCGATTTTATACGGAGGCATTCATATTCCCTTTCAGATTTTGACAGTATTTCTTCTAGGGGTGAAGATGTAATACAAAGATAATACATCATGGCTCCTGTCGGTTTGCTGTCTCACGCTCCTCTGTCCTGTGCATGGAGTCTAACTGGATTCAGAACACGTTTTATATTCCTTTCACAAAGTAAATGTCATAAACTAACCTGTCCAAGCTCCAGCGGTGCCATCCTCAGCCTCGGCTGGGAGAGACTAATGGAGGGCCGAGTCATGGACCTATCAGGTTCTGATCCACGGACTTGGCCCTCTATTTAAACCCCTTCCTGTCCATACACCAGAGCCAGTGATAGTCTTATTTGGGCTCACTAGCTGTGCTCCTGGTTCTTGTTCATGTGCTGGTTTGGATTGCTCATGTTTTCGGTCTTGGCTTTGCGATTTGCACTGTGCATCTTATCTGGTTTTGACCTCGGCTCATCTTTTGACCACTCTCCGTCTCTTGTTTTTGTACTGCATTGTCCTCCACGTTGTGACCCGTTTACGTACAACTCTGTCTTTGTGCCATTTGTTTCTAGGTGTTTGTCTCTGCACTTTAGTAGTGTAGGGACTGTCGACCAGTTGCAGTCTTGCTACCGAGGGGTTGCAATGAAAGTAAGTAGGAAAAGTGGGATGGGTTCTAGTTTAGGGCTCAATGTTCGTGTCTGGGTTCATTTACACGGCCCTTCTATGTGTTAGGTGGGGCATGACTTTATTTGTGCCGCTTGGCAACTAAGTATGAACCTATAGCTATAATGTGCTGCCCTTTTAACCTCATAGATGGCTTTGTGTGAATCACTTTTAAGCAGCAGGGTAACTGGGAACATCTTTGCTGTATGACATCAGTAACATCTGTACATTGTCTCCATGTGATGACATATGGAATAGCGCAGACCCTCAGCCAGTAAAACATTTACAGCGGAGGGGAGGAACCGAGCACCACAATGTCCAGAAGTAGAAGATGACACGTAGAGAGATTACACTAAACAGAAAGGGAGACACATGAGAAACGTAAAGGTTCAAGGGGCCGGCTTGTTTCCTGCATGTGGCAGCCAGGTAATAATAGAGAGAGGCAACGTCTGATACATAAAACTCATATCCGTACTTGTTCTCATGTCTGTGATTTAGCAGGATTAAGTTTCCTTAAAAAACCATAGCACATATTTTCTGTGATCTGAATGTAGATCATAATTTGTAACACTACATTAGGTACAGTATATTTTATGTATAGACACTAGGCAAGCTCAACATAAAAAGTATAAGAAACAATACATTACTTATTCTGAACTGATCCTGTGTTACATCCTGTATTATACTCCAGAGCTGCACTCCGTATTCTGCTGGTGCAGTCACTGTGTACATACATTACTTATCCTGTACTGATCCTGAGTTACATCCTGTATTATACTTCAGAGCTGCACTCACTATTCTGCTGGTGCAGTCACTGTGTACATACATTACTTATCCTGTACTGATCCTGAGTTACATCCTGTATTATACTCCAGAGCTGCACTCACTATTCTGCTGGTGCAGTCACTGTGTACATACATTACTTATCCTGTACTGATCCTGAGTTACATCCTGTATTATACTCCAGAGCTGCACTCACTATTCTGCTGGTGCAGTCACTGTGTACATACATTACTTGCAGGTCGTTGAGGATGAGGTCTTGGGAAACAAAATGCATTTGCCTACTTCAGACATACCTTTTTGGCAAGGAGGGAGTTCTCTCTGTCTTTTATTTGTAGGATAAGCCTAATTAAGCAGGTCATTTTTCTAAAAACTCTTTATATATTACACTCGTTGCCAACGTATTTACTCCCTATAAATGTCATATCACTAACCTGTTTCTGTGGTTTATCAGGTGAGGCTGTTGATGCAGAGCGGCGCTGCTCGTTCTCTAACCATATAGACCAGGGATCTCAAACTCGTGGCCCTTCAGATGTTGTAAAACTACAACTCCCAGCATGCCCCAATAGCTGTAGGCTCTCCTGGCATGATGGAAGTTGTAGTTTTACAACAGCTGGAGGGCCACGAGTTTGAGATCTCTGATATAGACCCTATACAGGCCATTTGTTGAATCTACAACATATCTATTGGCGCTTTACTCCACGTGGAATATACAGACCTTCCATTAGAAGTGGTTTAAAACCCACTTTTATTACCCACATGGTAGACGTGGACCAAACGTCAGCAAAAGCTTAAACTCAACCCTCGATACTCCCTCTTACCGTTTCAGGGTAATCCTAATTTCCAGAACAGTAAACCATCAGCAGTATTTGGCCTTTGGCACACAGGGGGCCTCACAGGCACTCAACACTTGATGGGTATTGCTAGGAAGCGGCCTTCTACATCTCCAGTATAATACAGTGGGACCTCATCCCTTCTACTACCCCCAGGGGGGTAGTCAGTCTTATGAGACATCTTACAGATGGGGACTGAGGCGACTTTTTCCTTATATCCACTCAGCATCTGGTAAAAGATTACCAGATTTTACCATATCCTCAGGTCGCCCCACAGTTATACCGCTCATGTAAATAACAACCCAGCCATTTCTCTTCACTGCTTTAAAGGGGCAGAGCGCTGTGGATGACACTATTAAAGGGGTATTCCGGTTACCAGAAATATAACTTATGTTTTAGACTAATTTTAGACTAAGACCGTTCAGTAGTAATAAAAGATGTTTTCTTCCACTGCTACCCATTGCGTGTCCTCATAAATTACCATGGCAACGACCTGTAATTCAGGCCACCTCCTAAAGAAGGACTTAAAAACTCCGTCCCAGGTCTTGCTAAGCCACGCCCTGACTCATCAGGACACGCCCCCCCCGCCACGCCCCCTCACACTCCGCAGCCAATGGGGATTTAAAAAAATAAAGGTAAAAGTCAACTTCTGTCAGCTGCATTGACTTTCTCTCTGCAACGACACACAGAAACACTAAATTAAATATACCCAGAAGAAGCCTGGTCCTTCTGCTAGTATTATATATAAGATGTTTCAAGGAGAAATATTTTGAGCAGTTCCTAAGACATATCCAGAGACAACATCCCGTCTCTGGTTGTGAAGATGTGACCTAAGGAAACCTACTAAAAATCCGTGGCCAGCGTGTCCTACTATGGGCTGATGACACGTAGTCCACATTCCTCATGAGAATTCTAAGAAAGTCTTTTTTTTTCTATTTTATCATTTCATTACTTTGCCAAGTGTTGATAGAAACCGGCTGATCAGCAGTGAACTGGCTGCAAAATTGTAGTAGAAGTACCAGTCTCCAAACCTGCATGAGCATCTCTACATACATCACATGAACATGACGGGGGGGGATGGGGATGCGTGTGTCGAGCTGTATTTGCTGGGCTGATCCCAGACAGTGTCACTCTCACATAATACAACTTTTTGAGTCTTACTATGTTTGCTGCCTGTTTTGACAACAGCACCACATCTTTATGACTGGCAGAGGAGGGGCAGAGACCACCCTTCCACCATCAGGAATGCTATAAAAGTCTGGCTGCTGCATTCTGTGCAAGAAAGACAAAAAAAGCAAACATGTTTTGTGAAATTTTTTTTGGGAAAATTCATTGCATCAAATAATTAAATCACACTTTATACAGCAAAATAAGCTTTAGGGCTCATGCATGTATTCTGAGTCCACATCCGATCAGCAATTTTTGCCGACTGCACACGGACTCATCCATTTCTATGGGTCTGCATCCGTTCCACAAATTATAGAAAACGTCCTATTCTTATCCATTTTGTGGACAAAAAGAGGCAGTTCTATTGGCTAAGTGCTGCATGCACACGGCTGGTTCAGATATTTAGATTCCCGCTGCCGATATCCCGAACCAGAATCCTGTATTTTGCGAATCCTCGGTTTGCAGATAGCAAAATACATACGGACGTGTTTTGAAGTCCACAAATTCATGGATCCACAAATAAAGAAAACGTTGATTCACGTTCAGGTTAAAATGAACCTATGTCAGGTACACAGATGAGGGGGCAGAATGGAAGGTAACGGCTGCAGTATTACCTTTACCAGTGCTCTGCAGCAGAACTCCACTAAAACAAACAGGAGGGTGGGGGGCATACAAGAAACCAGGGCCCCTCATTGTGCCGATCCCATGTGCACATCTATAACTTATCTGACATCATTCTTGGCAGGTCGTTTGTTGCTGCCTCGTTACCATGGAAACCTGACCCTCATATATTTCCTACAAATCTGTGCGTTCTGAATGTGCGCCGTGACCTTTCACCTTGCAGTTATTTTTGTGGAGGAATCTAGTCATAATGCTCTTCATTTGTCCTGGGATAGAGTTTCACATACCGAATCTGACAAAAAACAAAACCTGTGGATACTGAGGGGTGGTGGGCATAATACAGCCTCGTCCTATGTGCAGTATAGGATGTGCCGCTGTATGCAGCCCGGACACAGTTTTTTTTTTCCGTCCAGCGATGAGCTCATTAGATTGACAGGCCCTTTACAGATGTCGGTGACTCAGAATTCACAACTACTGTAAATCTGGCCACTTACGTGACAAAAAGCAGCTGCAATAACGTCCTAGGGCCAGCTAGACATGGAGAGCCAGGAGGCTGGGCACAGTAATCTGCCATAGTTACCAATGGCTTAATTGATGGGTACAGTAAGACCATGGCACGATGCAATGAGTTTTAGGGAATGCCTCCTGAGCATCCTGGATACAGCAGGACAGTCCCGGGACGGCTGTTGCATGTCCCAGCTTCAACTGTATCTGCACGCTCAGGATGCAGAAATAGTTTGGATTCAATGGTGAAGCAGGAGCAATCAGCTATTCTCTACAGGTGATGACAAACGCCTCCAATTGTCAGCGGACGCCCGTGCAATGCAATCCGATCCTGCCTTCATCCCTCAGATTCCTGGGGAGCAATAGATTCACCACAGTCCATCGTCTCTGTACCCCATCCACAGGCCACTCAATAACATCACATCCTCATAAAGTAGGAAACTTACCGCAGCTCCAAAAAGCAATATGGAATGGCAGCAGCTGCAGCTGTATCCCTACAGCCTGTAAGACAGTGAACAGTACGCACCAAACAGCAGCATGAAATCTGATAAATCTGTAGAGCAGAAGTGGAAAGTAAAGACGGCAGTACTATATATAAAGGAACTAATGCATGAAAAAAAGAGCTGGAGGCAATGTCGATCAGAACCAGAGTGCAAATACCATGTACAGCAGCTTGTATTTTGTGTAATGACAGAGGACGGAGGCCGTCACAACGGCAGCAGAACGTTTTAGGCTTAACATTTTTTCTATAACTTTAAGCAACAGTTGATTTTTCAGAAGGTTTTATACGAGACCCTCATCATCCCTCCCATCAGAAATAATTTCCATTCTGGAATTTGTTCCACTTCTCTGCTTGCGTGTTGGGAGCCCCGTTCACTACAACAGCACTACTACATCTGCCGTTTTATTTTTGTAAGCACTTAAAGGAAGAGAGAGGACAAAAAGAAAAAAAAAAAAAAAAGATGACGAGAAGCAGATGTCGGGATAGGGAAAAAGCAAATGTTTGAAACAGAAATGGGATGAGGCTGGAAAGAACATTTTGATTGCTTGTGTTTTTTTAGTACATTTCTTATAAGTTGTATATTGCACTTTGCAGAACCTGCTTGTTACCCTTTTGCTCATCAGTGTAGTACGCCCAGTAGTGGCCTGCATTACAGCACAGGCGGTCTACATCAGGTCTTTGGAGGCGTGATGACGTCTTCACCCCGTCTGTGACCCAGCCTAGCAGCCAATGAGACTAAACGACGGGGCACAGGAACCAAGAGTTCCCAGTTTCGCTGTCCACCATCCACACAGGTTGCACCTTCATTACACACCCGTCTCTGCCAGACCATTTTCAGGCACTCCACAGAAGGAAATTTGGTGTCACGCCCATTACATGTCTAGCCATTGACAGCCAGCTACCATCACCTTAGCTTCCAGTGGTGTTGAGAACGAGAAACCTGGACTACTACTGGCTTCAACTGTATCCTCGTGGTGAGCACTTGAATCTTGCCTTTGCTGTGCAGCAACACACTGCACCATGTGCTGGTGTGATGATCGGGGAAGCCATCACATACGACAGTCGGTCACCCCTAGTAGTGATACGAGGATACTAACAGCTCAGTCATATGTGCAGGACATCCTGACACCACATGCGCTCCTCTTATGGCAGGGCTGACAACTGCTGGTGTGATGATCGGGGGAGCCATCACATATGACAGTCGGTCACTCCTAGTAGTGATACGAGGACACTAACAGCTCGGTGATACGTGCAGGACATCCTGCAGCCATGTGTCCTCTCATGGCAGAGCTGCCAACTGCTGATGTGATGATCGGGGGAGCCTTCACATATGACAGTCGGTTACCCCTAGTAGTGATACAAGGATACCAACAGATCTGTGATATGTGCAGGACATCCTGACACCACATGCGCTCCTCTTATGGCAGGGCTGACAACTGCTGGTGTGATGATCGGGGGAGCCATCACATATGACAGTCGGTCACTCCTAGTAGTGATACGAGGACACTAACAGCTCGGTGATATGTGCAGGACATCCTGCAGCCACGTGTCCTATCATGGCAGGGCTGACAACTGCTGGTGTGATGATCGGGGGAGCCATCACATATGATAGTCGGTCACCCCTAGTAGTGATACGAGGATACCAACAGCTCAATGATACGTGCAGGACATCCTGCCACCACATGTGTTCCTCTCATGGCAGGGCTGACAACTGCTGGTGTGATGATCAGGGGAGCCATCACATATGATAGTCGGTCACCCCTAGTAGTGATACGAGGATACTAACAGCTCAGTGATATGTGCAGGACATCCTGCAGCCACGTGTCCTATCATGGCAGGGCTGACAACTGCTGGTGTGATGATCGGGGGAGCCATCACATATGATAGTCGGTCACTCCTAGTAGTGATACGAGGACACTAACAGCTCGGTGATATGTGCAGGACATCCTGCCACATGTGTTCCTCTCATGGCAGGGTTCCAACTGTCATTTTTCAGCAGGATAATGCTTGCCCACACACAGCAAGCGTTTCTGGGAATGTCTCCTCCAGATTATAACACTTCCTTGCTCTTCTGCTGGTGCCAGAATTATCCCCTATCGAGCAATTATGGGACCAGCTGGAATGCCAACTTTGACAACATATGACTGTACAGGATCTACAGGCCCAGCTGTATCTGTGAGCAAAATGTGCCACAGGATACAATACTGAACCTGTATGCCTCCATAGCAAACTGTAAGTCACCTTGTATCTATCCAGGCTGGAGGCCGTATCTCACCTGGTATCTATCAAGTCTAGAGGTCGTATCTCACCTTGTATCTATCAAGTCTAGAGGTCGTATCTCACCTTGTATCTATCAAGTCTAGAGGTCGTATCTCACCTTGTATCTATCCAGGCTGGAGGCCGTATCTCACCTGGTATCTATCAAGTCTACGAGGTCGTTATCTCACCTTGTATCTATCAAGTCTAGAGGTCGTATCTCACCTTGTATCTATCAAGTCTAGAGGTCGTATCTCACCTTGTATCTATCCAGGCTGGAGGCCGTATCTCACCTTGTATCTATCCAGGCTGGAGGCCGTATCTCACCTGGTATCTATCAGGCTGGAGGCCGTATTCTCACGCTGCGTATCTATCTCCAGGCTGGAGGCCGTAATCTCACCTGGTATCTATCCAGGCTGGAGGCCGTATCTCACCTGGTATCTATCCAGGCTGGAGCCGTATCTCACCTCGGTATCTATCCAGGCTGGAGGGCCGTATCTCACTGGTATCTATCCAGGCTGGAGGCCGTATCTCACCTGGTATCTATCCAGGCTGGAGGCCGTATCTCACCTGGTATCTATCCAGGCTGGAGGCCGTATCTCACCTGGTATCTATCCAGGCTGGAGGCCGTATCTCACCTGGTATCTATCCAGGCTGGAGGCCGTATCTCACCTGGTATCTATCCAGGCTGGAGGCCGTATCTCACCTGGTATCTATCCAGGCTGGAGGCCGTATCTCACCTGGTATCTATCCAGGCTGGAGGCCGTATCTCACCTGGTATCTATCCAGGCTGGAGGCCGTATCTCACCTGGTATCTATCCAGGCTGGAGGCCGTATCTCACCTGGTATCTATCCAGGCTGGAGGCCGTATCTCACCTGGTATCTATCCAGGCTGGAGGCCGTATCTCACCTGGTATCTATCCAGGCTGGAGGCCGTATCTCACCTGGTATCTATCCAGGCTGGAGGCCGTATCTCACCTGGTATCTATCCAGGCTGGAGGCCGTATCTCACCTGGTATCTATCCAGGCTGGAGGCCGTATCTCACCTGGTATCTATCCAGGCTGGAGGCCGTATCTCACCTGGTATCTATCCAGGCTGGAGGCCGTATCTCACCTGGTATCTATCCAGGCTGGAGGCCGTATCTCATCTTGTACCTATCAGGTTGGAGGCCGTATCTTATCTTGCATCCAAGCTGGAGGCCGTATCTCATCTTGTACCCATCCAAGCTGGAGGCCGTATCTCATCTTGTACCCATCCAAGCTGGAGGCCGTATCTCATCTTGTACCCATCCAAGCTGGAGGCCGTATCTCATCTGTACCTATCCAGGTTGGAGGCCGTATCTTATCTTGCATCCAAGCTGGAGGCCGTATCTCATCTTGTACCCATCCCAAGCTGGAGGCCGTATCTCATCTTGTACCCATCCAAGCTGGAGGCCGTATCTCATCTTGTACCTATCCAGGTTGGAGGCCGTATCTTATTGCATCCAGCTGGAGGCCGTATCTCATCTTGTACCCATCCAAGCTGGAGGCCGTATCTCATCTTGTACCCATCCAAGCTGGAGGCCGTATCTCATCTTGTACCCATCCAAGCTGGAGGCCGTATCTCATCTTGTACCCATCCAAGCTGGAGGCCGTATCTCATCTTGTACCCATCCAAGCTGGAGGCCGTATCTCATCTTGTACCCATCCAAGCTGGAGGCCGTATCTCATCTTGTACCCATCCAAGCTGGAGGCCGTATCTTCATCTTGTACCCCATCCAAGCTGGAGGCCGTATCTCATCTTGTACCCATCCAAGCTGGAGGCCGTATCTCATCTTGTACCCATCCAAGCTGGAGGCCGTATCTCATCTTGTATCCATCCAGGCTGGAGGCCGTATCTCACCTTGTATCTATCCAGGCTAGAGGCCGTATCTCATCTCGTACCTATCCAGTTGGAGGCTGTATCTTATCTTGCATCCAAGCTGGAGGCCGTATCTCATCTTGTACCCATCCAAGCTGGAGGCCGTATCTCATCTTGTACCCATCCAAGCTGGAGGCCGTATCTCATCTTGTATCCATCCAAGCTGGAGGCCGTATCTCTCATCTTGTATCCATCCAAGCTGGAGGCCGTATCTCATCTTGTATCCATCAAGCTGGAGGCCGTATCTCATCTTGTACCCATCCAAGCTGGAGGCCGTATCTCATCTTGTACCCATCCAAGCTGGAGGCCGTATCTCATCTTGTACCCATCCAAGCTGGAGGCCGTATCTCATCTTGTACCCATCCAAGCTGGAGGCCGTATCTCATCTTGTACCCATCCAAGCTGGAGGCCGTATCTCATCTTGTACCCATCCAAGCTGGAGGCCGTATCTCATCTTGTACCCATCCAAGCTGGAGGCCGTATCTCATCTTGTACCCATCCAAGCTGGAGGCCGTATCTCATCTTGTATCTATCCAAGCTGGAGGCCGTATCTCATCTTGTATCTATCCAAGCTGGAGGCCGTATCTCATCTTGTATCTATCCAAGCTGGAGGCCGTATCTCATCTTGTATCTATCCAAGCTGGAGGCCGTATCTCATCTTGTATCTATCCAAGCTGGAGGCCGTATCTCATCTTGTATCTATCCAAGCTGGAGGCCGTATCTCATCTTGTATCTATCCAAGCTGGAGGCCGTATCTCATCTTGTATCTATCCAAGCTGGAGGCCGTATCTCATCTTGTATCCATCCAAGCTGGAGGCCGTATCTCATCTTGTATCTATCCAAGCTGGAGGCCGTATCTCATCTTGTATCCATCCAAGCTGGAGGCCGTCTCTCATCTTGTATCTATCCAACCCATAAAACTGTAGCAGAATTGCTTTTTTCAGTTATACCCCACTTATTATTTTTCCAGATTACCACTACATTGTATGCAATATTAAATTGTGGCATTAGAAAATACAACTTATCCATCAACAAACAAGCCCTCATGCAGCCATGTGAATGGAAAAATAAAAATGTTATGGCCCTGGGAAAAAATGTGAAAAAATAAAAACCATAAAATTGCCCAGAAATGATGCTGTTAAAATGGAAATATAACAAGGTGATGCTACACACCTTGTACTGCCTAAAGAGACCTGAGCCACGTGATCTTTGTATCTAGCTGCAATCTCCATTGTAATCTAGGTGGCGCTACTGGGGGGGGGCACATTCCTATTCCTCCAGTCAAGTAACTCCCTACAATACTATTACTGTTGTTTTAAAGAACTACTTCTGCTTGGTGATACATTCTACCTCTGCAGTGCAGTGAAGAATGACTTTGGGGGGGGGGGGGGGGGAGAGAGAGGTCGCTCCATCGTGCCCTTATAGTACGGACGTCTTTCACTCCTGCAATACAGCTGGCTTCAGGTTTTTTATGCAATGCAACCCAGTCCAACAGCTCTCCCCAAAGTAAGTTAAACACTGCTGGAACAGAGCTCCAGGGGCTGGAACTTTTTTTTTTTTAAGTTCTGTAAGCAGGGCTGTGGGCCTAACACACATTACAAGAAACATATGCTTAGCTGAGGCAATATTTAGATGATAGAACATGGTCCAGTCGGAGGGAGGTGAATGAGTGGTGTTCTTTACTGCAAAAAACCTTCAACAATGCAGTAAAACACAAGGCAGAGCAACAAATGACCTAGTTTTTAACCCCAGTGGAACCAAAATATCTGACTTGGCTAATCCTTCCTGCTAGTTTTGGGCTTCCCATCTGGAATACAGCTGACCAAACTCCCTCCTCTCCAGTCTTCTGCTGGATGCATGCCAACACGAAAAAAAGATCAGATCATTCTAGAGAAAAAGTCAAGATTCCCTGCAAAAAAAAGAAAAAAGAAAAGAAAACCTAGATCATGAAACATGTTTTCTAAGTGACAATATATAAAATGAAGAAACAGAAATGTAGGACAGATTTACTATTACTGTGGAAAGAGATTGCGTAAACTCAGACAGTCTTAAAGGGGTTGTCTAATCATGGACAATGGGTTCATATCGCTAGGATATGCCCCCATTGTCTTATAGATGTGGGTCCCACACCAGTATCCAGAACTCCAGTCCAGCCACCACCAAGCAGGCTCCCCCTAGAAAAGAATGGGAGCACAGCGCACATGCGCGGCCCCCACTCCCATTCATTTCTATGGAGCAGAAATAGCCGTGCCAGCACTCAGCTATTTTCGCCAGCCCCATAGAAAATTAATGGTGGGCGGCTGCGCATGCGCAGTGCATCCTCCTTCACTTTCGGGGCTCCGTTCTGAATATAGGTGGGGGTCCCATCGGTGGGACCCGCACCTATAAGACAATGGTGACATAGCCTAGCGATACGCCCCCATTGTCCAAGATGACACAAACCCTTTAAAGGGGTGTCCCCACCTGGGACATTTGTGGCATATTGCTAGGATAAGTAGGTGTGGGTCAAATCCGCACGCGGAGGTTTTTGTTCGGCCATTTGCGCAGCGCACGGTCGTTACAGATCCGGCAGGCTGTTCCCTTGCCGAAGCCATTACCTCCAGTGTGAAACAGGCCTAAACTATCTCCCATTCCCACAGCCGTGAACAGAAAGGTGGACGCACTCGATCGGCTATTTTCTAAGATGTCATAGCAGTGAATGGAGGGGACACTTCAAGAGCATGATGTGTCCTCCATCACCTCAGGGGCCCCTAGGGTACATGCACCTCTATTATTATTATTTATTATTAAAGCGCCATTCATTCCATAGCGCTGTACATATTAAAAGGGGTTTACATACATAATACAGACAATTTTACTAAGCATGAAACAAGACTAATTACAAACTGGTACACAAGGAGAGAGGGCCCTATGACAGTGTGGCATATCTTAGCAATACACCCAAAATATTGAGGCGGAAAAACCCTGCAGCAAAAGGTGGCGCAACAAAGTATTAATGCAAGGGGGCCGAATAATTCTGCACGCCCCACTTTTCAGTTTTATTATTACAAAAAAAGTTTAAACGATCCAATAAATTTCCTTCCACTTCACAATTGTGACCACTTGTTGTTGATTCTTCACCAAAAATGTAAAATGTTCTATCTTTTTGTTTGAAGCCTGAAATGTGGCAAAAGGTTGAAAAGTTCCAGGGGGCCAAATACTTTCACAAGGCACAGTATATATATTTTTTTTTCCTTTCCTCCAGCAGCCTGTCAGCTCCCCAACTGGAGAGGAGGAGAGGGTTCTTTAGATGCTCATATCTCTAGTTTGATAGCAGCTAGAGCAGGGATCAGCAACCTTCTGCACTCTAGCTGCTGTGAAACTACAACTCTCAGCATGCAAACTGACACTGCCGTTCTGGTAACTCCCACAGAAGTAAAGGGAGGATTCTGGGAGTTGCAGTTTCAAAAGAGCTGGAGTGCCAGAGGTTGCTGATCTCTGAGCTAGAGATACGGGCTGGTATTCCAAACTTTTAAACAATGCCAGAATGACAGCATTATCTTTACTACATGGGAAGATATCACTGTTAGAAATCGGTAAAAGCAAGTTTTACCGCAATTACTCCTGACTCGATTTCTAACAGCAACATCTGCTTATCTTGGGCTAATGCTGTCATATTCGTCTTGTATGAAAGCCTGGCATGGCAGCTTTCAAACAAGGCCAGGCCCTTGCTGCCCCCAATCAGGAGATAACAGCAGCTAAAATAGCCCCCCCTCCTTTCCTCCTAAATAGTTAAAAGGGTTGCCCGGGTTCACAGCTGAACCCGGACATACCCCTAATTTCACCCAGGCAGCCCGCCTGACTAGGGCATCGGAGCATCTCATGCTCCGATGCCCTCCGCTGGATCGCGCAGGGCAAGGGTTTTTTGTTTACATTATACACACTGCTGGGCGGAGGCTTCCACCCGGCAGTGTGTTCGCTGACGTCACTGGCTGTAATGGCCCGGCTTTAGCGCTGCCCTAGCCGTTTTACTGGCAAGGGCCGCGCTAAAGCCCGCCCATCAGCACTGGTGACGTCTCCGGGCTCACTGCTGGGCGGAAGCCTCCACCCGGCAGAGCCCGGTTCGTCACCGGAACCAGGCTAAATGCCTTTGCCCTGCGCTAATTAGCACAGGCAAAAGGAGGGCATCGGAGTATGAGATGCCCTAGTCAGGCAGGCTGCCTGGGTGAAAGTAAGGGTAGGTCCGGGTTCAGCTCTGAACCCGGACAACCCCTTTAAGTACTTTTCCGACAGCCCAAGCTCAGCTCAGGCAAAACAGTTAGATGGTTTAACCCTTTCGCTACTAGCCCTTGCACATGTAGCGGGTGCCATAGCCGGCAAGCCCCTGCTGTTTCAAACAGTAGATGCCCACAGCTAATGTCCACGACCGGCAATAAAGCAGACTGAGGACATTACAGCCTTTAGATGCCGTGAGCAAGTGTGATCGATCAGGGATGCTGGTAATGAATTCTAATAGGCTGGGTCTCGCTGAAGAGACCCAGTGTGTTAGAGCTGCAATTCCTATGTTGGCCATCAGGTGGCAGACTAACATAGGAAATCAGCAATCTAAGGTTTTCTACATTACCTAAGAAAGATATTATAGAAATATTTAATAAAAAACTAACATTTTGGAGATTGTAGCCTCC
The DNA here is from genome assembly GCA_900303285.1 of Rhinella marina. Classification (NCBI taxonomy): domain Eukaryota; kingdom Metazoa; phylum Chordata; class Amphibia; order Anura; family Bufonidae; genus Rhinella; species Rhinella marina. Next base: position 255,798 of record ONZH01024651.1, read on the forward strand.
TAAGTAGGCTACTAAAAAAAGGTAAATAATACAAAAATTTAAATCACCCCCCCTTTTAATTAGAATTAAAAAAATACATAAATAACAAAAACTATAAACATTGTGGCATCATTGTATTTGTAAACACCCGTACTATTAAAATATAAAAATATTTCCCAATACGGCGCATGGAGTAATGGACAAAAAGTATCAAAATGGCCTATTCGCCATTTTTCTATCGCTTCTCTTACCCCCCCAAAAAATGAATAAAATGTGATCAAAAATCATACACTCCAAACTAGTATAAAAAAAATGAAACAAAAGTTTATGGGGGTCAGCCCTCATACGGCTACGTGAAAAAGAAAAATGTTATGGCTCCAGGAAGAAAAATGAAAACACAAAAACGAAAAAAAAAACAAAAAAACTCCTGTATATTAAGGGTTAAGGGCATCTGTCAGCAGTTCTGTCCCTATGACACCGGCTGACCTGTTACATGTGCACCCGGCAGCTGAAAGCATCTGTGCTGGTGCCGTGTTCATATGTGCCTGCGTTGTTTTAATTTATGCAAATGAGCCTCTAGGAACAATGGGGGCGTTGCCTTTACACCTTGCCCGGTCAAAGTGCAGAGGACGCGGCAGATGCAGAGAGGGCAGATCTTCCATGTGTAATGGTAACGCCCCCATTGCTCCTAGAGGCTCATTTGCATATTAAGAAAACACCATTTTTCCCAGCAATGCAGACATATGAACATGGGACCAACACAGATGTCTTCAGCTGTCGGGTGCACATGTAACAGGTCAGCCGGTGTCATAGGCACAGAACTGCTGACAGATGCCCTTTAGGTCTGGGCTACACTGAGACTTTTTGCAGCGTGACTGAGCTACAGCTGCGGTCCACAAGAATACATTCGGACTGCAGCTACAGTTAGAGCTTTTTCAGACGGTCATAATGCTGTCCGCAAAAAAAAAAACGGATAGCATTCCGTATTTCTACGGACCCATAGACTTCAATGGGGCTATGTGCTGATTTTCACTGACAAGTATAGGACAGGTTTCATTTGTTTTGCGGAGCCGTGGAATGGAAGAAAAGGGCCCCATAGAAGTGAATGGGTCAGCATCTAATCCGCAAAAAACGGATCCGCATTTTTGCGGGCAGCATACAGCCGTCTGAATGAGCCCTTAGGCTAGGACTACACGGCGCCATATACGGTACAACTACACTGCAACATATTTTGTAATGGTAGTCAACACCACAGGGCGACGGCCGGGGGCAGACAACGCCACAGGGCGACGGCCGGGGGCAGACAACGCCACAGGGCGACGGCCGGGGGCAGATAACGCCACAGGGCGACGGCCGGGGGCAGACAACGCCACAGGGCGACGGCCGGGGGCAGACAACGCCACAGGGCGACGGCCGGGGGCAGACAACGCCACAGGGCGACGGCCGGGGGCAGACAACGCCACAGGGCGACGGCCGGGGGCAGACAACGCCACAGGGTCATTTACAAGCAGTGGACATTACTGGCATAATGGATGCCATAAAACTAACGTATGACGCAGTTCTGTGAAAGGTAAACTGTAGGATATCCACCAATTGATGTGAAAAATTACAAAAATGTCCTGTGACCATTCTTTTTTTTTTTTTTGTTATGCAGCTGCTTTGTAATGGAGGACACACAGGTATACATATAGAGAAATTCACCTCAGTTTTTGACATTTCCCCCTCTGAGAGGCTCCAGCAGGCCACAGACTTAGCAGATATCCTCAGACACCCAGTATAAGACAGCCCCGACCTCCATGGACTCACCACTACACTAATAATACCGATGTGTGGAAAATTTCTGTCAGAAATACAGTAAATACCGCAGAGATACCTGTACCGTGTACCCTGCAGCATACCAGCACATCAGCTGTCTGTGAGGAGAAACGGCGGGAAAGAGCCGAGCGGTCACGTGACCCCAGAGCCCCCGCAGGTGAGAGGAGGCTCTGGGGATGACGACTCTCATCATGTCCTGTAATGTCCGGACTGAGAACGTGGAGGGTGTGTATTCACAGTATGGAGGGGAGTCTCATCATGTACTATGTGATAATATAGAGGTATATGGGGAGGAGTCTCATCATGTACAATGTGATAATATAGAGGTATATGTATGGAGAGGAGTCTCATCATGTACTATGTGATAATATAGAGGTATATGGAGAGGAGTCTCATCATGTACAATGTGATAATATAGAGGTATATGGAGAGGAGTCTCATCATGTACAATGTGATAATATAGAGGTATATGGAGAGGAGTCTCATCATGTACAATGTGATAATATAGAGGTATATGGAGAGGAGTCTCATCATGTACAATGTGATAATATAGAGGTATATGGAGAGGAGTCTCATCATGTACAATGTGATAATATAGAGGTATATGGAGAGGAGTCTCATCATGTACCATGTGATAATATAGAGGTATATGGAGAGGAGTCTCATCATGTACAATGTGATTATATGGAGAGGAGTCTCATCATGTACAATGTGGTAATATAGAGGTATATGGATGGTGTATATGTGTGTGTTGCCGGAGTACGGTTGGGACCCGATAAATAGTGCAGATATCAGCATACAGATATGTGCCGTTAGCAGAAGGGTGCACACGTGTGATGTCTCGCAGCAGAGGGGTACACACGTGTGATGTCTCGCAGCAGAAGGGTACACACGTGTGATGTCTCGCAGCAGAAGGGTGCACACGTGTGATGTCTCGCAGCAGGCGGGTACACACGTGTGACGTCTCGCAGCAGAAGGATACACACGTGTGATGTCTCTCAGCAGAGGGGTGCACACGTGTGATGTCTCGCAGCAGAAGGGTACACACGTGTGATGTCTCGCAGCAGACGGGTGCACACGTGTGATGTCTCGCAGCAGAAGGGTGCACACGTGTGATGTCTCGCAGCAGAAGGGTACACACGTGTGATGTCTCGCAGCAGAAGGGTACACACGTGTGATGTCTCGCAGCAGAAGGGTACACACGTGTGATGTCTCGCAGCAGACGGGTGCACACGTGTGATGTCTCGCAGCAGACGGGTGCACACGTGTGATGTCTCGCAGCAGAAGGGTACACACGTGTGATGTCTCGCAGCAGAAGGATACACACGTGTGATGTCTCGCAGCAGAAGGGTACACACGTGTGATGTCTCGCAGCAGAGGGGTGCACACGTGTGATGTCTCGCAGCAGAAGGATACACACGTGTGATGTCTCGCAGCAGAAGGGCACACACGTGTGATGTCTCGCAGCAGAGGGGTGCACACGTGTGATGTCTCGCAGCAGAATTACATGTGGAAAATCTGCAGCAAAGTGGATGACATTAAAAAAAATAAAAACCTCATCCACGCTGCAAAAACATCCCGCAATGAAGTGTAATGCAAAGGGTGAAATCCGCAGCAAAGTCTGGGTGATTTTCTGAAATAAAATACACGGTGTGTGGCCGGGCCCATACAGTCATGAGATGCACTTTAAATTGGGGTGTGTATAAGATTAAGTAAGGCCTGGGACGCCGTGGCATCTCCCATGGATTGCAGTATATAGCGGTCATATCATTGTATAATAATCTGATCATTTCCTGTTATTTGCTGATGTGAGCAAGAAGCGCATTGCAATCCTGTAGCCGTCATAGCTGCGTGCACTCCTGCTACAGGACGGGCACCCTGAGATTGGCTAGCCGTGCACTTCATGGGAGAACATATTCATTAGGTCTGAAAAGTGCTGATCTCCACTAATGACGTGCCGCCCATAATCCATAGATGACTCCTGCTGCTTGGGATCTGAGGACCGCTGGTCAAGAGAGAAGATGTGGAAGATTTGATGAATGAAGCGTCTTCAGCGCTGGACACGTAGACACGTCGTGGAAGGTGAGCAGATCTGCATTCTCTATAGCTAAACATTTCATATAGGGCACCGGTGTGGATTGACCATAGACCCTACAGGGACATTTCCCGGTGGACCAATGCCCAGGGGGCCACTGAAGCCCTCTTTATGGCCGCAGGTTAGGTACATAATGATCTGATGCTCAACGGCCGCAGGTGCCCTCCTGAACTCAACTGTATCACTGTCCTCATGATGGTGATATAGTTGAATATTGTGGTCAGGGCGTCAGTATTTTGTGGTATTTGGTTCTGCTGGGGCGGTATCCTGCACTGCATTACAGCACTGCAGGCCCCGCCTACTTCGGCTGTGCCCGCCTACTTCTTTTGGTCCGTCTTCTGTCAGTTTGAACTCACATACAATATGGGGCCACTTTTAGTTTTTTTTACAGGGCCACATTAAATTCCCAATACACCCCTGTAGGGTACGGTGACGCCTGTCCATGGGTTGTGTCTGGGTATTGTAGCTCAGCTCATTGAAGTGAATGAGGATGAGCTGTAATGTCACACAACCTGTGGAAAGTGGTGAACTTTACCACCTTGCAAAACAAGCATATGCTTAGGGCCCCAGTGATCTCGGGGCCCCTGATGACCTTAAGAAGTTGACAGAAAATACAGAGCAGTAGCAGAAGTGCCTAGGCTGCGCTCCTAACCTGATAGTGGGGCTTAGGCCACTTTCACACTTGCAGTAGCCTTTTTTTCCGACAGTGGAGCAGCCTGCTGGATCCGTGCTACCGCAAGTCCGCCGTGCCGCTGGAAGTCCGCTCTGGCCCCATTCACTATAATGGTGGTGGGCCGGAGGTCTGGGCGCAGCATGGCAAACATGCCGAGAGGCGGCTGGAATAAAACTAGAACATGCTGTGGTTTTTGTCATGTTTGCCATGCTGCGGCCGGACCTCCTGCCTGCCCCCATTATAGTGAACGGGGCCGGAACAGACTTCCAGCGGCACGGTACACTTGCGGTAGCACGGATCCGGCAGGTTGTTCTCCCACCGGAACAGCCTTCTGGAAAAGGCTACCGCCAGTGTGAAAGGAGCCTTAGTGGGCAGTTGTGATGCTATTTTTGGAAGAAAGCAGCCATCTTTTCCTAGTCCTGGAAACCCCTTCTAACCTTCAGATGCTAGGAATCATTTACTAAACTCATCAGAGGACTGTATTCCTTTTGTACACATTTGGTAAAGGATGCAGCACCTGGAACCTCGGTAATGATGTAGGTGCTGTTACCTTTACTGCCGGGGCCTTTATTTCTGAGTTATCCACTATGTCTATTGCTGCACCACATGCCCGGCACTGGGAATCTCACAGCATCATTCCTGTGTAGATGTTCAATACAAGTCTTAGGCCTCATTCAGATAGCCGTAGTGCAATTTGTGGATCCGCAAAACACGAATACCGGCCTTGTGCGTTCCGCAGTTTGTGGACCTGCACATGGCCGCAACCATAATAGAAAATGCCTATTCTTGGCCGCGGACAAGGCTAGGACATGTTCTATCTTTTCCGCGGAGCTAAACTGTGGATGCAGACAGCACACGGTGTTCTGTCCACAACTTTAGCGGCCCCATTGGAATGGATGGGTCCGCACATGTTCCGCAAAATTGCAGAACGTATGCGGACTCATTCTTACAGCCGTCTGAATGAGCTGAGTCTCCGTGCCAGTCACGTGGGGCAACGAGAGATGGGAACCGAGCAGATAACCCATAAGGGCACCAGTAATAGAACCACACTGCTATTTACATCACTAACCTGCCTGATAATAACTCTTTGTGCTCCATTTAGTGTCTATTTTGTTTACTTTGTCACAATTTCCACCTAATTAGTCATTTTGGCTTCCACACTGCGTAATGTTCCTGTAACAGTTTAAATACATGCGCCCCGCTCAGAGGCTTCACCTCTCCCCTATGAAGAACTATGTGTCAGTAGTCTCCGCTGCATTTTCCTTCCGAACACTCACAATATATACATTTACATGTGATTTTCCCATAGTGGTATGCGGCAGCACCATTACCAGTCTGTGTCATGTAGTAGTTGTGTAGTCGGGACTTTTGTACTTAATTCACGTCACATCTAATGCGTTCCTTTTAGGCCTCATTCACATGGCCATGTCCAAGTATCAGTCTGCAAACAACGGATCAGCAAAATGTGGCCACTTTCTGTGTGCATTCACAATGTCTCACTGCCGTCAGTAGAAAGGACTGTTCTCATGTGCTGTACTGACCGGCATGAGACGTGATCTGTGCGTGGCCTCATACAAATTAGTCAGTGTGCCATCCTTGAAAAAATGCGGATAGGGCCTAGTCCACACTTCAGTGATTTTTAAACCAAAACCTGGAATGGAGCCTCCATAGATAAGGTACAATGGAAAGATCTACATTTGTTCTGTGTTTTTGAACCGCACCTGGTTTTCACTGATGGAAATCACTGACCAAACACTGAAATGTGAACTAGGCCTAGCTCAAGGGCCTTAGTGCAACTGACCGAATCCAACAAGTACATTTTAAGAAAAGTTTTTATGTAATTGAGACAAGAAGTCCATAGTGCCTGATGCTTTGGTTCTCCATTTCTATGGAACTAAGATGCCTCACTGACTCACTGATTTTTTTTTTATTACACGTTGTGTAAATTTACCTGTTTCCGGTGTCTTTTCACTACAGGTCGTATAATAAGTAAATCCTCAGTCTCTCACCAGCTATGGATGCATGTTCTCTTGCTTCACTTTTAGAAAATCAATTGCACCTTAAAGGGAACCTGTCATCACCTTTATGCTGCCCATTCTAACGGCAGAATAAAGTACAGACAGGTGAGTTGATTTGAGCGCTCTGTCATTTATAAGGTAAAAGTAAGTGGTTGCCGAGAACCAACATCACAAACATTGCAGACTAGGCCTGGAAAAGAGTCATGGTTATTCATAAATTCCTGCTCTCCCATCTGCTGACAGTCTTCTACCTAGTTTTCTCCCTTTCTCTCTAGGAGAGAACTGCCAATCATTATCAGATGGGCAGGGAGAGCAGGAGATTAGGAATAACCATGACTCTTCTCAGGTAGATATGACTCTTTTCAAGGCCTGAGCTGTAATGATTATGATGCTGGTTCTCGGCAACCACTTACTTTTAGCTCATGAGTGACACAGCTCTGAAATCAGTGTTTCTGTCACTATTTCATAATGCCATCAGTAAAGTCAGCATAAAGTTGATGACAGGTTCCCTTTAATAATAGGTTGTATTTTTGCCTGTAGGTCTCATGCACACGACTGTTGGTGTTTTACGGTCTGCAAAATACGGGTACCAACTGTGTGCATTTTGTGGAACGGCCGCCCCCGTCCTATCCTTGTCCGTAATGCTGGCAGTAGTAGAACATGTTCTGTTTTTTTTTACGGGACAGCCAGGTGTACCAACGGACATGGAATGCACACAGAGTCATTTCCGTTTTTCGCGGCCCAATTGAAGTGAATGGGTGTGCATACAGTCCGCCAAAAAACAGAACGGGCACAGACAAAAAATACGTTCGTGTGTATGAGACCTTAAGCTGCGCTGTTTTTGAGAAGCCGGAGCATGTGGTTTGCAAGCTGTGAATGTAAAGATCCTGAGCCGCGGTTTCTTTCCTGTTCGCCATACGGAGATCAGATTTAAATCGTTTTTGTCAGAAATAGGATATCGGTGAGATTATCTGTCAGAAATAATTATATCGTTTAGAACAGATTTCAAACAGACCATTAATTGTGCTCATCGTCATGATCAAAGGCTGGAGGGAGTTACTGAGACCGGCGGTCTGGAGACGTCTCCACTAGACCAACGGCGAGGAGTAAACTTCTCCTTTAACACCTGACAGAGGGTAAGTGGTATGAGGGACTGTATGAGCCTGTATGAGGGACTCTCTGTGTGCTGCCATGTGAGGGCGACTCACCGTATTATGCCCTTTCACACAAGCGGGAGACTCGCATGTCTCCCGCAACGCATCTACAGGGCTGGACTCGGCACGGACAGGAATCACATAGCATTCAGTGCCGGAGTCCAGCCCTGTAGATGCGTTGCGGGAGACATGCGAGTCTCCCGCTCGTGTGAAAGAGCATTATGGAGATATTTTCCATATCACTGTATAAAACAGTATTTTGTGATGGACTGTGGTTAGAGATGAGCGAACGTGCTCGAAACGAGCACTGTACCGCTCGGCTCCCCTGCGCTAGCATGGGCGCGAGCGGTACAGTGCTCGTTTCGAGCACGTTCGCTCATCTCTAACCACAGTCCATCACAAAATACTGCCAGCAGTACAACATACATCCTCAAAAACCTCCACTTGCTGGCAATTAGGAGGGCCCAGATGGCCCCCTGGGCATTGGCCCACCGGGAAATTTCCCTGTAAGGTCTATGGCCAATCCGCCCCTGCTTTCGAGACCGTTCAGTTTTGTCCTAATGCATTCTGAATGGAAAAGGATCCGTTCAGAATGCATCAGTTTTGCTTCAGTTCAGTCAGCATTCCGCTTTGGAGGCGCACACTAATACGTTGCTTGCTGCGTTTTGGTGTCCGCATGACGAAGCGGAGCCAAACGGATCCGTCATGACTCACAATGTAAGTCAATGGGGACGGATCCGTTTTCTCAGACACAATAGAAAATGGATCCGTCCCCCATTGACTTTCAATGCAGTTCATGACGGATCCGCCTTGGCTATTTAAAAGATAATAACTGTATCCGTTCAGAATGGATGCAACCAGTTGTATTATCGTGACAGATCCAGCAAAAACACTGGTGTGAGAGTAGCCTTAAACACCGTATAACTAAAAGTTCTGCAACTTTCTAATAAACTCCATGTTTCAATTTCTCGTAATATTCAAGATCGTAAACATTTTGAGATCATGTTTGCATTCACAGGTTGCATCCCTAATACTTTATCTGTACAAGCGTATGCGTCTACAGTACATCAGCAGCACGTCCGTCCTGATAATTCGCTACAGTGTATCAGCGGAGGTAGACTATATCAGCCAGTTTTATCTTCATGTAAGTGGGCTCTGTTCATAAGCTTTTTGTGGGTCGTTTACAAAGAATGGCTTTTTACACCTGTGTTTTACTCCCTTTTACATTGACTTTGCTGGTGGAAGATGCACTTAATTTATGATCAGGTGAGGGCTTCGTCATAAATTAAGCGCACCTTGCTGGAGTAGATTTTCACCAACATTTATACCTGTTTCCAGGCGTAAATGTTGATAAATTGGTTAGGGCTGACGTCACGGTCCCGCCACACCCTTAACATTCCTATGTGTTCAAAAAGTTGCAAAAACAAGGGTCATGTAACATTTTTACACCAAAAACTGGCGTCAAAATGTTCGTAAATGACCCCCATTATTTTTAGGGGGTCTTTACTTTTCACAGGTATTTTTCCGTTTAGATAAGTTTATGGGAAAACACCCCTTTGCTTGTGTTACATCAGACCGCAGCTTTTATTTATTTATTTGCCTAAAAAAGAGGTGTTTAATAAAAATAAAAAAATAAAAAAAGTAGTGAGGAACCAACCTAATGTCATCGTATCTAGCTAAGAGGAAGACAAGGTCTGTATTGGTTTTCAGTCTTTGTATGTAAACAATAGTATTTACATTCACCGACAGCAAGCAGAGATCTTGCAAATAGTAAGGAATTGGAACACAATGTATATGTGTTGTATTTTTTTTCACTGGCTTTATACCTCCTGCATGTGGCTGTATTCCAGCTCTGTACAACCTCTTTTCTATGGCACTGTATTAGGGTACCCATAGGCTTGTTTTGGGCCCTACTGTTACCTCTCTTGGTATTACAGAGGTATTCTGACCCAGAGGGCACGTCGCCCTCCAATCTTATATATATATATATATATATATACTGCATCTCACACCTCACGGCACGCTCTGTACATATTATGGTCTACGCTTCTTTTTGTGACCTTTCAATGTCTAGAACAATACAGAAAATACCCCAGAACCTGAATACTTGTATTCCCTTGGCTCAGCTGGGAAATACTCTAAAAGCCCCATAAGGTTTTAATAGAGAGAGTTGCATCATTTTCTTCTGTGACATCTCCAGAGCAGCGGACAATACTTTCTGTGACCAAACATGGCATCCGTCCTTCCTCGCCCCAGAGAGTAAGCAGAGGGATTTCTCTGTTGATAAATGCAAACGTCGTCTCGGTGAATATTTTGGGTGATCCCTGAATGGATTTGCGTTAATATATGAGATTTATAAACCACTTTATCCACAGAAACTAACAGTCGGAGCCGCAGCTGGCCTTTGTTTTACTAAGATTGCTGTGTTTGGATTGGGAATGATTTGCATCTTGCAGCTGTTTATGAAATTGTGAGCGTCGCCAATCGCGTTACTGTTATAGTACGGGAAGTTTAGCTCGAAGCTTGTGAAAATATGCGACTTGAGCAGATGTGAGACTTTAGCTTTGTGTCTCTGACGTGGCGAGGTGCTCACGGAGACGCTTCCCCTGCTTTATTGGAATATTATTACTACTGCATCTTGGATACATAAGAACATAACCCAGGTTTACTGCAGTTAGTGCCTTGTTTGTGCCGGGCACATTAGTTATGTATTTCCTGCAAAAAGGAAGTTTTGTGTTTTTTTCCAATTCCAAAATGGGCGTGGCTTAGTGGAGTTGTAATTTGCATCAGATCCGTAATTTCTGTGCATGAGGTGCAGAGTGATAGTCTAAGTTAAAGGCGTTGTCCCTCTGTTTTATGGCTTATGTCATGGCTTACCCTCAGACTAGGCCGTCACTAGCTGTCGATCACCCGGTCTGTATAACTCCGCTGCCAGAAGTTGGCCCTGGAGCTACAGAGCACCATCAGGACTGTAATGGACGGCACTCTTCACTGCAGCGCTGCTCGCCTTAGACAGGTGACAATTTTTATCTCGTACATATGTGCCTGGATAAATGGACAGATTCACACTGAGCCCCGGTCAAAGATTTCAGCACTTTCAGCAAGTGTTTGTAACAATGCCAGGTCCGAACTGGCATCGCCTTAAAACAATGGCATGTTCCTCAATGGGGCCAGAACGTCTGCACTGGTGAGAAGACCAGCGTACTGCCCATCTCCTCCATTCTGTCCACCTGCAATTCGTCGATAGAGTAAACACACATGGCCGGGACTCTGATAGAAATGTTCTAGAATCATCTACTTTTTTTGCGGGGCCGCGGAACAGAAGTGCGGGTGCGAATAGCACACGGAAGGGACTGTAGGGACTAAATGTGCTTTAATTTTTTTAGGTTATGGGCTGGAAATCCTGATAATTAGGAGTCTTCTAAATCTTGCACTTGGATCTTTGGTGAGTCCATGGTGAAGATGATGATGTAATCCTTGGTGATATACTGACCCTATGATCTTTAGGAGCTGCTCATGGATCGTCTTCTGATGGCCCAGGTTTCCCGGGAATAATTTGGCAGGATTATTGGAATCTTGGATTATTGGGATGTTCCTGTAGAATACAACGTGCTGTGTGGTTCTGTTGTCTGACCTGTCATCTTGTGGGATACATTGTTACCTGTTGTTATTATAGTAACTGATACTTTGTAAAAGAAAACACTTTATTGTTTTATACTATTGAGGACCTTTGGAGACGTCTCAGTTCTCCTCCTCACCTGGATATCCTCCAGATGTGAGATTTAGAGGTTACATGTGTTGCACAGAACGCTATTAGACACGTGCAACTGGGCGTGTGAGGCCAAAAACTGGAGGAAACAATACCGCCAATTTCTCCATGGGGCGACGATTGAGAATCTGGTTGGATCCATGGGCCAGTGTGTTATTGTGAATATCTTTGTCTGTGGTTTTCCTCTTTTTATCTGATGTCTCTATATTCTGGTACGGTATAAAGCATGTGCTGAACAGATGCCTGTGCGCTGCTAATTAACGATTGATATCCCAACAGTGAGTTTTCCATTTTTATCTGGATACGTAAGTGCTCGGCATTAGGTATAATCATGGATCGGACAAATGTCTTCATTGTTTTTCTTCTGTTGGTCTGAGGTTCTGTTCCCAAGGTATGCGTCATCTTAATATGTAAATTAGTCCTTTGGTGCAATGAGGGCTACACCATTGCTCTTGTTGCACCCAAGCTCTGCTCCTTTGTGTGGCCAGCCCCTTCCTCGCTGCTTTCATAGAGCCAGACAGTGGCAAAGCAGCCAGGAATGAACTGGACAAAACAAGGGGCGGAGCTTGGGTGCAAGAAGAGGAATAGCGACGCCCTCATTGCACTAAAGGCCTAATTTGCATATTAAGAAAAAGTATTGTAGTTCAGGAACAGAGCCTCGGATCAACAGCGCGTTAATCAGGTGAACGGCAGCTACGTGTCAGTGCAGACAGATAGGGCGGTCGCTGGTGACAGCCTACCTCGAGCTTTGCACAGTACCTGCGAAGTGGATGAGACAAATCTGCAGCATAAATTAACCTGCAGGGCGGGTTTTAACTCTGTAGCAGGTAAATTTATACTGCAAGATCTGGGCTGCGGATTTGATCCTTAGCAGTGGAGAGGGTGAGATCATTAGCCGTTTTGGGGGCAAAATCCTTTAGTCATCCATGATGTTTTTGTAGCATTTTTTTGCGGCAAAAGCCACAGCATGGATTTCCTGGTGTATTTTTATGTCCGGTGTAATGCGTCCTAATGGATTACATGTGGATGTGTAAATGGCTGTGAATTTAACCCTTTCCATTGAGGGTGAAATCCCTGGCGGAGACTCACACCCTACCAGCAGAATTGCTGAAAGTCCACCCATGATGGTAGATTCTGATATGTCCTCAAAACTTGTTTCATCAAATGACACATTTCTTCCATTAGGTTTCTTTCTGGATTGATATTATTTGCATGATGATTTATGTAGTTGTTGTGGTTTTTGTGATTCAGTTTTAGATCATGCGCTTCCATGTAAAACTGCTGGGATGATGGTGGTGGTGGTGGTGGGTCGGGTATTGCGGCTGTAACTACGTGTTCTAGCTGTGATATGGATGCAGTAATGTGGTGGTGACAGGACTATGTCTGATCTACAACCCGAATCATTTACTTAGTTCTGAAAACCATCTTTGACTGGGTTTCCGATGCATTTAATGGTCTGAAAAATCGCAGAATAAGGCCTCATTCACATTAAGTATTATGTGAAAAAAGCGTCCTTATTTAATCCGTGAAGAAGTCTATGAAGGATGCGTGGATGATCTGTGTGTCATCCGTAATCCACCGACCCTGCTCGGCTGAAAATTAATTTCAAGTGCATTTCCTATTTGTCTTCCATGAAAAACAGACGCACCACGGATGCCATCCATATTGTGTCTGTGATTTTCACTGATCCATAGATTTCAATGGGTGTGTTTCGTCCGCATCATGGACCAAAGTTTTTTTTTTTTTAATGAAAAAAATACATTTAAATCAATGGTACATGTACTGTCCTTGGAAAATGTGAACATCATACGTCCATGAAAAACGGAAGTGTGGACGAGGCCTAAGGTGCGTCCGGGTTGTAGGTTTTCAATAATCTCACGGTGGGTTCAGACATAGGGTTTTTTCCTGGTGTTTTTCTGCACATTTCCGTTTTTAGTGGTAAAACGATAACTCCAGATGTTAAGCTGAAGGTCCACGAGAAGTGAGAAAAGCAGGAAACACAAGCGATTTTTTTTTTTTTGCTCCTGGAATTTTTCTTAATTTGGTCGCATCTCAAAAAAAAAAAAAGCAGCATGCTGGCGCCAGAGCTTTTCCAATGAAGAAAACACTAGCGTCATGAAAAATAAAAGCGCCATCAGCATGCTGCGTTTTTTTAAAAGAAGCCTGAAAGACAAAAAATGCCACCTAAGAAACAAAAACGCCAGTAGCAAAACGTCTGTGTTTGTCCTGCAATTCACAAAAGCAAAAAACGCTACGGATGTGGAGAAAAATGGCGGATTAACGCGCTCTCAGTCTGATATTTGAGGAATCTAATAGTTTTCGAAGTCTTGAGGAGCTAAAAATACATCGGCCTTAATTATCCACCCGGATTCTTGTTTGGATTCCAAAAGTCTGCTCCATAAAGTGTCCGCTCATGGCTGATCGGCAGCGCGGGGGACTCTGGACTGTCGCAGGGTGACATCAACCAAGATAATGTGGATTCTCATTTCAAAGGAGACGCTTTAATCATTTGTTATGTTCTGTGTTATCTCAGGAAGTGAGACGCTGCTCCCGGACACCGCACAGTTCCCATGCAGAGCCTTCCACAGATCTGTCCAATGTGATGTCCATCAGTCCCTATGCAGCCTATAAACAATGTATTATACCGCGCCTCCTGCTTTATTACAGTGTATTCACATATAAACGTACATTCAGGCCTTGTTCAGACATGGCAGATTTTCGGTTGCGATTTTACACAGAAATTCTGCATTAGTTTACAGGACAGTGATTTTAACCCCTCTCCAAAATGTCCATTATGTAGGATTATTGCAGATTTATCCATGGCAAATCTGCATCCATACATATTATGCTGCAGCGGCTGTATGACCGACAAGATGCAGCTATGACGGGGGGGAGGGGGGGGTGTATTCTCCGCTCCAGCAGATACCGACAGATCTGTGATACAGACTTGTTCTTCTGTGTGCCCCCATACAGGGATCGAGTGCAGTACGCCATAATACTGTAGAAATCTCCATGTAGTCCAACTTTTCTATCTACGTTTTGTCTCTATTGGGTCTTTAGAAGTCTGAATACATGGACGGACCTTAGAATACATGGACGGTCCTTAGAATACATGGACGGTCCTTAGAATACATGGACGGTCCTTAGAATACATGGACGGTCCTTAGAATACATGGATACATGGACGGTCCTTAGAATACATGGACGGTCCTTAGAATACAATGGACGGCTGGTCCTTTAGAATATGGACATGGGACGGTGGTCTTAGAATACATGGACGGCTGGTCCTTAGAACACATGGACGGTCCTTAGAATACATGGACGGCTGGTCTTTAGAATATATGGACGGTGGTCCTTAGAATACATGGACGGTCTTAGAACACATGGACGGTCCTTAGAACACATGGACGGACGGTCCTTAGAATACATGGACGGTCCTTAGAATACATGGACGGCTGGTCCTTAGAATACATGGACGGTCCTTAGAATACATGGACGGTCCTTAGAACACATGGACGGCTGGTCCTTAGAACACATGGACGGTCCTTAGAATACATGGACGGTCCTTAGAATAATGGGACGGTCCTTAGAATACACATGGACGGTCCTTAGAATACATGGACGGTCCTTAGAATGGACATGGACGGTCCTTAGAATACATGGACGGCTGGTCCTTAGAATACATGGACGGTCCTGGAGAATACATGGACGGTCTAGGAATGGACGGTCTAGAATACATGGACGGCCCTTAGAATACATGGACGGCCCTTAGAACACATGGACGGTCCTTAGAACACATGGACGGTCCTTAGAATACATGGCCGGTCCTTAGAAACATGGACCGGTCCTTAGAATACATGGACGGCGGTCCTTAGAATACATGGACGGCCTAGAATAAAACGGGTCTTAGAACACATGGACGGTCCTTAGAACACATGGACGGTCCTTAGAATACATGGACGGTCTTAGACACATGGACGGTCTTAGAATACATGGACGGCTTAGAACACATGGACGGTCTTAGAATACATGGACGGTATTAGAATACATGGACGGTTCTTAGAATACATGGACGGTCCTTAGAATACATGGACATACATGGACGGTCCTTAGAATACACGGTCCTTAGATGGACGGTCCTTTAGAATACATGGACTGATACATGGACGGTCCTTAGAATACATGGATGGACGGTCCTTAGAACACAATGGACGGTCCTTAGAATACTGACGGTTAGAATACATGGACGGCCCTTAGAATGGACGGCCCTTGACACATGGACGGTCTTTAGAAATACATGGACGGTCCTTAGAATACACATGGACGGTCCTTAGAATACATGGACGTAGAATACATGGACGGTCCTTAGAATACATGGAGACGGTCTTAGAATACATGGACGGTCTTAGAACACATGGACGGTCCTTAGAACACATGGACGGTCCTTAGAATACATGGACGGTCCTTAGAATACATGGACGGTCCTTGGTTCTTTAGAATACATGGACGGCTGGTCCTTAGAATACATGGACGGTCCTTAGAATACATGGACGGTCCTTAGAACATGGACCTTAGAATGGACGGTCCTTAGAATACATGGACGGTCCTTTAGAATACATGGACGGTCCTTAGAATACACATGGACGGTCCTTAGAATACATGGACGGTCCTTAGAAAACATGGACATGGACGGTCCTTAGACGGTAGAATACATGGACGCTGGTCCTTAGAATACATGGACGGTCCTTAGAATACATGGACGGCTCCTTAGAATACATGGACGGTCCTTAGAACCTTAGAAATGGACGGTCCTTAGAACACATGGACGGTCCTTAGAACACATGGACGGTCCTTAGAATACATGGACGGTCCTTAGAATACATGGACGGTCCTTAGAATACATGGACGGTCCTTAGAATACATTGGACGGTCCTTAGAATACATGGACGGTCCTTAGAATATGGACGGTCTTAGAATGGACGGTCCTTAAATACATGGACGGTCCTTAGAATACATGGACGGTCCTTAGAACACATGGACGGTCCTTAGAATACATGGACGGTCCTTAGAACACATGGACGGTCCTTAGAATACATGGACGGCTGGTCCTTAGAATACATGGACGGTCCTTAGAATACATGGACGGTCCTTAGAATACATGGACGGCTGGTCCTTAGAATACATGGACGGTCCTTAGAATACATGGACGGTCCTTAGAATACATGGACGGTCCTTAGAATACATGGACGGTCCTTAGAATACATGGACGGTCCTTAGAACACATGGACGGTCCTTAGAATACACATGGACGGTCCTTAGAATACATGGACGGTCCTTAGAATACATGGACGGTCCTTAGAATACATGGACGGTTAGGTCCTTAGAATACATGGACGGTCTTAGAATAGAATACATGGACGGTCTGGACGGTCCTTAGAATACATGGACGGTCCTTAGAATACATGGACGGTCCTTAGAATACATGGACGGTCCTTAGAATACATGGACGGTCCTTTAGAACATGGACGGTCTTAGAATTCCTACATGGACGGTCCTTAGAATACATGGACGGTCCTTAGAATACATGGACGGTCCTTAGAATACTGACGGTCCTTAGAATACATGGACGGTCCTTAGAATACATATGGACGGTCCTTTAGAACACATGGACGGTCCTTAGAACACATGGACGGTCCTTAGAACACATGGACGGCATTAGACCTTAGAACACATGGACGGTCCTTAGAATACAATGGACGGTCCTTAGAATACATGGACGGCTTCCTTAGAACACATGGACGGTCCTTAGAACATGGGACGGTCTTAGAAACACTGGACGGTCCTTAGAATACATGGACGGTGGTCCTTAGAACACATGGACGGTCCTTAGAATACATACATGGACGGTCCTTTAGAATACATGGACGGTCCTTTAGAATACATGGACGGTCCTTAGAATACATGGACGGTCCTTAGAATACATGGACGGTCTGGTCCTTAGAAATACATGGACGGTCTTTAGAATACATGGACGGTCCTTAGAATACATGGACGCATCCTTAGAATACATGGACGGTCCTTAGAACATGGACAGAATGACGGTCCTTAGAATACATGGACGGTCCTTAGAATACATGGACGGTCCTTAGAATACATGGGACGGTTGTCCTTAGAATACATGGACGGTCCTTGAATACATGGAATACATGGACGGTCCTTAGAATACATGGACGGTCCTTAGAATACATGGACGGCTGGTCCTTAGAATACGGTCCTTAGAATGGACGGTCCTTAGAACACATGGACGGACGGTGGCTTAGAATACATGGACGGTCCTTTAGAATACATGGACGGTCTTAGAAACAATGGACGGTCCTTTAGAACACATGGACGGTCCTTAGAATACAGAATGGACGGTCCTTAGAATACATGGACGGTCCTTAGAAATGGACGGTCCTTAGAACATGAATGGACGGTCGGTCCTTAGAATACATGGACGGTCTTTAGAACATCATAGAATACATGGACGGTCCTTAGAATACATGGACGGTCCTTAGAATACATGGACGGTCCTTTAGAATACATGGACGGTCCTTAGAATACATGGACGGTCCTTAGAACACATACATGGACGGTTTTAGATACATGGACTTTAGAATACATGGACGGTCCTTAGAATACATGGACGGTCCTTAGAATACATAGAACACATGGACGGTCCTTTAGAATACATGGACGGTCCCTTTAGAATACATGGACGGTGTTAGAATACATGGACGGTCCTTAGAATACATGGACGGTCCTTTAGAATACATGGCGGTCTTTAGAATGGACGGTCTTTAGAATCTGGACGGTAGAATGTGGGTCCTTAGAATACATGGACGGTCCTTAGAATACATGGACGGTCTTTATACATGGACGGTCCTTAGAATACATGGACGGGGACGGTCCTTAGAATACATGGACGGTCCTTAGAAACATGGACATGGACGGTCTTTAGAATACATGGACGGTCCTTAGAATACATGGACGGTCCTTAGAATACATGGACGGTACATGGACGACGGTCCTTAGAACACCATGGACGGCTTAGAATACATGGACGTCCTTAGAATACATGGACGGTCTTAGAAATACATGGACGGTCTTTAGAAATACTGGACGGTCCTTAGAATACATGGACGGTCCTTAGAATACATGGACGGTCCTTAGAATACATGGACGGTCCTTACATGGCGTCCTTAGAATACATGGACGGTCTTTAGAATACATGGACGGTCTTTAGAATACATGGACGGTCCTTAGAATACATGGACGGTCTTTAGAACCACATTCCTTAGAATACATGGACGGTCTTTTACATGGACGGTAGAACATGGACGGTCCTTAGAATACATGGACGGTCTTTAGAATACATGGACGGTCCTTTTAGAAACATGGACGGTCCTTAGAATACGTCTTAGAATACATGGACGGTCTTAGAATACATGGACGGTAGAATACAGAATACATGGACGGTCCTTAGAACACATGGACGGTCCTTAGAATACATGGACGGTCCTTTAGAATACAGGACGGTCTTTAGAATATGGACGGTCTTTAGAATACATGGACGGTCCTTAGAATACATGGACGGTCTTTTAGAATACATGGACGGTCCAGAACACATGGACGGTCCTTAGAACACATGGACGGTCCTTAGAACAACATGGACGGTCCTTTAGAACACATGACGGTCCTTAGATACGGTCCTTCCTTAGAATACATGATGGACGGTCTTAGAATACATGGACGGTCCTTAGAACACATGGACGGTCCTTAGAACACATGGACGGTCCTTAGAACACATGGACGGTCCTTAGAACACATGGACGGTCCTTAGAATACATGGACGGTCCTTAGAATACATGGACGGTCCTTAGAACACATGGACGGTCTTAGAATACATTCCTTAGAATACATGCACATGGACGGTCCTTAGAAAGAACATGGACGGTCCTTAGAATACATGGACGGTCCTTAGAACACATGACGGTCCTTATACTGGACCATGACGGTCCTTAGAATACATGGAAACAGAAGACTTCATCACGTTACATGCAGGTTTTTGCCTTGTGTGCACATAACTGGAATTCCCTCTTAGATGAATTTAGTCCAATTAGAAGGTAAGGTTCGCAGCTCCTCCAATGCAGCACAGACATTTCACAAGCATGAGTCAGTCTGCGATAACGGGAGGCTGCACACAAAGTACAGTCACTTATAAATCTACTTTCACCCAAAAGAGAAGTCCGAACAGGGAAATCTTCAGTATCGTTCACTGCACACAGTATGCGGCCCAGTTTTGCATTGCAAAGGGTGAAATCCACAGCAGATATTAGCGGCATGAATTGACATGCTGCGGATTTAAACTCAACGCCCGATGCCAAGTTATGTGCGGATTCTGTGCGGACACGGTCAGATTTTTTAATCTCATCCAGTGTGCTGCTGCTGTAAATACCGGGGACCTTCTGCAGGCAGTCCTGTGGTGGACAGTCCACATCATGTCGACTAATGATTAGGCTGCAGTGACCATGACAGGAGTTGTGGAGACCATCTATATATATACCTTTACCGTTACGGCCACATGCTGCAGACGTTACACAGTGGAATTGAATGGTTGAGTGTTTCACAGCCCTCATACACACCGTGGACATGTATCAGTATCTGCACCAAATCCTCTACCCTGTGTCCACAGCATTACTGTCGCACCATTAGGTGTGTTTTTGCTGCTGTGTAAGGGCTTGTTCACACGGCCGTTGTGTGGCCGTGGCCGTGCTGTGGGCCGCAAATTGCTGATGCAGATCACGGACCCATTCACTTCAATGGGATCCGCATCCGACTGTCCGCACTGCAAAAACATAGAACAAGTTGTATGTTTTTGCGGTGCGGAGGCACGGACAGAAACAGCCACGTAAGCGCTCCATAGTGCTTCCGTGGGGTTCCGATCCATGCCTCCATTTGGCACCGCACCGCATCTCCATGATTCTCTTGAATGGGTCCGCGATCCATGATGCGGAGTTCACACGGCCGGTGTGTGAATGAGCCCTAAGGGAGAGTTCACATCAACGTTATTTTTCTGTTATTCTGATCAGTCAGAAGAACAGGAAAAAACAAACAGGATCCTGTAAAAAACGGATCCTGTGCATCAGTTATCCACATTTTTTCATCAGTTTGAGCCATTTCCATCTGAGATCTGTTGGGGAAAAAGGTGCTGCATGCAGGAGTCTTTTATTTTCCATGTAAAAAACGGATATCTGATGGAAATGGCTTTTTTTCTGTTCTGATGAATCGGAAGAACGGAGAGCTAATGGAGATGTGAACTCCCCTAATACCGTCATATCCTCAGCATTAACCTTAAGAAGAATAAAGTGATGAATTATTAAGAATAAGGGAAGTTTACACAAGGGGGAATTCTGCTTCATAAAAAGTATTTAGCAATTCTTGTGTAAATGTCAAGGAAGCGAAGTGGAGGTGAGGATCTCCTCATGTTTGGCGCGGTGGGAGCTCTCGGCTCCTCCCCCATTCAGTAATCATTCTGTAAGCCAAGTCCTAAACCGACCAAGATACATTTCTCCCCCCCGGAAACCCTTAGCTAGTGGAAGCTCCAATAATGTCTAATATCATAGAAACCCAAAACCACCGCCTTCCCGCATCAGTGTGGATGGCGTCTAATCTCACTACGGTAATGTTCAGAGAGAGGAATAAGCCGGGTCCCTCCAGGAGTCCCCCCAGTAACATGGCACAAGTATCGCACGGCCCCCACAAGATACTCTCGCCGTT
>ONZH01024652.1:0-22896 GCA_900303285.1 Rhinella marina
AACTATTTTTCCGGATAGCTGCCATATACGGTATTAAACGGAGAAGAATACAGAGAACACATGCTACACTTGATCAAGTTCATAATTTACGACTGTACCGGTTGATGCAACAGTTTTCAAAAATCCATTCTGGCTGTTGTCACCACCACACACGCTAGCCCAGGGGGCACTCCTCTGGCTCTTCCAGCGAAACCTCCTTCCCCCCAGCCTGACCCCCCCCACCTACAGGCCCACTCTACAAACAATTTAGCCGGATAGGGGACGTATTAGATGTTGTACTGATGTTTTTTTTTGTTCTTCTTTTATCTGCCTCATGACCTGTGATAGGCAGAGCATGGACACGTCCCATTAGCTGCAGTGGGAAAGACACTTCCCTGGCCAGAGCAAGCTCTTTTCCCTTTTCCTTGTTCGAAATATCCATTAAATATAGGGTCCCAAGATAGGGGACGTATACGGTATTAAACTGAGAAGAATCGATACCATACCGGTTGATGCTAGAGCATTTCCAAATGCATTACAGCTGTTGTCACAACCACACACGCTAGCCCAGGGGGCACTCCTTTGGCTCTTCCACTGAAACCTCCTTGCCCCCCCACCTACAGGCCCTCTCTCCAAACAATTTACCCCTGGTAGGGGGACGTATTAGATATTGTACTGATTCTGAATTGCCTCCTGCGATAGACGGGAATGGAACCCAGATCAACTGCTTGGGAAGTAGCTATGCTCACCACTATACCACCAGCAGGCACAGCAATTGATAAGAACAGATACTAAACTTGATTTCAGCTGCAGTGCCAGCATGAGCAGTGGTGTCACCTGCAGGCGGTGATGGACCTTCGTTGCACCTAGTTGGGTGCTTCCCTAACATGTGATGGACATGCGCCTCGCCTTTCTTGGTCTGGGTGAGCACAATTGCCATGAGGGTAACCACCAGGCTGTTGCCTGAGGATTTGGGGTAATGGTGGGATTAAGCAGCCTCAGAGGCATCCATGCATGCTGCCCCTGCTGTTTCCTGTCCATTTCCGTGGTGTTTCCATCATTTTCTGAGGTTTCCAGGTTTTCAGGCAAACTTCCCTGTGAAGAGCTTTGGTCCCCCGCAAAAATGCTCGAGTCTCCCATTGACTTCAATGGGGTTCGTTACTCGAAACGAGCACCCGAGTATCGGGAAAAATTCGTCTCGAATAACGAGCACCCGAGCATTTTAGTACTCGCTCATCTCTAGTAATGTCGCCTTGATTAGCGGCAGATAAAATGACACCGGATATGAGGAATTTAGGACACACAAACGTTATATTGCACACGCAGCACAGGTAATGTCGCGTTGATTAGTAGCAGAAAAAATACACCGGATGTCAGGTATTTAGGACACACAAATGTTATACTGTACATGCAGCACAGGTAATGTTGCCTTTATCAGCGGCAGAAAAAATGATACCGAATGTCAGGTAGTTAGGACACACAAACGTTATACTGCACATGCAGCACAGGTAATGTTGCCTTGATTAGTGGCAGAAAATATGATACCGAATGTCAGGTATTTAGGACACACAAATGTTATACTGCACACGCAGTACAGGTAATGTCACCTTGATTAGCAGCAGAAAAAAATACACTGGATGTGAGGTATTTAGGAAAAACAAACGTTATACTGCACTTGTAGCACAGGTAATTTCGGCGGTAAAAAATACACTGGATGTGAGGTATTTAGGACACACAAAGGGTATACTGCACATGAAGCACAGGTAATGTCGTCTTTATTAGCGTTAGAAAAAATGACACCGGATGTCAGGTATTTAGGACACACAAATGTTATACTGCACACGCAGAACAGAAAATGTTGTCTTGATTAGCAGCAGATAAAATGACACCAAATGTGAGGAATTTAGGACACATAAACGTTATACTGCACACGCAGCACAGGTAATGTCGCCTTGATTAGAGGCAGAAAAAAAATACACTGGATGTCAGGTATTTAGTATACACAAATGTTATACTGCACACGCAGTACAGGTAATGTCACCTTGATTAGCGGCACAAAAAATTACATCGGATGTCAGGTATTTAGGATACACAAACGTTATACTGCACACGCACTGGATGTCAGGTATTTGGGATACTCAAACGTTATACTGCAAATGCAGCACAGGTAATGTCGCCTTTATTAGACGCACAAAAAATGACATCGGATGTCAGGTATTTATGATACACAAACGTTATACTGCACACGCAGCACAGGTAATGTAGCCTTGATTAGCGGAATAAAAAAAAAACACTGGATGTCAGGTATTTAGGATACACAAATGTCATACTGTACATGTAGCACAGGTAATGTTGCCTTGATTAGCGGCAGAAAAAATTATACCGAATATCGGGTAGTTAGGACACACAAACGTTATACTGCACATGCAGCACAGGTAATGTTGCCTTGATTAGTGGCAGAAAAAATGATACCGAATGTCAGGTATTTAGGAAACACAAAGGTTATACTACACACGCAGTACAGGTAATGCCACCTTCATTAGCGGCAGAAAAAAATACACTGGATGTCAGGTATTTAGAAAAAACAAACGTTATACTGCACTCGCAGCACAGGTAATTTCGCCTTGATTAGCAGCAGTAAAAAATACACTGGATGTGAGGTATTTAGGACACACAAAGGGTATACTGAACATGAAGCACAGGTAATGTTGCCCTTATTAGCGTTAGAAAAAATGACAGTGGATGTCAGCTATTTAGGACACAGAAACGTTATACAGCAGACGCTGCACAGGTAATGTTGCCTTAGTAGTAGAAAAAATGACACCGGATGTCAGGTATTTAGGAAACACAAATGTTATACAGCAGACGCAGCAAAGGTAATGTCGCCTTGATTAGCGGCAGAAAAAAATACACTGGATGTCAGGTATTTAGTGTACACAAACGTTATACTGCACACGCAGCACAGGTAATGTCGCCTTGATTAGTGGCATAAAAAATACACTGGATGTCAGGTATTTAGTGTACACAAATGTTATACTGCACACGCAACACAGGTAATGTCGCCTTGATTAGCAGCAGAAAAAATATTCTGGAAGTCAGGTATTTATGATACATAAACGTTATACTGCAAACGCAGCACAGGTAATGTCGCCATGATTAGCAGCAGAAAAAAATACACTATGTAAGGTATTTAGTAAACACAAACGTTATACTGCACACAGTACAGGTAATGTCGCCTTGATTAGCGGCATACAAAATGTATTTTTAGTTAGGACACACAAACGTTATACTGCACATGCAGCACAGGTAATGTCGCCTTTATTAGCGTTAGAAAAAAATGACACCGGATGTCAGGTATTTAGGAAACACAAATGTTATACTGCAAACACAGCACAGGTAATGTCGCCTTGATTAGCGGCAGAAAAAATACACTGGATGTCAGGTATTTAGGAAACACAAATGTCATACTGTACATGCAGCACAGGTAATGTCGCCTTTATTAGCGTTAGAAAAAAATGACACCGGATGTCAGGTATTAA
This sequence comes from Rhinella marina, assembly GCA_900303285.1. NCBI lineage: Eukaryota > Metazoa > Chordata > Amphibia > Anura > Bufonidae > Rhinella > Rhinella marina. Next base: position 3,519 of record ONZH01024652.1, read on the forward strand.
GGACACACAACCGTTATACAGCAGACGCATTACAGGTAATGTCGCCTTGATTAGCGGCACAAAAAAATACACCAAATGTCAGGTATTCTGGAGACACAAATATTATACTGCAGACGCAGCACAGGTAATGTCACCTTGATTAGTGGCAGAAAAAAATACACTGGATGTCAGGTATTTAGGATACATAAACGTTATACAGCACACGCTGCGCAGGTGGTGTTAATGTCAGTTAAACTTGCGTTATTTTTGCCCCACCCCCCCTAAAAAAAATATTGCAGCCAGATATAACAATAGTCCTTAAAAGGACTTTTGGGTCTTTTAAACAGAAAAACTAGCCCTGCCTCGCCAATTTCTTTCCGTACACTATCTGTCCCTCCTTGCGCAAACATTATACAGCAGATGCAGGTAATGTCGCCTTGATTAGCAGCAGAAAACAATACACCTGATGTCAGGTTTTTGGGATACACAAACGTTATACAGCACACGCTGCGCAGGTGGTGTTTAGGTCAGGCAAACTTGCGCAATTTTTGCCCCCCTCCCCCGAAAAAAAATATTGCAGCCATATATAAATATAGTCCTTAAAAGGACTTTTGGGTCTTTTATAAAGAAAAACTTTCCCTTCCTAGCCAATTTCTATCCCTACACTATCTGTCCCTCCTTCCAGCAGCTCTCCCTGATTCAGACTGAGCTTGGTCACATGTCACCAGGTGCTATATAGCACCCGATGACGCGTTCCTGGCCAGCCAATCACTGCAATGCCAGTAGCCAACATGGCTACGGCATTACAGTGAATGCCAGTATCTCTCCGCACACTGATTGGCTGTGTAGCAGCCAAAAAACGTGCGGGGAGGGGACTCGAGCATGGCACTCGAGCACGCGCGGTGTTCGGCCGAACACTGCGATGTGCCAAGTTCCGCCATGCTTGGCCAAATACAGTGTTTGGGCGATGCAGTGTCCTAATATGAAAGCCCAATCATTCATAACTTACATAAAAACCTGGTTAATACTTCACACCATCATACTCACACACCCACAACAGATGATATGTCATCAAGACAACATGCTAAGAAAACTACTACTAAGAAATACCATTACAAAAACATCTATATAATTCTAAATAATTTTATCTATTATATATCTAAATAATTTTCAACAGCAATAGACAAAATACTCAGAATAGATATTGCAAGAATGTTGTTAGGTCACACGGTCTCATTACCACAACACTGTCCAAACTACCTGAAATTCAGAAACCACCTACCATTCACTCCTCACCTGCTAACCCTGATCATGTCCTTATCACTATTGGTCCCCAATCCATCATTCGGGACACACCACCTATCTAGATATCTGATTCTAACCGCAATAAAGCATCATGATCTGCATTAGAGTCCGAGATTTCACAAGTTGACCATCTTAATCTTCCCCCAAGCAGGTTTGGTTTCCCCAGTCCCGACATGCTGCACTCATAATATCCCTTCTTCTCCTCAGCCCAAAAATGAACCCAACAACAAGCTAACACCAAAATGTAACAATGTCCTTTCTCAGGACTCACTCATTACAATTCATAATATTAGTTCTCATGAGATTCCGGATCTTAGTGGACACCAATCGGTATCTTTTTTACCCTTACCCGGGGCCAGGACCCCGGAAGCTACCTAAGCTCTAAGGCGACCACCATGATCACGGATTTCTTCTGACCAGCTCTGGCAAGAGGCCTCAAAAGAAGAAAAAATCTCATAGAGGAAGAAGTGGGAAAGAAGAGATAGATCCCAAAGAAATGAGGCTGAATATGACCAAGAACCCAAACATCAACACCCTGAGCCCCAAGAGGAACAGGATAGCTCACTAGTTGGTATTTTCAACTTATCCACATATGAACCTACCATTGCAGAAACTAGATTTCTACAGAAAGGTTTATCATTCTGCCCCACAGGAAAATTCAATGAGTTTGAACTGTTTGTTGAACTAAATACACTCATTGGCAAACTTACATTACACATTCATTTTGAGATTAAAGACCCAAGCAATACTGGACGTACCCCCAGTATTGTTAAATAATTCATCTAAAGCCATCAACACAGGGTTAAAGCCCAAGTCCTTATACAATTCTGTCCATCCTATAGGCAGCCACATAGAAACCTTCTTTTCTCTGGTTACCAAGGATCTAAGTAGAGATGAGCGAATCTTCAAAGATTCGCTTCGGCGAATATTCGCCGAATTTTCCAAAATATTTGCGGATAAAATTTGATTAGATCCAAGTTGCGTTAAAAAATATTCATGTTCTGCGAACATTCCCGGGAATATGTACGCATATGTACGAAGCTTTAGTGTATTATTGTCTAGGCCCGCACAAATAACGAACATACAGTAAAAGTACGCTACTTAACTGAATACGTACGAATTAGTGTACAAATTATCAGATCTGTAGCATTAGCGTACAAATTATATGATGCGTACGTACCGTTAGCGTACAAAGATTTAAGAAGAATCTTCCGAAGTGAATCTGAAAAGATTCAGATTTGCTTCGATGTAGGAAATAACGAAGATTCGTATCGAATCTATGAAGCGGCAAATAGATTCGCTCATCTCTAGATCTAAGGGCTATAAATAAAGATCTAACAGTCCCTAATAATCTTAGTAAGAATTAAGAATATACCCTTAATAACCTAATGTCAAACGAGACCATTGTAATTAGGAATGCAGACAAAGGAGGAGGTATTGTGATTCAAGATAGAGATGATTATCTAGCTGAAACACATAGGATACTGAAGGACGAGGAGTACTGTCAAATCCTGACTGAAAATCCACTAAAATAAGACACCAAGAAATTATCGACTCTACTAGAAGAAGCTGTATCGAAACATAATCACTACTGATCATCCAAATTGAGCTCTGTTTTACCATTTACCAAAAGTACACAAAGCCATTCACAATCCCCCAGTAAGATTATTTCTGGCATATCCTCACTAACGTGAACTTTATCACATTAAAGAAACACGTCATTGAACTACCATGATATCTTAAAGATTAAGTTTCATTTCCCTACTCAAAGAAGTCTAATGGCAGGAACCATATATCTGGGTAACATTGGACGTTTCCGCTCTCTATTCTAACATTCCACATGTGGCAGGTAGAGAAGCAGTACAGCATTATTTACAACAGGATAATACAATGCCTACTTCACAAGGTCAGCTCGTTTTAAATGCAATAGACTTCATATTGAATCATAAGTCATTCACCTTTGAAAATATATAAGCAGATGAAAAGTACTGAAATGGGTAGGCGCTAAGCTTAGCCAATCTCTATATGGAGCTTTTTGAAGAACTGTATATTTATGGCAAGCATACAAACATTACAAACATTATATAGATGACCTTTTGCTTATTTGGAATGGGAACATCGATGAAGCTACCAAATTCACCTCATATCTGAATAACAATACATTTAGCCTCTCTTTTACGGCCAATTATTCCAATACAGCCGTCAAATATTTAGAACTCATTATTTTTTAAAGGAAATTCCATAGAAATGAAAACATTACACGCTCACATCATAAAAAATGGAGGAATAACATACCCTTCAATCAGTTTAAACGGATTCGTAGGAACTGCACCAGCGACAAAGATTATGTTACTCAAAGCCAGATCCTCAAGTGCAGATTCCAAAATAAAGGCTTCTCTAACAAAATTATAGAAGCAGCCTGCAAGAGGGCAATTGAATATACCCAATAAGAATGTTTAGTACCCAAAAAGAAAGAACAGGAAACTTTGAAGAAATATGAAAATTTCAAATCCATTTTTATTACTACGTATAATAACAATCACAATATATTACGTAATATTCTAACCAAACACTGGCCAGTTTTTCTTTTTTGAAGAAGCATATCAAAGCCAAACCTCAGTTAACCTTCAAAAGAGCTCAGACTTTAAAAAAAATGTTATTGCCCTCAGCCAATTACGAAAAAAGAGCAACAAACTCTGTCCAACTACTTTGTTTCCTCAACTCGTTGGAAATTATAAATGTGGCCATCATTTATGTAAATGTTGTTTCAATATGTCACTGTGCGGTTCACGACAAGAAAATTTAGACTAGCAATACATGTTCACGGGTGCATATCCATAAAGCAAGCATACAGAAAAATAATAAAAATATTGCTGCACAACATTTCACAAGCAAACAATAGAACTAAGGAATGGGGATCATTCTAAATTAAAGTGGTATTATACCTACTAGAAATGAAAATTGAAATAAATAGAAGCTCTTTATGCACATTTTTGATCAAACGTGTGTCGGTCCCATCTACCAGGCGTCAAGGTGGCTTCCGAAATGTTGTGCAGCCATATTTTTATTATTTTTCTGTGCGGTTCACTGTGACAGTTGTGATGGTGTAGGCTGGCTGCATACTCTCTCGCGTACTGTCTACAGGCTTTTTCTTGTGTATGCTGGTTGCTTGGGGATTCGTGCTGGCTGCGGTGTTCGGTGTGTGAACTGTGGCTTATGTTTGTGTCTTCTTATGTCTATAGCTCTGTGGTTTCTGTCACCGGTGCCATGTAAGCTGGCTGCATGCATTTTGTGGACTGGCTGTGGGTCTTCCCATGTATGCTTGTTCTGTGATATGTGCTAGCTGCGGTCTTGAGTGTAAACAGGGTCTGAGTATGGATGCAGTGTGCGGTTCTGTCACTCCTTTTTGAGTAGGCTGGCTGCCTGTAACCTAGTACTGTCTACAGTTATCCTGTGTATGCTGGTTGTCGTTTGGGGCATGCAGGTTGCAGCACTCTGTGACTGTGTGAACTGACATTTGTATAGTTTGTTCTATGGTTCTTGTTACTCCTGGTTCTGGTGGGGTTAACATTCCCTGGTCTGTTCCTGGGTGTAGTTCTTAGCTGCTCACCCAAGTGGTCAGTCTGTCTTGTGCCTTGCTGGGTGTAGCCCCTTGCTGCTTATCCTGGGGGTTTTGCCATCTGCCCTTCTATGTGGTGTGGCCTGTTAAAGCATTGGTGTTGTTGATGTTGTATCCTATCCAATGTATTGCTTGGTAGCGTTTCTGCTTCTGATCCTGTTTGATCCATATTAGCCTAAAAGTTCCTGAGTTTGTTTTGAGTTCTAGTCCTTATGTTGTCTGTTTTGTTGGTGCTTGCACCAGCGTGGTTCTCTGCAGGTAGCTGCCAAGTGTACCAGGACCATCCTGGAGGTGTGACCAGTGAGCCCTTGGCCAAGTTTGTTCCCACCACCAGGAGCTCTGTGAAGAATGGGTCTCACTGGTTCTTCGCCCTCTGGGGTTTGCCTGTAGTCTACCGGTGCACTTGGTTCAGTGGTAGTGCTACCACTATTGCCTAACTTGCTTATCCTCTACTGTCATGTTCATTTATCAAATGTGTAATAATGTACTCTGCAATATTACAGGGGAATGGTTTGGAATAAAATCTTTCCTAAACTGCTCCTCATCCTATGTCATATACACATTGGAGTGTACTTGCAGGCTTCAATATATAGGCCGCACAACCCTTAGTTTGAGAGTTTGGAATATTGTTAAGTGTTTCACCAAACATAGGGTTTTGAGGCATTTCCTACAGGTTCATAACAAGGACCTTACCATGTTCACCATAACACCCATTGAACAAATACCAACCAGACATTCCAACCAGTTCAAAAACTCTGAAGAAAGGAGGTGTTCTGGATTTTCAAGATGCAAACATTAGAACCATATGTTCTGAACAGTGTTGGACTGGGGTGCCTAGGGCCCACCAGTAAAATTTATTTTGAGGGCCCACCTTGCGAATACATTCAAATATTACCTGCTCCCACAGCAGCAAGTAAGTAGTGCATTAAGTCTTCTGTGTTATGTGACACTTGTGCAGAGGGTGGGAGCAGGGGTGCACCTAGCCTTTCTGCTGCCTGAGGCGAAAACTGAAACTGCACCCCCAATGCCAATTTGTTAACCTAACCCCTTTGCCACAGTGAAAGCGCTCATTGTCCATAGCCCTTCCGCTCCCCGACCTGGTGCTTGCCCCTACCAAGTGCCTCATCTGGCCTTATTGATGGTGCAACCCTGGTTGGGAGACTCGGGCCCACCTTGCTCAGGTGCCCACCGGGGATTCACCTGTACTCCTGTGGCCCAGTCCAAGCTTGGTTCTGAATGAGTCTTAGGAATGCAAGTGTTTCTGATCTGATGCCATTTCCCCTAAAAGCATCTTCTCCCCTTTTTTTTTTGTTACCACCACATGCATATGTGTGTATGTGTACATATGTATATACAGTATGCATATGTATATCCATGTATACATGCGTATGGAAGTGTGCATGTATGTTTGTATACTCACATGTGTGTCATCGAGTGTGTATGTATGTACATAAACATGCGCACACAAGTGTACGCAAAGTATAATTCCCAATATACTTTACGTTATTTTTCTTTATTTCTTTTTTGTCCAAGAAATAATCATTTACTCAGAATTCCTTAAGATCATTTTATTACGTCCCATATGTCAAAATACACTAATAGTATTATAGACTTTTATAGCTAAACCCATTTCCATCTATAAATCATTTTCCATCATTCAATTAGATTATATTTGAATCATACGTCCTAATAACTATGTAGATGTTTATATTGGGATTATCATTCCCATGTTCTATCCATATCATTAGAGATGAGTGAATTTCTCAAAAATTTGATTAGTTGGTTCACCGAATTTTCCGAAAAGAGTCTGCTGTCATAGTCAGTATGACACACAGATTACAGACGTCACTCTTAGAATCACTTTACATTTCACACATTTGGTCAATTACGGGGCCAAAACTGACCAATAACTGAAATGTGAACTCAGCCTTAATGGTCAATGTTAGGGCCAGGTTTAAAGAACCATGCAGAGGCCAAATATCCTACTATAGCGTGAAAGAGCTAACTTCCTTTACACCGTTGTCAGCTGATTCCACATTGATGTCTACAGAACCTGTTCTATTAAATGCTTATACAAGTAGAGCCCCCCCTGACAGAGTGGAGAGGGTGTCAGCAGTAAGTTTGTGTTGACATCACTGATTATTTTGCCCTTCCGCTGATCCGTCAGAACAATAACCCCAAAAAACGGATCCTGTCTGTTGACCATCTGACTTCACATGGTCAGTATTTGGTCACTAATCCATCAGTATTGTTAAAGCCAAAAAAAAACAGGAGTGGAACCAAAACAGAGATGACATGTGAATGGAATATTTGCATGTCTTCTGTGTTTTGTACCCATTCCTGCTTTTGGCTACCAAATCATAAACCAATTCTAATGCAAAATAGCAGAAAAGAAACAGGTCTCTTTTGTCAAAGTGTAGCACCAAGGATGATCTAGTCTGATGCACTGGTGTTTGAAAATCTTGGCTGATTCATGCCTAATTAATCTTCACAAAGGTCAGTTTCTCCACATTTTGGGTGGACAGGTGAGTTCTCCTTGGAGTAACTATGGCCCCCGCCACACTAAACACCTGCTGTGATGCCACACTGCTTGGAACAGTTTGGCTGCCCAGTAGTCCAGGGAATCTTTGATGTGGGGTGGCAGAGTGTACTCCAAGTATTCCACAACCTGCTGGCTCAGGTTCTGCTTCATGTCTTGCTGCTGCTGTTGCTGAGTAGTTTCTGCAGTAAGCAGGTGAAGAAAACTGTTCAGTGACTCTAGACTTATATAAGTTGCTGCTGATGGAGCTGGTACTGCTCTTGTCCCCCCCTCAGCAGCCATGGCAGTGGAACGTGAGCATGGAGGGCCCCCGGTCAGACCTGCATGAGGATGGGCGATGGCACACATAGGCTGCGGCCAACTGACTACATGGAATGTCTTGATAGTAGTTCAGTTTATCCTCCCACTCAATGGGTGTAAAAAAGGCCTCCATTTTGGACTGGTAGCGAGAGCCAATAGTCATCCCTCTGCTGAATGGTGATAATTTGGCTGTCAATACGCAAGTAAATGAGCATGCATTGAGCCATTTGCGCAAGTGACTCGGAGGGACTCCCTGCCACCATTTTCACTGCATACTGCCACAGTGTATCTGGGTCCTCTGCATCGTCTTCCTCATTCCCCTGTAGCTCCTGTGGCTGGTCCTGCTCCTCCTTTCCTGTCACGTGTGTAGAAAAAAAACCATTTCTCTATGCATTGATTGTGCATGAATGTCCTCCTCTAGTTCAGCCCCACAGGGCTTATGTGTCCTTGAGATGTAGTCGCCATATCTCCTGTCCCCTGGCCAGCCAGATTTAGCAGCATGTGCTCCAGGACATAAATCAGTGGAATGACATTGTTCATCCTGTAGTCCTGGTGTCTGACAAATAAAGTGGCCTCAAAGGGCATGAGCAAACGGCAGGTGTCACGCATAAGCTGCCACTGGCTGACATCGAAGTTACACAGGGGAGTACCTCTGTCCGCCTGTATCACCAAGAAATCTCTTATGGTCTTTCTCTGTTCATATAATCGGTCAACATATGGAGTGTGGAATTCCAACGGTTGGAAACGTCGCATATCAGCCTATGTTGGGGGATGCCGTTTTGCTGCTGCAGCTCAAGAAGGGTGTGCTTTGCTGTGTACGAGTGGCTGAAGTGCATGCAAAGTTTCCTGGTCATTTTAAGGATGTCTTGCAGATGGGGTGAATACTTCAGGAACTGCTTTACAACCAGGGTGCACTGACTCAGCCCTCCTTGACGCAGCGCCAATACCATGTTCTTCCCGTTGTCGTTACCATGGTTCCGATTTTGAGTTGTCGAGGTGAAAGCCAGGATTTGATTTCTTGATGTAGGACGTGGAGCAATTCCTTCCCTGTGTGACTCCTTTCGCCCAGGTAACACTGCCGTGCTCTGCATATGTGGTATGCTGGAGGAGCACTGTGAATTATCCCTGCAGTGGAGGCTGTGGACATGGTGGAAAATGAGGAGGCAGAGGTGGACATTGTTGCAGGACCAACAGGGTGAGAACGTGGAGGCGGAAGCGGCGTCACCTGGCCAAGTTGCTGGCGTGGCTGGACAGGAACCACATTTACCCAGTGGGACGTAAAGAACATATATTGTCCTTGACTGTAGTTACAGCTCCACACGTTGGCGCTGCCATGCACTTTGGCAGACACCGACAGGCTAAAGGACTGGGACACCTTGTGTTCTACATATATGTGCAGGGCTTGTACTTCCTTTTTCGCAAAGAAATGACAGCTTGGGACTCTCCACCTCAGCTCGGCACCAGCCATCAGTTCTCTGAATAGTTCACCACTTGGAAAGGGAAGGACTGCAGCACCTTCAACGTGGCCAGGAGCATGTTCAGCTTCTGCACCATTGGATGAGTGCATGCATAGTGTTGCCTCTTGGCAAACGCTTCAGTGATCAATTGCTGACGGAATGACTGATGAGGGGGAGGAGGAGCAAGAGCATCAGGATCAACATTTGATGGGAAGGACAGACAGCTCCCTTCAGCTGAGGTGGTCGAGCCTTGACTGCATGAAATTGGGTGCGTACCACTGGGTGCTGCAGCGGTTGCCATGGAGGGTTGGCCCACCACATCGGAGCCACGGTTCTCCCATGTCACTTTATGGTGATGCTGCATGTGTTAACACAGAGCTGTGGTGCCAACACTGGCACCCTGGCCATGCTTAACCTTCTGCCCACAAAGTTTGCAAATGGCCATGTTTACTTTCTCCAGTGGCCTAACGAAAAATTGCCACACTGCCAAGTATGGCATTCCTTCCCCCTCCAGTCCGCGCTGACTGCCAGCCACCGCTGCCTACATGAACCCCTGCACTGCTACTTTCTGGGGCGGTAGGCTCCTGCGAAGTGGGTGGTCTACCCCGTGCAGGTTTGGCTCCCAACTTCCCATGCTACCACCCTGCTGGCTCGCCGCTGCTTCACGCCACCCTCTTATCCTGATGATGATGATGATGATGAAGCTCCTTATTCACTCGGCTCCCAAGTGCAATAGGCTACAACATCATGATCCGCTACTGTCTGCAGGTCACTGATGTCCCCCTAAATGATCACAGGGCCAGGAGCCTGACTGCTCGGAACTCCTGATCCCACGCGGAACTCCTGATCTCATCATCACTACTTGCCCGCCTACCAGAGGAAGTGGTGGATGTCTCCTCCAGATCTTGGCTGGGCAGTAGCTGCTGACTGTCCTCTAGTAGTTCATCCTCGCTGAAAAATGGAGCCGAGCCTACGGCATATAATACTTCTTGCGCTGAGGGAACTGAAAATGACAGAGGAAGGTTCAGGACAGCTGGGGGGCAGAGGGCCTTCTCTCAGGGCTTCTTCTCGTCGTTTCAGAGGAGCCCACCAACTCTTGTCACTTACGACGAAGTCGAGGAAGGATCATGATTAGAGATGAGCGAGCATACTCGTCCGAGCTTGGTGCTCGTTCGAGTATTAGGGTACTCGTAAGTGCTCGCTGCTCGGACGAGTATCTCGCCATACTCGAGAAAATGGCAACTTCCGCATCGTGCTTTTTTGGCGCCAATAAACACAGCCAATCACAAGCCAGGAGACTCTACGGTACACCCAGCATCACGTGGGGCCCTTACATGTCGATAGCAGGGGTTGGCTGGCCTGATCAGGTGACCCTGGAATATACTAGTGACTGGCCGCGGTGCTCGGCTCAGATGCCATCTGGATGTCGTTAGGGATAGAGCTGCTGCGTTTCAGGGGCAGTGTTAGGGCCTGTATTTAGTTCTCTGTTAGGCAGGAATCACCCACAAAGAATCCAACAGCCCTTCTAAGGGCTAGAAGAATTTTTTTTTTTTGTCTCCTGGCTTGGCTGGCTGGCTGGCACTAGTAGTGCAGCTATCGCCATATCTAACCCTTTTTTTTTTTTTATTGTTCTATCTCAGTGATACAAATCCATTGCACACAGCAGTGTAGAACCATTCTGTGTGTCACAGTTCAGCATACTCACTCCAATCCATATATACTGTACAGGTGACACTTTCTGTACATCACAGAATACAACCAAGTCATTTGGTACCAATAACGTATACAGCTTGATCCAGAAAACTCTCTGTGCGACATTTGTCTGGGTCGCAGACTAAATAGTCACCGTTAACAGGGTGTCAGTCAGTCCTACCATAGTTCCTGCACGTCACGTTCCCAAAAAAACAAAATATAAAAAAAAAAATTATTTTTCAGTTGTTTTAGCTCAGTGATACAAATCCATTTTACTCAGCTGCGTGTAACCTTTCTGTGTGTCACAGTTCAGTACACTAGCTCCCATCCGTATATACTGTCCAGGTGACACTTTCTGTACGTCACAGAATACAACCAAGTCATTTGCTACCAATATCATCTACCGCTTGATCCAGAAAATTCTCTGTGCGACATTTGTCTGGGTCGCAGACTAAATAGCCACCGTTAACAGGTTGTCAGTGAGTTCTACCATAGTTCTTGCACGTCACTTTCCCAAAAAAAACAAAATATAAAAAAAAAATTTATTTTTTCAGTTGTTTTAGCTCAGTAATACAAATCCATTTTACTCAGCTGTGTGAAACCTTTCTGTGTGTCACAGTTCAGCACATTCGCTGCCATCCGTATATACTGTCCAGGTGACACTTTCTGTAAGTCACACAATACAACCAAGTCATTTGCTACCAATATCATCTACCGCTTGATCCAGAAAATTCTCTGTGTGACATTTGTCTGGGTCGCAGACTAAATAGCCACCGTTAACAGGGTGTCAGTCGGTCCTACCATAGTTCCTGCACGTTACGTTCCCAAAAAAAACAAAATTGTAAAAAAAATATAAAAAAACAAATAAAAAACAAAAAAAATTATTTTTTCAATTGTTTTAGCTCAGTGATACAAATCCATTTTACTCAGCTTTGTGTAACCTTTCTGTGTGTCACAGTTCAGCACATTCGCTCCCATCCGTATATACTGTCCAGGTGACACTTTCTGTACGTCACACAATACAAACAAGTCATTTGCTACCAATATCATCTACCGCTTGATCCCGAAAATTCTCTGTGTGACATTTGTCTGGGTCGCAGACTAAATAGCCACCGTTAACAGGGTGTCAGTCAGTCCTACCATAGTTCCTTCACGTTACGTTCCAAAAAAAACAAAATTGTAAAAAAAATATAAAAAATAAAAATAAAAAATAAAATTATTTTTTCAGTTGTTTTAGCTCAGTGATACAAATCCATTTTACTCAGCTTTGTGTAACCTTTCTGTGTGTCACAGTTCAGCACATTCGCTCCCATCCGTATATACTGTCCAGGTGACACTTTCTGTACGTCACAGAATACAACCAAGTCATTTGCTACCAATATCATCTACCGCTTGATCCAGAAAATTCTCTGTGCGACATTTGTCTGGGTCGCAGACTAAATAGCCACCGTTAACAGGGTGTCAGTGAGTTCTACCATAGTTCTTGCACGTCACGTTCCCAAAAAAACAAAATATAAAAAAATTTTTTATTTTTTCAGTTGTTTTAGCTCAGTGATACAAATCCATTTTACTCAGCTTTGTGTAACCTTTCTGTGTGTCACAGTTCAGCACATTCGCTCCCATCCGTATATACTGTCCAGGTGACACTTTCTGTACGTCACACAATACAACCAAGTCATTTGCTACCAATATCATCTACCGCTTAATCCAGAAAATTCTGTGTGACATTTGTCTGGGTCGCAGACTAAATAGCCACCGTTAACAGGGTGTCAGTCAGTCCTACCATAGTTCCTGCACGTTACGTTCCCAAAAAAACAAAATTGTAAAAAAAAATATAAAAAAACAAATTAAAAAAAAATTATTTTTTCAGTTGTTTTAGCTCAGTGATACAAATCCATTTTCCTCAGCTTTGTGTAACCTTTCTGTGTGTCACAGTTCAGCACATTCGCTCCCATCCGTATATACTGTCCAGGTGACACTTTCTGTACGTCACACAATACAAACAAGTCATTTGCTACAATATCATCTACCGCTTGATCCAGAAAACTCTCTGTGCGACATTTGTCTGGGTCGCAGACTAAATAGCCACCGTTAACAGGGTGTCAGTCAGTCCTACCATAGTTCCTGCACGTTACGTTCCAAAAAAAACAAAATTGTAAAAAAAATATAAAAAATAAAAAAAAAAATAAAAATATTTTTTCAGTTGTTTTAGCTCAGTGATACAAATCCATTTTACACAGCTTTGTGTAACCTTTCTGTGTGTCACAGTTCAGCACATTCGCTCCCATCCGTATATACTGTCCAGGTGACACTTTCAGTACGTCACAGAATACAACCAAGTCATTTGCTACCAATATCATCTACCGCTTGATCCAGAAAATTCTCTGTGCGACATTTGTCTGGGTCGCAGACTAAATAGCCACCGTTAACAGGGTGTCAGTGAGTTCTACCATAGTTCTTGCACGTCACGTTCCCAAAAAAACAAAATATAAATTTTTTTTTTATTTTTTCAGTTGTTTTAGCTCAGTGATACAAATCCATTTTACTCAGCTGTGTGTAACCTTTCTGTGTGTCACAGTTCAGCACATTCGCTCCCATCCGTATATACTGTCCAGGTGACACTTTCTGTACGTCACACAATACAACCAAGTCATTTGCTACCAATATCATCTACCGCTTGATCCAGAAAATTCTGTGTGACATTTGTCTGGGTCGCAGACTAAATAGCCACCGTTAACAGGGTGTCAGTCAGTCCTACCATAGTTCCTGCACGTTACGTTCCCAAAAAAACAAAATTGTAAAAAAAATATAAAAAAACAAATATAAAAAAAAAAATATTTGTTCAGTTGTTTTAGCTCAGTGATACAAATCCATTTTACTCAGCTTTGTGTAACCTTTCTGTGTGTCACAGTTCAGCACATTCGCTCCCATCCGTATATACTGTCCAGGTGACACTTTTTGTACGTCACACAAGACAACCAAGTCATTTGCTACAATATCATCTACCGCTTGATCCAGAAAACTCTCTGTGCGACATTTGTCTGGGTCGCAGACTAAATAGCCATCGTTAACAGGGTGTCAGTCAGTCCTACCATAGTTCCTGCACGTTACGTTCCCAAAAAACAAAATTGTAAAAAAAATATAAAAAAACAAATATAAAAAAAAAAATATTTTTTCAGTTGTTTTAGCTCAGTGATACAAATCCATTTTACTCAGCTTTGTGTAACCTTTCTGTGTGTCACAGTTCAGCACATTCGCTCCCATCCGTATATACTGTCCAGGTGACACTTTCTGTACGTCACAGAATACAACCAAGTCATTTGCTACCAATATCATCTACCGCTTGAATCCAGAAAATTCTCTGTGCGACATTTGTCTGGGTCGCAGACTAAATAGCCACCGTTAACAGGGTGTCAGTGAGTTCTACCATAGTTCTTGCACGTCACGTTCCCAAAAAAACAAAATATAAAAATTTTTTTTATTTTTTCAGTTGTTTTAGCTCAGTGATACAAATCCATTTTACTCAGCTGTGTGTAACCTTTCTGTGTGTCACAGTTCAGCACATTCGCTCCCATCCGTATATACTGTCCAGGTGACACTTTCTGTACGTCACAACAATACAACCAAGTCATTTGCTACCAATATCATCTACCGCTTGATCCAGAAAATTCTCTGTGCGACATTTGTCTGGGTCGCAGACTAAATAGCCACCGTTAACAGGGTGTCAGTGAGTTCTACCATAGTTCTTGCACGTCACGTTCCCAAAAAAACAAAATATAAAAATTTTTTTTATTTTTTCAGTTGTTTTAGCTCAGTGATACAAATCCATTTTACTCAGCTTGTGTAACCTTTCTGTGTGTCACAGTTCAGCACATTCGCTCCCATCCGTATATACTGTCCAGGTGACACTTTCTGTACGTCAACACATACAACCAAGTCATTTGCTACCAATATCATCTACCGCTTAATCCAGAAATTCTGTGTGACATTTGTCTGTGGTCGCAGACTAAATAGCCACCGTTAACAGGGGGGGGTGTCAGTCAGTCCTACCATAGTTCCTGCACGTTACGTTCCCAAAAAAACAAAATTGTAAAAAAATATAAAAAAACAAATTAAAAAAAATTATTTTTTCAGTTGTTTTAGCTCAGTGATACAAATCCATTTTCCTCAGCTTTGTGTAACCTTTCTGTGTGGTCACAGTCAGCACATTCGCTCCCATCCGTATATACTGTCCAGGTGACACTTTCTGTACGTCACACAATACAACCAAGTCATTTGCTACCAATATCATCTACCGCTTGATCCAGAAAACTCTCTGTGCGACATTTGTCTGGGTCGCAGACTAAATAGCCACCGTTAACAGGGTGTCAGTCAGTTCTACCATAGTTCCTGCACGTCACGTTCCCAAAAAAAACAAAATTGTAAAAAAAATATAAAAAAAAAAAAAAAAAAAATATTTTTCAGTTGTTTTAGCTCAGTGATACAAATCCATTTTACTCAGCTTTGTGTAACCTTTCTGTGTGTCACAGTTCAGCACATTCGCTCCCATCCGTATATACTGTCCAGGTGACACTTTCTGTACGTCACACAATACAACCAAGTCATTTGCTACCAATATCATCTACCGCTTGATCCAGAAAATTCTCTGTGCGACATTTGTCTGGGTCGCAGACTAAATAGCCACCGTTAACAGGGTGTCAGTCAGTTCTACCATATTTCCTGCACGTCACGTTCCCAAAAAAACAAAATATAAAAAAAAAAATTTATTTTTCAGTTGTTTTAGCTCAGTGATACAAATCCATTTTACTCAGCTGTGTGTAACCTTTCTGTGTGTCACAGTTCAGCACATTCGCTCCCATCCGTATATACTGTCCAGGTGACACTTTCTGTACGTCACACAATACAACCAAGTCATTTGCTACCAATATCATCTACCGCTTGATCCAGAAAACTCTCTGTGCGACATTTGTCTGGGTCGCAGACTAAATAGCCACCGTTAACAGGGTGTCAGTCAGTTCTACCATAGTTCCTGCACGTCACGTTCCCAAAAAAACAAAATTGTAAAAAAAATATAAAAAAACAAATATAAAAAAAAAATATTTTTCAGTTGTTTTAGCTCAGTGATACAAATCCATTTTACTCAGCTGTGTGTAACCTTTCTGTGTGTCACAGTTCAGCACATTCGCTCCCATCCGTATATACTGTCCAGGTGACACTTTCTGTACGTCACACAATACAACCAAGTCATTTGCTACCAATATCATCTACCGCTTGATCCAGAAAACTCTCTGTGCGACATTTGTCTGGGTCGCAGACTAAATAGCCACCGTTAACAGGGTGTCAGTCAGTTCTACCATAGTTCCTGCACGTCACGTTCCCAAAAAAACAAAATTGTAAAAAAAAATATAAAAAACAAATATAAAAAAAAAAATATTTTTTCAGTTGTTTTAGCTCAGTGATACAAATCCATTTTACTCAGCTTTGTGTAACCTTTCTGTGTGTCACAGTTCAGCACATTCGCTCCCATCCGTATATACTGTCCAGGTGACACTTTCTGTACGTCACACAATACAACCAAGTCATTTGCTACCAATATCATCTACCGCTTGATCCAGAAAATTCTCTGTGCGACATTTGTCTGGGTCGCAGACTAAATAGCCACCGTTAACAGGGTGTCAGTCAGTTCTACCATAGTTCCTGCACGTCACGTTCCCAAAAAAAACAAAATATAAAAAAAAAATTATTTTTTCAGTTGTTTTAGCTCAGTGATACAAATCCATTTTACTCAGCTGTTGTGTAACCTTTCTGTGTGTCACAGTTCAGCACATTCGCTCCCATCCGTATATACTGTCCAGGTGACACTTTCTGTACGTCACACAATACAACCAAGTCATTTGCTACCAATATCATCTACCGCTTGATCCAGAAAATTCTCTGTGCGACATTTGTCTGGGTCGCAGACTAAATAGCCACCGTTAACAGGGTGTCAGTCAGTTCTACCATAGTTCCTGCACGTCACGTTCCCAAAAAAACAAAATTGTAAAAAAAATATAAAAAAACAAATAAAAAAAAAAAAAAAATATATTTTTTTCAGTTGTTTTAGCTCAGTGATACAAATCCATTTTACTCAGCTTTGTGTAACCTTTCTGTGTGTCACAGTTCAGCACATTCGCTCCCATCCGTATATACTGTCCAGGTGACACTTTCTGTACGTCACACAATACAACCAAGTCATTTGCTACCAATATCATCTACCGCTTGATCCAGAAAACTCTCTGTGCGACATTTGTCTGGGTCGCAGACTAAATAGCCACCGTTAACAGGGTGTCAGTCAGTTCTACCATAGTTCCTGCACGTCACGTTCCCAAAAAAACAAAATTGTAAAAAAAATATAAAAAAAACAAATATAAAAAAAAAAAAAATATTTTTTCAGTTGTTTTAGCTCAGTGATACAAATCCATTTTACTCAGCTTTGTGTAACCTTTCTGTGTGTCACAGTTCAGCACATTCGCTCCCATCCGTATATACTGTCCAGGTGACACTTTCTGTACGTCACACAATACAACCAAGTCATTTGCTACCAATATCATCTACCGCTTGATCCAGAAAATTCTCTGTGTGCGACATTTGTCTGGGTCGCAGACTAAATAGCCACCGTTAACAGGGTGTCAGTCAGTTCTACCATAGTTCCTGCACGTCACGTTCCCAAAAAAACAAAATTGTAAAAAAAAAAATAAAAAAACAAATAAAAAAAAATTATTTTTTCAGTTGTTTTAGCTCAGTGATACAAATCCATTTTACTCAGCTTGTGTAACCTTTCTGTGTGTCACAGTTCAGCACATTCGCTCCCATCCGTATATACTGTCCAGGTGACACTTTCTGTACGTCACACAATACAACCAAGTCATTTGCTACCAATATCATCTACCGCTTGATCCAGAAAACTCTCTGTGCGACATTTGTCTGGGTCGCAGACTAAATAGCCACCGTTAACAGGGTGTCAGTCAGTTCTACCATAGTTCCTGCACGTCACGTTCCCAAAAAAACAAAATTGTAAAAAAAATAAAAAAATAAAAAAAAAATTATTTTTTCAGTTGTTTTAGCTCAGTGATACAAATCCATTTTACTCAGCTTTGTGTAACCTTTCTGTGTGTCACAGTTCAGCACATTCGCTCCCATCCGTATATACTGTCCAGGTGACACTTTCTGTACGTCACACAATACAACCAAGTCATTTGCTACCAATATCATCTACCGCTTGATCCAGAAAACTCTCTGTGCGACATTTGTCTGGGTCGCAGACTAAATAGCCACCGTTAACAGGGTGTCAGTCAGTTCTACCATAGTTCCTGCACGTCACGTTCCCAAAAAAACAAAATAAAAAAAAAAAAAATATTATTTTTTCAGTTGTTTTAGCTCAGTGATACAAATCCATTTTACTCAGCTGTGTGTAACCTTTCTGTGTGTCACAGTTCAGCACATTCGCTCCCATCCGTATATACTGTCCAGGTGACACTTTCTGTACGTCACACAATACAACCAAGTCATTTGCTACCAATATCATCTACCGCTTGATCCAGAAAACTCTCTGTGCGACATTTGTCTGGGTCGCAGACTAAATAGCCACCGTTAACAGGGTGTCAGTCAGTTCTACCATAGTTCCTGCACGTCACGTTCCCAAAAAAAACAAAATTGTAAAAAAAAATATAAAAAAACAAATAAAAAAAAAATTATTTTTTCAGTTGTTTTAGCTCAGTGATACAAATCCATTTTACTCAGCTTTGTGTAACCTTTCTGTGTGTCACAGTTCAGCACATTCGCTCCCATCCGTATATACTGTCCAGGTGACACTTTCTGTACGTCACACAATACAACCAAGTCATTTGCTACCAATATCATCTACCGCTTGATCCAGAAAACTCTCTGTGCGACATTTGTCTGGGTCGCAGACTAAATAGCCACCGTTAACAGGGTGTCAGTCAGTTCTACCATAGTTCCTGCACGTCACGTTCCCAAAAAAACAAAATTGTAAAAAAAAAAATATAAAAAAAAAAAAAAAAAAATATATTTTTTCAGTTGTTTTAGCTCAGTGATACAAATCCATTTTACTCAGCTTTGTGTAACCTTTCTGTGTGTCACAGTTCAGCACATTCGCTCCCATCCGTATATACTGTCCAGGTGACACTTTCTGTACGTCACACAATACAACCAAGTCATTTGCTACCAATATCATCTACCGCTTGATCCAGAAAACTCTCTGTGCGACATTTGTCTGGGTCGCAGACTAAATAGCCACCGTTAACAGGGTGTCAGTCAGTTCTACCATAGTTCCTGCACGTCACGTTCCCAAAAAAACAAAATATAAAAAAAAAAATTATTTTTTCAGTTGTTTTAGCTCAGTGATACAAATCCATTTTACTCAGCTGTGTGTAACCTTTCTGTGTGTCACAGTTCAGCACATTCGCTCCCATCCGTATATACTGTCCA
>ONZH01024653.1:0-12171 GCA_900303285.1 Rhinella marina
CATCCTGGTATCAATGCCACCAAGGAGTTGGTCTCTAGGCAGTATTGGGTGGTCGTCAATCTCCAGAGATGTTCAGGCTTTTGTAACTGCGTGCAATACTTGTGCCAGGTCCAAGAATCCCAAGACTCGGCCTATGGGTGAGTTGCGTCCATTACCCATACCTGGTAGACCTTGGTCACATCTGTCCATGGACTTCATCACGGATTTGCCATGCTCTGAGGTAAAACCGTGATTCTTGTAGTGGTGGACAGATTCAGCAAGATGTGTCACTTTATTCCTTTGTGTAAATTACCCTCTGCAAAGGTTTTGGCTTCCGTATTTATGGACCACATAGTTAAACTACACGGTGTTCCTGAGAATATTGTTTCTGACAGGGGTGTGCAGTTTGTGTCTAAATTCTGGAGGGCCTTCTGTAAGAAGATTGATATTTCCTTATCCTTTTCGTCAGCCTTTCATCCAGAGACCAATGGTCAGACTGAACGTCTTAATCAGTCCGTTGAGCAATATCTCAGATGTTATGTTGCTGATAACCAGCATGTGTGGGCCAGATTCCTGTCTCTGGCCGAGTTCGCGATTATAACCGTGTGAATTCGTCTTCTGGGGTATCGCCGTTTTTCTGCAACATGGGGTTTCATCCGCGCTTTGGCTCCTTTTCTCCAGCTGTTTCGGCGGTCCAGAGGCCAATGCTCTCTCTCAGGAACTGTGCACAGTTTGGGCACAGGTTCAGTCGAACCTGGAAAGAGCCCAAAGGATTCAAAAAACTAAGGCCGATAAGAAACGTTCTAAGGGTGTGAATTTCAAGGTGGGGGACATGGTATGGTTTGTCAACTAAAAATCTACGTATGAAAGTACCATCCTATAAGTTTGCGCCTCGCTTCATTGGTCCATACAGGATCACCAAGGTGATCAAATCCGGTGTCGTTTGAATTGTGTTTACCTGACTCCCTTCGTGTTCACAATGTTTTCATATGTCTTTGCTTAAGCGTTATGTTGCTCCCGCTGGTCCAGAGGAACTGCCCCCGCCTCCGGTCGAGGTGGAGGGACAAGTGGAGCACGAGATTCATAGAATCATTGACGTTAGGAAAGTCCGGAATTCCTTCCAGTACCTTGTACACTGGAGGGGATTTGGGCCTGAGGACAGCTCTTGGGTACCGCTGAGCAGGATGCCATGCAGACGCACTTGTTAGGAGTTTTCATCGACAGCATCCTGAAAAGCCGGTTCCTCCAGCTAAGGGTCCGGTGGCCCCTCGTGAAGGGGGGGTACTGTAACGGGGAGCCGGCGGCGCGCTTCCCCTCTGCCGTGCCGCCGGTCTCCCAGGAGTGCGCCGGAGCGAGGATGCAGGACGCGTCCTCGTCTCCATGACGACACTCACAGGAGAGGGGTCCGGCACGCGCACTGATACAGCGCGTCCGGCGTCCTCCCCGCCCCCCTAGTAAACGAGCAGGCGGGGACATCTGAGCGCTGGTCTGGGCAACCAGCGCTCAGAACATTTATTATATACCTGGTTTTGGGTCATGTGGCGCTGGCCACGCCACATGACCAAATTTGGTGCATATTTGAGCGCTGGTCACGTTTGGCCAGCGCTCGGTATGCAAATGAGGTCATGTGACGCTGGCCCCGTCACATGACCCAGTGGAGGGCTATTTAAAGCCACTAGTTGTCCTCCCTAATTGCCTGTGATTAGCGTTACTACTTTGATCAGTGCTTGTGCGACCTTGTGTTTGATTGCTGTTTGACCCTGACCTTGGACTTGGACTTCGACCTCTCTTTGCTTCACCCCGGTATTGATGTTATCTCCTGTGTATGACCCGGCTTGCTGACTATTCTGATATTGTGTTTGTTTCGTCTGTGTTTGTCTCTCCAATTGTTCCCTGTTCCTCCCTGTGCACTTATACAGAGCAGGGACCGTCACCGTGGTTGTCCGTGGCCGCCTAGGGCCGACTGAGGCAAGCAGGCAGGGAGAGAACGGGGGGGTATTCAGTACAGGGCGCACCTTCCCTTGTCTCCCCCGTGACATCTCTAGAATCTGTTATTTTGTTACTGTGAAAACAACAAAAGCTCTCATTGTTGCCCTTATAAATTATCATCTGGATTATCATAACTCATTACTAATTGCTCTTCCAGTCACTAAGCTCTCCCTGCTCCAATCTATCGTGTAGACAGGTTCAGCTACATGTCCTAACGCTATACCAATGTCACTACCCTATGCCTGTCACTGCATTGGTAACCCATACCAGAAACAGTTTAAATGTATTCCCTTCACCCACAAAGCTCTCCACAGTGCTGTATACCCCTTCATTTCTGTCTACCACCCTACTCGCACTCTCATTGCCACCAATGACTTATAACTAGAATACTCGCTAATCCAAATCTCTCACTCCCATCTCAAAGACGTTTATAACACAGTAGGCAGAAATCTTACTGGTGCAAATTATGCAACATTCCCAAAGTAAATTGTCAATACCAGTGAGTGTGTTTATAGAAGGCGAAGGACGTTTAATTGCACCTCTGTCATTAAATAACAGAAAACATGCTTGCAATTTTGCTTTAATCATTTCTTAATTTGTGCGACTATGTACCAAACCTGTGACTTTTCATTTAAGAAAATTGTGAGTTTTCACTAGGCCTCATGATTAAATGTTTGTAATATTGAGGAGTTCAAAATGAAAAACCAAGGCCTCGACCTTTCAGAGCTAGAATGTGGCTAGCAGCAGCATTCCAGGCAGTAAGTAGTTGTAGGCCACAGCTCTCCCTGTCTTCCGAAAGGCATAACAATATTATTCAGGAAGAAGAGAAGATTATGGACTGGATGGCTCACTGTTCCTCTTAGTCACAGCAGGATGCCGTGGAGGAAACCCTCTGAATCTAACACTGTGGCTTGAAGCCAGAGATCATAGTATTCTTCTTGGTCCTCCCTGTTGACTTGTGTGAGAGCAGTCAGTTTTTGAACTCCCTACAGGAGGAGTTCAAGGGGAGATGGGGGACCTCATGCATAGCTTTATTGGTGCTAGTGGTGATGGCACTACTTGTAGCCACAATGGCGATGGTAGGGGCAGTGGTAGCAACAGTGGTACTCTGGGCAAATACAGAACAGGGAATGAGATATCAGTCTGATAAAAGTGACATAGAGGGGAGGACTATGATGATGATTGTTGGACAGGACCTAGGAGCTGGATCGAGATGTTGAGGAGGAGGTAACATCAGAGGAGATAGGTGGTGGCCGCAGTGGCAATAAAGACAGGAGGCAATGTATGGCCAAAACCTCCAAAAGAACTGCCAGGGATAGGTCTGCTTCTATTGTGCTCAACTCCGGAACGTGTGATGCCGCTAATACTGCGGGCACAGGCTCAAAATGTCCCAGACCTAGGCCGAGCAGTCTTTAGCTCTCTATGATCAACTCCCATGTGGCATTTTTTTCTCCTCAAGGCTGGCACACAAAAGCATAACCAACAAGAGATGTAGGTTCAAACTAAGCCATGGGTATCTAAACACAAAGATAGGTGCCAGGGCTTTATTGGAGCACAAGAGATGGCATCACTGGATCCTGTGCATCATTTTTGGACACTTGGTCCCCCAACAACAAGTGTTTTTTTTTTCCCATAACATTGTGTGTATTTAAACACCATCTGTCCCCAACATGGGACAATTTTTGGAAGCTTTGGAATATGAAAAAGCATAACACATGCAATGGTGCAGTGTATTTTTAAACATGCGTTTACTCAAATATATATCTTAGTGTCACTCTAGCCTTATTTGTTGTTGTTGTTGTCATTGCTTTTAAGAGCTTAGGGTTGGGAAGGGAGGAGAGGAAAAGCAAAAAAAAAAAAAAAAACAACAGGAGATAACATGTTTTCCTAAAAATTCCTAAAAGATTAGAGGGTGTTATATGCCAACTTTCAGGGCAAGTGGAGCAACTTTGGTTTGGGTAGAGACAATTCGGGTCTGAACCAAACTTTTTGAAAAATTTAGCAAACCTGTAATTGCAACACTTATTCTCTGGTTTTTAAACTGGTAAATTCTTCAAGTATATAACTGTTTCACAATGTTGAGCACACAGACTAAAAATGTCAGCGTTTGCCTGCCTATTTCATATACACTCACCGGCCACTTTATTAGGTACACCTGTCCAACTGCTCGTTAACACTTAATTTCTAATCAGCCAATCACATGGCGGCAACTCAGTGCATTTAGGCATGTAGACATGGTCAAGACAATCTCCTGCAGTTCAAACCGAGCATCAGTATGGGGAAGAAAGGTGATTTGAGTGCCTTTGAACGTGGCATGGTTGTTGGTGCCAGAAGGGCTGGTCTGAGTATTTCAGAAACTGCTGATCTACTGGGATTTTCACGCACAACCATCTCTAGGGTTTACAGAGAATGGTCCGAAAAAGAAAAAACATCCAGTGAGCGGCAGTTCTGTGGGCGGAAATGCCTTGTTGATGCCAGAGGTCAGAGGAGAATGGGCAGACTGGTTCGAGCTGATAGAAAGGCAACAGTGACTCAAATTGCCACCCGTTACAACCAAGGTAGGCAGAAGAGCATCTCTGAACGCACAGTACGTCGAACTTTGAGGCAGATGGGCTACAGCAGCAGAAGACCACACCGGGTGCCACTCCTTTCAGCTAAGAACAGGAAACTGAGGCTACAATTTGCACAAGCTCATCGAAATTGGACAGTAGAAGATTGGAAAAACGTTGCCTGGTCTGATGAGTCTCGATTTCTGCTGCGACATTCGGATGGTAGGGTCAGAATTTGGCGTCAACAACATGAAAGCATGGATCCATCCTGCCTTGTATCAACGGTTCAAGCTGGTGGTGGTGGTGTCATGGTGTGGGGAATATTTCTTGGCACTCTTTGGGCCCCTTGGTACCAATTGAGCATCGTTGCAACGCCACAGCCTACCTGAGTATTGTTGCTGACCATGTCCATCCCTTTATGACCACAATGTACCCAACATCTGACGGCTACTTTCAGCAGGATAATGCGCCATGTCATAAAGCTGGAATCATCTCAGACTGGTTTCTTGAACATGACAATGAGTTCACTGTACTCAAATGGCCTCCACAGTCACCAGATCTCAATCCAATAGAGCATCTTTGGGATGTGGTGGAACGGGAGATTCGCATCATGGATGTGCAGCCGACAAATCTGTGGCAACTGTGTGATGCCATCATGTCAATATGGACCAAAATCTCTGAGGAATGCTTCCAGCACCTTGTTGAATCTATGCCACGAAGAATTGAGGTAGTTCTGAAGGCAAAAGGGGGTCCAACCCGTTACTAGCATGGTGTACCTAATAAAGTGGCCAGTGAGTGTATATCATTTATATCTAATGATATGTGCAGTATTTGCAGTGAGTAGAGATGAGCGAATTGATTCGTCGATTCGTTGATTCGTATCGAATCTTGGGATTTTTTAGCGGCGAAGCGAATCCGAATATTAGGTGCTTCGCTTCGGCTTTGTACGCATTTGCTACGTAGTTTGTCCTATCAATTATACGCTATTGCTACGTATAAGTTACTCTGTACGCTGTTGCATACAAATTCAATTGATTTGCGATGCAGACTCCTCCCTGGTAGCCCCGCCCCTTCTCCAGCGCGCGAGGAAGACGGGGCAACTCAGGAAATTAAGATGGCGACACAGCGAAGTCCTGACTGGGGAGGCATGGTGTGGGGCACCGACTCCTATGAGGAGAAGGAACCGGAGGAGATCTACATCTCTCAATATGTCCGACAGCCTAAGAAGTCGGTTGAGGTGCCCGCTGAGGTGTTCATTCCGCTGGCTGACATGGCGGAGGCGGCAGGAGTTCCCGCTCCGCCGTGGATGGACTACTCCCTTCGTCAAAATTCTATGGTCCCTGAGGCTGCTTTAACCAAGTTGTGCAGACGTGTACCTCATCCCTTTTTTCCCCTTTTCAGGTTATTGGGAAGCCCCTTGAAAGACGTTTTTTTAAGGAACCTTTGCTGCTATTTTTTTACCCATTTGGATTACAATTTTACTTATGTGGATTACAAATTGCAACTGAGTTTGGGACTCTGCTCCAGTTCTATGACAAGCGTCAGAAAGAAGAAAAGAGACTTAAACGTGTCCGTGAGCAGACTAGGTAGGTGATATTTAAAATGTTTACATTATACCTATAATGTATTTGCACTATATTGTTTGAACTGGATTGTTTGCACTAATGTTTTTACCTTTCAGCAACGTTTTCAAGTACGTTGCCCATTGTGTGTATTTCTTTACAGGTACCGCAATGGGTCCTCATATTCACTTTATAGTATTGTGGATGATTGTACTATGCCCATAGCCGGATAGACAGCACCTTACTTGTTCTACCTCAAATATACATACTGCCTCTGAGGGCGATTTCAGATCTGACCATTTACACTGGATCTGGCCCGGTGTCCGCAAGGTGTCAAAACGATGGCGCAAGCCTCCGATCACCTGCTGGATCACCTCCTTTTTATGCTGGTTTGGGTGGCGTGTGTGCCATCGTAAATCGTAATCATGGCAGTCCATCAGCCGGACTATGTATTTCAGCTGTGCAGCAGAGCTAAATGATGATGATTGTCTTGATGCCATTTTCGAATATTCGCTCTGCCTCTGAGGAGTGCATGCCGCGGCCTCTCGTTGTACGTGCCTGCGTATTACATAATCGCGTAGACAATAGTACGCTGAGGATTCGTAAGCTATTTGTACGCTCATGCGTACGTCTTCTAAGAAGTTGCGTACATTTTTAACTGTACGTTCGTTATTAGTGCGCGAATGTTCGCTAATAGCACATAATAACGTATATTTTGTACGCAAACACAACAAATCTATTCGTCGAATATACGAATCTTAGGAAAACTTCGGCAAATGTTCTGGCGAATAATTTTTTTAATGATTCGCTTATCTCTAGCAGTGAGCAGAATTATGTTTTTCCAGTTTTCATTTATCCCACCTATTGCTGTAAAATATCTAACAATCTAATTGGTTGCTCAAGTAATCTAATTTGCTAGTACAATGAGCTTCAATTACCATTAGTAAAAATCAATGGTATATTCTACAAGTGTTAATCTCATTCTTCTCTTGGTAAAGCTTCATTTTATTTGGCTCAGCCAAGGACAAAGACTTTTTAGTTAAGTGATATTCTTTAAGCCATTAACACTATAAATTCTGTAGCCAATGTAAATTTAGACAAGCAACCTAAAAATGCACCAAATGCATCAGTGGCTCATGCTAGATGATAAATTTGGAGTATGGCTAGACACTTTTGTATAATGTTATCACCTATTTGCTTTCTTACTTTGCAACAAAATTATGGGGCAGCCTCACTAAAGGGTATATTAGATGGGCAGATTTTCTGCCCGTTAATCGCTAACAAGCATTCCTATGAACACTCGTTAGTGATCATCTGGTAGTCTAATCTGGATTTGCCAGCAGATTGTGCTGTAATCACGATCTGCCACCAACACACTGCTGTACTGCATTGGGGCGAGCAATAGCATAGCGATCGCTCCTCCCCATGGTGCAGAGACCATCACTGTATGTAAAAGCTTCCCTCCTGACAATCGCTTGCAGCATTGGGGTTTTTAATACACCCTTAAGTCTGGTGTTTCATAATTCAGACTTAGAGAATAATCAGTCAGAACTGAATATGTCAAATCTGGTAAGAGGAACAGGGCTCTTAATAAATGGGGCACATTTCAGACAGTTAGTGCACCAGAAAAGTCATATCTGTACTAGCTGCTAAAAGAGCTGAAGCAGATTTTAAACAATAATTATATCAGTTTCTGACATAAAGTATAGTGTATTTGTCAGACTGTGTCTTGTTAAGAATAGAGATGAGCGAGTAGTGAAATATTCGAAAGTTCGAAATTCGATTCGAATAGACCGCGATATTCAACTATTCGACCGAATATCGAATCCCATTAAAGTCTATGGGAAAAAA
Organism: Rhinella marina; assembly: GCA_900303285.1. NCBI lineage: Eukaryota > Metazoa > Chordata > Amphibia > Anura > Bufonidae > Rhinella > Rhinella marina. Next base: position 7,931 of record ONZH01024653.1, read on the forward strand.
ATGCTCGCCACTTGGAAATCTCAATTCGACCACTTGGAGGTCACAAAGTCCACCCTGAAACCTCAGAAAAGGATGCCAACACTGCTGGAATGCAACTGGGACAGCAGGGGAAGCATGTCTGGGTGCATATAACGCGCCCAAGTCGCACTATTACGCCACTATCACAGCCTCTCAACAATACACTCCAAAGACAATATAACCTCTCTGTAAAGTGAGACCATACAAGGAAACCTTCTTTCCTCTACATTGCCATGGACCCCAAGCCAAACTAGACAAAAAAGAAGATAAAATTCTGCACCCCTTAAAATCACGTTGCCTATGACAACCACAGATGGCATAGGCAAGGGGGAAAGCAATCAAGCCATCACTATTTTCCCTCTGTGCCATCCCTGCCTTGCCCAGGCACATGTCCCAAAACATCATCCACGCCCGAGTAACACGGTTACTGCAAAAGGCTATTTGACCACCAACACTTTGGTTTGAGGCCGGGGATGCTACATCTCCCTGACAGCACACTGGGTGAATGTTGTGGAGGCGGGGACGGGCAAACCTGCTACCCCCACCCAAGTTTTGGGCCTTGGTTCTGTCTGGATTTCCGCAACCCTTACAGACAGCTTGGCAAACCCCTCCTTCTCCTTCTAGATTTGTTAAATCTGTCCACCACCCAGTCAAGTCCACAAAGTCCAGTCTCGTCGATAGCCTGCAGAAACTGCAGGGACCTCACTCTGACCCTCCTTCCTCCCACCCTGCCCAATGTTATCAACCCAGTGTTCCCACCCATGCAAGAATCGCAGGAGCTATCTGAGGATTTTGTTTGTTCTGATGCCCAAACACTGGAGCAAGCTCCATCTCTAGCTGATGGTGGTGTGGAACGGGCACTAAAGTGTAAAATGATTAGGGACGATGATGAGACACAGTTGCCAGCAAGGGAGGCTGTTGGAGCAAAGTGAGGCAGTGTAAGAGGAGGTGGTTGAGTATGACGAAGTCAGTGACCCGACCTGGCCCAGTGTCATGTCTAGCAGGTAAAGCAGTGGGGATGTTGAGGGATGCGTAGGACCGCAAAAGGCAGGAAGAGGCCGTGGGCTGGCCAGAGGCTCATGGAGAAGGCAGGCTAGAGCCCGCAGGGCCGCATCTCTTCCCTATAACAGGCCCCCACACAAAGGTCTCCCATCGAGGGCTCTTAGGTCCTTGTTGTGAAAATATTTTAATGAGTGCGCAAAGTTAGCTTGAGGTGAGCCCTCGAAAAAATTATATGGAGGCCCAAGAGGTGAGCCCTCGAAAAAATTTAATGGAGGCCAAAGAGGTGAGACCTCTTAAAGATTGTATTAAGGCCCAAGAGGTGAGCCATAATAAAAATTGTTTGTAGGCCCCAAGAGGTGAGACCTCTTAAAAATTGTTTGTAAGGCCCAATAGGTGAGCCATGATAAAAATTGCTTGTAGGCCCAAGAGGTGAGCCATGATAAAATTGCTTGTAGGCCCAAGAGGTGAGCCATGATAAAAATTGCTTGTAGGCCCAAGAGGTGAGCCATGATAAAAATTGCTTGTAGGCCCAAGAGGTGAGCCATGATAAAAATTGCTTGTAGGCCCAAGAGGTGAGCCATGATAAAAATTGCTTGTAGGCCAAGAGGAATGAGAGGCCCAGAGGTGAGCCATAAATATTTTTTTTTTTTTACGGAGCAATTCTACGGCGGTTAAGGAGGAGGAGGAGGAGGTGGAGGAGGAAATGGCACTTCATACAGATGGCACTTCACTTTTGGCTGCTTTCCACGGTTGGAGAAGCAAAGTCCGGGTCAATCCACTTGCTGTTCATTTTGATTAGCGTCAGCCTGTCGGCACTGTCGGTTGACAGGCGGCTGCGCTTATCGGTGATAATGCCCCCGGCTGCGCTGAACACCCTTTCTGATAGCACGCTGGCGGCAGGGCAGGCAAGCACCTCCAAGGCGTACAGGGACAGTTTCCAGCCACGTGCCCAACTTGGAGACCCAGTAAGTGTAGGACGCCGAGGGATCGGGGAGGACAGGGGTACGGTCTGCCAGGTACTCCCGCAACATCCGCCGATACTTGTCCCTCCTGCTGATAGCGGGCCCCGCAGTGATGGAAGTTGCACGAGGGGGTGCCATGAACGTGTCCCACACCTTGGAGAGTGTTCCCCTGGTGGCTGTGGGCCTGATCGATGTTGTGGGACTCTGGAGACCCTCTCCTCTCTGCCGCCAGCGATGGTGGGTGGGAAAATCTCCATCATGTTCTGCACGAGTTCCCTCTGGTATTCCAGCAATCGATTCGTCCTCTCCTCTACCGGAAAAAAGAGGAGACGTTATCTTTATACCGGGGGTCCAGGAGTGCGAAGACCCAGTACAGTTTGTTCTCCACTATCCGGACAACACGTGTGTCCCGGGAAAAGCAGCCCAGCATGAAGTCAGCCATGTGTGCCAGACTCTGAATAGGCATGACTCACTGCCCCACCAGAAGGATCACTTGCCATTTCCTCCTCTTCCTCTTCCGCCTCCTCTCCGCCCCATCCGCGCTGATCCAATGGGACGCACACAGCCTGACTGCTACCCTCGCCGCCAGCATCCTCCTCCTCTCCACAGCCACCTCCACGTCGTCCTCCTCCTCCTCATCCTCCTCCTCCTGCAACTGCCACCGAGAAGCAGACAAAAGTGTGGTCTGACTGTGTAGCTCCGTTGCGTCTCCTCCTACCCCCGTCTCCTCTGCGTGCAATGCGTTCTCCCTTATTGCGATGAGCGATTCTTTAAGGACGCATAGGAGCGGGATGGTTACGCTCACTATAGCGTCCTCGCTGCTGACCTTCTTGGTGGACTCCTCAAAGATACGCAGTACATCGCATATGTCTGCCATCCATGGCCACTCGTGGTTGGCAAACTGAGGGAGCTGAGTTGGAGGCACGCATGGATTCATAATCTGGTACTCCATCAATGCTCTCTGCTGCTCACACACCCTGGCCAACATGGAATAGGTGGAATTCCAGCGAGTCGGCAGGTCGCACAACAGCCGATGTTCAGGAGTTTTGCTGGAGTTTTTTTAAGCTAGAAGCAGCTACAGTTGACTTCCGAAAGTGAGCGCACAAGCGCCGCACTTTCACCAGTAGCTCTGCCAGGTTGGGGTAAGTCTTTAGAAATTTTTGGACTACCAGATTAAAAACGTGGGCCAGGCATGGTACGTGATTGAGTTCGGCAAGCTCCAGAGCCGCCACCAGGTTACGGCCGTTATCGCACATGACCATGCCTGGTCCTAGCTGCAGCGGCGACAGCCACATCTCCGTCTGCTGCAATATGGCGTCCCTCACCTCTGCGGCGCTGTGCTTCCTGTCGCCCAAGCTGATGAGCTTAAGCACCGCCTGCTGACGTCTCCCCGCGACAGTGCTGCAACGCTTCCAGCTAGCAGCTGAGGGCGATGTTAAGGCAGAGGAGGAGGAGGAGGGGGGTTTATCAGAACCCATGCTGGCAATCTTGGGCGGGGGTGGTAGGTAGGCCGTCTCTGTTTGCGACCCCCGTCCCCGCTTCCACTACATTCACCCAGTGTGCCGTCAAGAGATGTAGCGTCCCTGGCCGCAAGCGCTTGTCCACGAGTCGGTGGTCAAGTGGACCTTTGCGCTGACTGCGTACCTCAGGGCCCGCCTGATGTTACGCGACACGTGCTGGTGCAGGCGGGGACGGCACTCCGGGAAAAGTAGTGGCGGCTGGGGACGGAATAGCGAAGTGCGGCAGCCGCCATCAGGTCGCGGAAGGCCTGCGTCTCCACAAGCCTAAACGGCAACATCTCCAGGGCCAGCAGTTTGGAGATGTGGCAGTTTAAGGCTTGGGCTTGGGCGTGACTCGAGGCGTACTTCCGCCTGCGGTCGAACGCCTGCGAGATGGACAGTTGATGGGACGAGGAGTGTGAAGGTGCAGGCGAAGATGCGTGGGAAGGGGAGGCAGCAGGAGAAGGCCCCAAAGTAGTCGAGGCAGAGGCAGATGTGGAGGTGTCCTGGCTGGAGGTCTGGACCGCAGTGGCAGCACACAACAAAGGGGAAGAGGCAGTGGCAGGAAGACCTGGCGCAGGTTGTATTGCGTTTGCTCTCTCCCACTCAGCCCAGTGCTTGACTTCCAAGTGACGCCGCATGCCTGAGGTGGTCATATTGCTCTTCTCAGAGCCCCTACTCAGTTTTGAGTGGCAGAGTGTGCAAACCGCGCTCAGTTTGTCATCCGCACAAACATTAAAAATCTCCACACCACAGAAGT
>ONZH01024654.1:0-13592 GCA_900303285.1 Rhinella marina
TGTTCAGACGGTGGTATTAACACCAGGTATTTAAATTAGTTTGCAAGAGAACGCACAGTACAGTTGCCAATTATAAGGCCTATATATTTTATAGTTCAAGGTACACAGCCGTGTACTAACTGTTCAGACGGTGGGTATTAACACCAGGTATTTAAATTATTTTGCAAGAGAACGCACAGTACAGTTGCCAATTATAAGGCCTATATATATTTTATAGTTCAAGGTACACAGCCGTGTACTAACTGTTCAGACGGTGGGTATTAACACCAGGTATTTAAATTAGTTTGCAAGAGAACGCACAGTACAGTTGCCAATTATAAGGCCTATATATTTTATAGTTCAAGGTACACAGCCGTGTACTAACTGTTCAGACGGTGGGTATTAACACCAGGTATTTAAATTAGTTTTGCAAGAGAACGCACAGTACAGTTGCCAATTATAAGGCCTATATATTTTATAGTTCAAGGTACACAGCCGTGTACTAACTGTTCAGACGGTGGCTATTAACACCAGGTATTTAAAATTTAGTTTGCAAGAGAACGCACAGTACAGTTGCCAATTATAAGGCCTATATATTTTATAGTTCAAGGTACACAGCCGTGTACTAACTGTTCAGACGGTGGGTATTAACACCAGGTATTTAAATTAGTTTGCAAGAGAACGCACAGTACAGTTGCCAATTATAAGGCCTATATATTTTATAGTTCAAGGTACACAGCCGTGTACTAACTGTTCAGACGGTGGTGTATTAACACCAGGTATTTAAATTAGTTTGCAAGAGAACGCACAGTACAGTTGCCAATTATAAGGCCTATATATTTTATAGTTCAAGGTACACAGCCGTGTACTAACTGTTCAGACGGTGGGTATTAACACCAGGTATTTAAATTAGTTTGCAAGAGAACGCACAGTACAGTTGCCAATTATAAGGCCTATATATTTTATAGTTCAAGGTACACAGCCGTGTACTAACTGTTCAGACGGTGGGTATTAACACCAGGTATTTAAATTAGTTTGCAAGAGAACGCACAGTACAGTTGCCAATTATAAGGCCTATATATTTTATAGTTCAAGGTACACAGCCGTGTACTAACTGTTCAGACGGTGGGTATTAACACCAGGTATTTAAATTAGTTTTGCAAGAGAACGCACAGTACAGTTGCCAATTATAAGGCCTATATATTTTATAGTTCAAGGTACACAGCCGTGTACTAACTGTTCAGACGGTGGTATTAACACCAGGTATTTAAATTAGTTTGCAAGAGAACGCACAGTACAGTTGCCAATTATAAGGCCTATATATTTTATAGTTCAAGGTACACAGCCGTGTACTAACTGTTCAGACGGTGGGTATTAACACCAGGTATTTAAATTAGTTTGCAAGAGAACGCACAGTACAGTTGCCAATTATAAGGCCTATATATTTTATAGTTCAAGGTACACAGCCGTGTACTAACTGTTCAGACGGTGGGTATTAACACCAGGTATTTAAATTAGTTTGCAAAGAGAACGCACAGTACAGTTGCCAATTATAAGGCCTATATATTTTATAGTTCAAGGTACGCAGCCGTGTACTAACTGTTCAGACGGTGGTATTAACACCAGGTATTTAAATTAGTTTGCAAGAGAACGCACAGTACAGTTGCCAATTATAGGGCCTATATATTTATAGTTCAAGGTACACAGCCGTGTACTAACTGTTCAGACGGTGGGTATTAACACCAGGTATTTAAATTAGTTTGCAAGAGAACGCACAGTACAGTTGCCAATTATAAGGCCTATATATTTTATAGTTCAAGGTACACAGCCGTGTACTAACTGTTCAGACGGTGGGTATTAACACCAGGTATTTAAATTAGTTTGCAAGAGAACGCACAGTACAGTTGCCAATTATAAGGCCTATATATTTTATTAGTTCAAGGTACACAGCCGTGTACTAACTGTTCAGACGGTGGGTATTAACACCAGGTATTTAAATTAGTTTGCAAGAGAACGCACAGTACAGTTGCCAATTATAAGGCCTATATATTATATAGTTCAAGGTACACAGCCGTGTACTAACTGTTCAGACGGTGGGTATTAACACCAGGTATTTAAATTATTTTGCAAGAGAACGCACAGTACAGTTGCTAATTATAAGGCCTATATATTTATAGTTCAAGGTACACAGCCGTGTACTAACTGTTCAGACGGTGGTATTAACACCAGGTATTTAAATTAGTTTGCAAGAGAACGCACAGTACAGTTGCCAATTATAAGGCCTATATATTTTATAGTTCAAGGTACACAGCCGTGTACTAACTGTTCAGACGGTGTGTATTAACACCAGGTATTTAAATTAGTTTGCAAGAGAACGCACAGTACAGTTGCCAATTATAAGGCCTATATATTTTATAGTTCAAGGTACACAGCCGTGTACTAACTGTTCAGACGGTGGGTATTAACACCAGGTATTTAAATTAGTTTGCAAGAGAACGCACAGTACAGTTGCCAATTATAAGGCCTATATATTTTATAGTTCAAGGTACACAGCAGTAGTGCCAAATATAGTTTGGTATTTAGCAGAGCACCTAATACACCACTAATGCCTCTCTCTGTCCCTACTCCAGCAGCTATCCCTGAATACAGCAGCCGTTCTCTGTAAAGTCTATATTGTAGTAAAGCTATCACTGTACTGCACTATAGTAGCCCTGATAAGGGCTTTTAATCACGCTCCTGCCTGTCCAACAGCTAAAACCTGTCTCTCCCTTCTCCAGCCTCTGTCCCTGACTAAGTTCACGCAGCATATGCGTACGAGCAGGAAGAGCTGAGTTTTTAATATTCGAGGTCACATGGTTTTTCCAGCCAATCCATGTAGATGCCGTTTTCGAGCTGCCAGCGTGCTCAGCGTGCCTGTCATACCCCTCCTGCATGGTGATTGGTGGAAAAAGAGCGCCAGGGAAGGTGGGAGGGGAAACGAATTCTAAGTGCGCCATCGCCGTTATACTAGAACGAAATCGAGTACGCCGAATAGCGTAGTATTCGATCGAATACCAGCTCGATCGAACACTACTCGCTCATCTCTAATAGCGATGAAGCATAAATATATATGATTCAAATGATACCTTTTGTGTGACTTTCACCAGCAGCAAAAACACAGTTTTATTCATATGCAAATGAGGGCTAGTAAGTGCCCAGGGGCAGCATTCTGGCTGTAAGTGCCCAGGCCGCTCAGCCTTCTTCTCACATAACTCCTCCCCAGCCTCTTGCTTGGCCTGCCCTATAAGCCCCTTGTGTAGGGATGAGCGAACCCAAGGAAGTTCGGGTTCGCCGGGTTCGGACGAACTTCAGGTCAAAGTTTGGGTTCGGGACCTGAACTTGACCCGAACTTCATCCCGGACCCCATTCAAATCAATAGGGACCCGAACTTCCCTTTATTATTTATTATTCCCTTTAAGGCAGAATGCTGAATAAAATGGCCTTCTAGGGGTTTAAAAAAATAAAAAAAACTCACCTTGTCCACTTGATTGCACACGTGGTGAGCGCGGTAACGTCACCGCAGGTCCATTTGCAGATCCTGAAAGAAGAAGAAGGAGGAAGACACCGGCTGCGCAATCAAGTGGACAAGGTGAGTTTTTTTTAATTATTTTTAACCCATAGAAGGCCATTTTTTTTTGCATTCTGCCTTAAAGGGATTCTGTCACCACCATTTTCCATATTAAGTTATTTATACCACTGGATTTATCTCATCATATGGATCTCCAAATGGTTATTGTTATAGGGCCCAGATGAAGATTTGTGGTGTAAAAATCGTTTTTTATCAACTGTCAATCACTTACATTAAGGAGCCCAAGGGGAGTTGACCATCGTTGCTGGAGCCCGGGCTCGGCGATTCCGTTGGAGCCCCGGACTGCCCACCTAATTAATATTCACTTCACTGAGTGAGTCAGTGAAGCTCCGGCGCAGCTGAAATCCCGCACAGGCGCAGTACATCAGGTTAGGCCGCTGCCCGCAGACAGATAAAAAACAAGTTGATAAAAAACAATTTTTACACCACAAATCTTCATCTGGGCCCTATAACAATAACCATTTGGAGATCCTTATGATGAGATAAATCCAGTGGTATAAATAACTTAATATGGAAAATGGTGGTGACAGAATCCCTTTAAGAATGCTATTATTTTCCGTTATAACATGGTTATAAAATTACCCGAACACCGAACTCGAACCCAAACTTTTGTGAAAAAGTCCGGATTCGGGTCCGGGTACCCGAACTCGCAAAGTTCGGTACGAACCCAAACTTTGCGGTTCAGTTTCGCTCAACCCTAGCCTTGTGTCATCCAGTGTGCTGGCCAAGATCCTGTGAGTGCGCAGTTTACGGCCAGGCTCGGGAATGCACTATGATGACCATTTTGGGCAGAGACATTGCTCCATGCAGTGCGCATGTGCAGGCGGGAATTCGGCCAGTACACTAGATGATGCAAGGAACTTACAGGGCGGGTCAAGCAAGAGGCTGTGGAGGAGTTATCTGAGAAGAAGGCAGAGCGACCTGGGTATTTCCGAGCCATCATTTGCATATAAATAAAACAGCATTTTTGCTGCTGATCAATGTGAGAACAAAAGAACAAAGGTACCATTTGAATCATGAATATTTATTCCACAGCACTATGTAAGCAGTGTATAAGGTCAAATTGTCGTGACAGACTCTCATTAAATGCTGAACTAAAACTAATAAATAATAATCTAGCATAGAATCATGGAATCATCCAAGTGAGATAGTACAGGATGTATTGTTGTGGTAATTGCATCCTCCGTGTATCTATTTTGTCGATAAACAAATTGATATGGGTCAATCTCTGGGGATATACTAGATTTCAAGTGAGACAAAACAAATTTTTCAAAACATTTTGAAATAATACAGGTCAATGCAACTGGTCGGTAGTCATTGAGCCCTTAAATCGCTGAACACTGCGGCACTGGGACAGCAGTTGCTGTTTTAAAGTTCATTGGAACAATTTCCTGAGGCATAAATAAATTAAAAATATCTATAAAAACCCCTGCCAGTTGTATAGCATGTTTTCGCCTGGATACACCATCAGGACTGGCTGCTTTTCGAACGTTTATATTCCAGAATACGTTATAAACTTCCATTTTTGACAAATGTATTGGTTTATCATGTACACCTTCCGAAAATGGTTGCTCTTCTGACAGGAAAGATATATTACCATTTTATAAAATGTGCATAAAACATGTAAAGTTCATCTAGGTCTACTTCATTGGTAACGTTTCGCCTGATATTTGATGCTGCAAAATTAGCCAAAGATCGCACTCCCTGCCACATGCAGCTCGGATCCATCCCCAAAAAATATTCCTCAACTTTTTCTTTATAATCGTATCTCAGAGTCTCCTAATTTAAATGCCACATCCCTCACCCTCAAAAACTGCACTTTTGCATTTATTCAAGGTTTCTCATTTGGAAAAATGTTCACCTTTTAATGACATGACACCTTGACATCAACACAGCTAATATGCTGCAAAACATTGTTTGTATAATTGTTAATATCAATACAAGAGCCTGGCTGAAAACTTATTCCAGTCAGTCTCCCCAAACTGGTGGAATGGATTCAGCTCCTTTAGTCAGGATTTTCACAGATTTCTTTATAATTTGGCCCCGTTTAATAGCTTGAACATACTTGGGGAGCAAAAGTAAGGAAAAATGATCCGACTGTCCTAAATGGTGTATTGTCCCATATGGCTTAGACACATTTGTGTAAACATGATCTAAAATCTATCTGTATGCCCCTGTGTTGCTGGTAACATTCTGATAAAACTTTGAAAGAGCCATTCTTAAATCACAGTGATTAAAATCTCCAGCAATCACAAAGACTCCCTCCGGATACTTAGTTTGCACTTTATTTATAGCCATAGAAAGATCTTTCATAGCTGTCTCAGCATTGGCCTCAGGAGTGGCATAAACCACAACAGCGATTATACAGGTACATGAAAATTCCTCTGGCAGGTAGAATAGTCAACATCTAATTACCAGGTACTCCAAATCTGCTGAGCAACAGGTGCTCACGGTGGCTGAATTCATGCACCATGCATTATTCACATATATGCACAAACCCCCACCGTGAGACTTACCAGTAGCCTCTGCAGCCCTGTGCATTGTACGCCCTTCCAATTTTACTGCGATGTCAGGAACAGCAGTGCCCAATCAGGTTTCTGTAATAAATATTAAGTTACTATCCTTCAGCCCCCTCTTTGTAGGAAGCTATGCCCGCAACCCATCTACTTTATTCATCATGGAATGCATGTTTTCTTGGAAAACAAAGGGAAGAACTATTCTGTATGGACTCCACTTCACACTTTCAAACACACCTCCACATGTTCGTCGCCGCTACCTGCTTATTCCTCCCAGTCTGAGATCTGCAGCCTTTTTGGTCTTGAAAAGCTCTGGAGGTATTCTATCAAATGCCAGTATTGCAGTAGCAGCATTGTAGCAATAATTGATGTTCAACAATGACTATCTGTCATATACTGTATAAATGTAGCTACAATGTTTTTACCTATAAGACTGAAGATAAACAAATAAATCAGTCCATTCTTGTAAAAGCTGAATCGACACAGAACCTCACACTGCATACACCTCACCACCACCGCCATCTTCTCTTGTGCATGCAGGACTTTTTTACTTTGTAAAAAAAACTGATTTCAGACATAAATGGCCAAAACGGATGCAAATTGAGCGTAAGGCCTCTTTCACAAGGTCAGTATTTTGCATCAGTATTTGATCAATATTTGTAAGCCAAAAGCAGGAGTGGGTCCAAAATATAGAAGAGATCCAAATATTTCTATTACATTTTATCTCTATTTTGGACCCACTCCTGGTTATGGCTTACAATTACTGATCAAATACTGACCATCTGAAAGAGGCTTTACGGATGCTCAAAATACAGGCTTAGTTTTTTTTTTAGTTTTCTGTTCTTAGTTTTCTAATGGCTCAGAAGAATGGAAAGAAAATAAACAGTGATGTAAACACAGACTTACTGCCACTGCTCCAGCCCCCTTCCTCACTCTGTCATGGGGCCTTTATTGTCATTGTTACTGCCACTGCTGCTGCTGCGATCCTCCCCGCTCTGTCATGGGGCCACTACTGCTGCTATTACAACTGTGTCAGTAAAGTTAATACACTCCTACAGACATTAGGGTCTGGGTTTATTGCTTCTAGTGCCTACCACACTTCTGAGATGGACTGTCCATCTGATCTAAGATTGAATCTTGCAACTGGGCATTATAGAGAAATAATTATGCACCCCTTTCATCATTTGGGAACAGTACTATACAGTATATGAATCACAGGTAGATAACAGTATAGTATATGTATTATAGGTAGATAACAGTGTAGTACATAAAGTACAGGTAGATAACAGTACAGTATAAGTATCACTGTTAGGTAATAGCAGAGGAGCACCCAGGAATTTTTTCTAGGGGGGTGTCTGAAAACCTAAAATTGCAGCGCACGTAGCGCGATGCGTCAATTTTTTGCTCCGTCCATTTCTCAAAGCCCCACCAACATAAAAAAATGTGCCGCATGTAACGCTCCGCACAATGTGTTTTAGCCCCACCTATTATTATAAGCCCCTCCTATGTATAATAGGCCACTCCCAACAAACACTATACAGCTGAAATTATATTGTTGAGGCCTGTCATAGGGAAAGGGAGTGTCCTGGCTGCATTGCCTGCTTCACATTATACAATAAAAAACAGCAGGCTACAGCCAGGAAGCTCCTCAGCTCTCCTCCCTCCCCAGATCCTGCTCAAGGCCTGTGGTTCCCCCCACCATCCGCCACCCGCCCGTGGCCTGCTGCCCCCTTGGTTGTCCTCACCCAGCTCTTAATCCTCCTTCTGCAAATTTCAGGGGGAGGAGCCAGAGCATCTCCTCTCTTATATAGTTCCATATACCTCTTACATCCAGTAATGTCACCTTTGTTGTAGACGTTCTCTTTCCTCATCTTCTCCATTCAGACCAGATCGCCATGATGATTTTTCAGCCATCTCCCATCTCTGCAGAGATTGACAAACAGATATTAGTTTCCCACATTTCCATCATCTTCACATCTTCTAAACACCCTTTCCTGCCACCCCAAATACTGTGCTCCCGAATACTATACTGCAGAAACTTTACCCCTTAAAATACTACTACCACACAGATAGTGTCCCCTTCAATAATTATCGGCACACAGTACTCTAAAAAATAACTGTGCCCAGGAAATGGTGTCCCTGACACTAATAGTATAAAGATAATGTCCCCCAAAAGTAATTGTGCTAAGCTGATACTGTGCCAGGGTGCCCCCAAAATAACAGTGCTCCCCAAAATTCCACAAATAGAAATAATTCTCTGCCAGAGCACACTTAGTAGTAATAATGCTCCCATAGTGCCCATACTAGTAATCATGCTCCCCATAGCCCCCCAGTAGTAGTAAAGCTCACCATAATACCCCCTAGTAGTAATAATTCTCCTTATAATATGACAGCGCAAGAATACCCAATGTTATCAGGAAAAAACTGGCTTTTAGAAACAAACATCCAAAAATTATACTCTACACACATGAGTGTTAATTAACAGTGGCTTCTTCTATACGAGTCTAGGAAAATTTTCCCTTTTATTTGGAAGCAGAAGCAGTACAATGCAGACATGAAAAGTGTAGGGTCTAAGATGTGTAAGGGTAATAGTGGCACATGGCAGCAATAATGTCATCAGCAGAAGCAGTAGTAGCTTGACAATACAATGCATTAACTGAAACTGGTATATAAATGCTGTTATTGCAGCACAACACATTCAGCAATAATGTATGGTATCTTGATACGATACAATGTGTTAAGTGAAACTGACATATTAAAAGCATCTGCCCTCAGTATGAGACACACATAACTTTGAGTGAACATCCTCTATGATTTCACTGATAAAACATAAAACCCTAATCTACCCAATTAAATATGTCCCTATGCTATGCATATACTCTCCCTGCCAAACCTAGATTGTTCACTTGTTTTTGCAATGGCTTTTTTGCAGACGCAGCTAAAACACATGCTCTCAGATTGCAAACTGCACACAGAATTGCCTTTACGGCATTCTCAGTAAATGACCTTCTAGAATCTAGCCCCCCTTGTTGGCTGACAGGCAGCCTCTGAGCCAATCAGATCACTCACCCTCCCCTCCCCCAATGCAATGCGATCCTTCAACTTTTTCCTTCCTCCATTTTCGTGGCCAGTCTTTCCAATAAAATGTTTTTGCATTATTCATCCAAATCAAATTGTCAAAAAGTTGGCAGTGGAATTTTCGAGAAATTCATAACAAATCTGATTTGTTTAGAATTGATCTAGTCATCTCTACTCCAGACTACAGTCTAACTGGTTATCCTGTTTAACCATTAGATTAGATTAGATTTAGATTTTAAGATGACATTTTGGATTGTTGATGCCAATATGCTTGCTTCAACATGAGAATCTGTATTGAAAAGTCAAATTATATTTTAGATTATTTTCATAATACAATGAACATATGGATGGATCTCAAGCTAATCGCTACCTTTTAAAGCACATATAATTTGTCTAAATGAAAGCTAAATTTGTTTTCAAGTTATTTTGCAATGTAACTGCTTATTATTCTTAAGGCACAGAATGTTTTAATTAAATGACATGCAAGGTAACAGCATACCATCTGGCAAAGATGAAAAAAATACAATAATGTGTGCAAATCATTTTATGATGTGATGCCTCATTTCATGTCTTCAATCACAAACAATGAAGTGAGTAAAATAATATTCCCTACTTTCTACTTTCATGTTGTTTGAATTAGATTTAAAAAATATATTTTGCTTATTCCATAGCTTATGATTGGAGCAGTGCTAATTACTTCCCATAATTTAATATAAGAGGATGTGTTACGAGCAGAAAAGACTGTATTTAGTGATTTTAACTGTCACTGTCATATTAAAGGGGTTCTAGACATAAAAACAAAACATGTTTTACAGCTGTTTAAATGCTAAAATAATGAATAAAGCAATAACCATAATTAGAATAATTTCTAAAACCATCATTTCATATAACAGCCTCCGAGGTCTGCTGAAGTCAGGAGAAGTTAAAGAGCCAACCCAGACGTTAAAATGCTGATGGAGATGCCTGGCAGTAACTTATTCATCTGTCACCCCTAAAATTTGGCCAACAGCTATTAGAGGTGTATGGGCACCTTAACCCTTTGGATAAAGGAGGTTTTTTTCGGTTTTGCGTTTTCATTTTTCTACCCTATTTTCCGTGAGCCATAACTTTTTCATATTTTCATTCACATAGCTGTAGAGAGCTTATTTTTTTGCAGGACAAGTTGTACTTTCGATTTCCAAACTTCCTAGTGTTAGGGGAGTGTTAGGTTTTAAATGCATACAAATTCTACATACATTTGTTTATTGCATCAAGACTTTTTGACTTTTTCAGGAACTTATTTTTAAACAAAATACAATAAAATAAAACTATTTTACTAAATTGTAAAATGCTCTTATTAAAATTATAACATTTGTGTTGTTGGGGTCAATTTCGACCCAGGTCTAATATAAGAGTAAAAAAAAAACAATAATAAGTCCCAAAACTGAACTCATAAACACAATATAAACCAACAGCCCACAGCCAGCTCTACCTCCAACAACTTGAGTCATAAAAATGACCCCTGGGATCACAAGGTTTGCTGTGACAAGAATAAGTGACATCAAGACATGTTTTGATCTGTTTATGCCATTGTCAATATTTTTATATTGAAAATGAAGGGTATGCTCTCAAATGAAAGGCCCAGGGGGCCACAACAAAAATATTAAAATCAATCCTTCCATGGATGAGAAACCCTAACAAGGTAACTAAGAGGTAAGAAACAAATTGGATCATAAATAACTGTTTTTAGGGTATCCTAGGGGTGATTTAAGACACGGGTCAAAACCGACCCGTTAACATAAGAAAGAGTAACAGAAAGCTAACACAAGAGGAAGGTTAGTTATTGCATAAAATGTAGTGGGAAGCAGTAAAAAAATTCCAAATGAGGTGGAATTGAAAAAGAAAGTGCAATTCCTCCACCGTTTTATGGGTTTTGTTCACACGGCATTCCGTTTGTGGCAAAACTGACCCATGCCCTTCATTCTCTGGGTTAGTACAATTACAACGATACCCCATATATATAAGTTTGTTATGTTTAAATAGAGTAAAAATTAATTTATAAACTTACATTAATAAATAAATTTAAGTAAAATAAAGTAAAATACATTTAAACGTTGAAAAAAAATATTTTTCTTACATCTTCATATTCTTACCCCCATAACATTTTTATAGTAACATCCACTGAGCTGTTTAGGGGCTCATTTTTTGCAGGATAATTCATAGTTTTTATTGATACCATTTTTGAGTGTGCGTGACTTTTTGATCACATTTTATTACATTTTTTTTCGGTAAGAAAAGGTTCCAGGTTTTAGTGCTATTAGATGCTGTGATCTAACGTGATCATGGCATCTAATTCCTTTACTTCCGGATCGCCGATGGTGGTAAGTAGCGGCAGGTCTCTTCTGTTTGAAACAGCAGAGACTTGCTGGCCATGACACCCGCCACATATACGAGCGGGTGCAAGCAGCGTACATGTACTGCGCTGGCAGCAAAAGGGTTAAAAGTTCTGAATTCTGATGTTTACAGACTTTCAGTACACATACCTGCCAGTATATCAGAACTATGCAATAATCTTTCCACAGAAGTAACTTTAGGAAAAGGTTGCAGTTAAAGAGCACCTGTCACCTATCCTGGCGTTTTAGTAAATAATGATATTCCACGTGAAATAACAAATTTCAAACATCTATTCTTATGACTCTATTTTGTTTTATGTCGCTGTAATTCCGATTAGATGTTTATAGACACATTGGCAACTGTGTGTTGTCAGTGGGGGTATGTCCCTGCACAGTCAGCCACTGTCCAGTCAGCACTGGCAGAGACATACTATGCAGTGATCAATCTCTGTGACAAGTAAAATGGTAACACCCAGTTAACAATTTATCTATATAGTTCTAATACAAAAAGAAGAAAAAAACGCAGCACTACCAGGATTGTGCTAATCCAAGAAGTGTTTTATTTTACCAGAGCAGCGACTTTGCGGTCCTCTCAATGGAACCTTTCTCAAGCAGCAATATGTTGCTGCTTGAGAAAGGTTCCATTGAGAGTACCGAAACGTCGCTGCTCTGTTAAAATAAAACACTTCTTGGATTAGCACAATCCTGGTAGTGCTGCGGTTTTTTCTTCTTTTTGTATTTGAAAGGACTGTGACCAAGTTTAGTACCGCTGGCACACACAATTTTTTTTAGCTGTGCTGCTTTCATTATATTTTTATATAGTTCTAATAGGGATAACAAAGGAATGGCATGACATAAAGTAAAAAAAAAGATGCTGCATATTTTCTATTACATGGGGAATGCAAGTAGTGACTAAAAGAAACGTCAGAAATGGTGATGGATGAAGAAAAGCCAACTAGTTTTTTATCGAACTGGGTTTGGTCCAAACCTATAGGGCACGTCGTCAGGAAAAAAGCACTAGGGAGAAAAAAGAAGGGTTCTCACTCTGAGAAGAAGTATGGAGGAGGACTTGCCCTGATTGGCTCCCAGGCCGACATACAGCCTGGATGAATTAATCAGTGCTGCAGCAGGCAGGGAGGTGTTCTAGCAGAATGAGCAGACCGCCATTTTGTGCAAGGCTGTGATTGTGGATGGTTGGGTGCTGTCTTCCAGGAAAATTATCTTAGCGAGTCAGGTACAGTCAGAACTAAATCAAACTTGTATTCTACTGCCAGGGACAGTGAAGGGACAGGCTAGAATTTAAAACAAAAGGTAGGGAGACAGGGAAGCACCCCAGCAACATGGCCAGGTCCTTTTAACCTCCTCCCTACCATATCATTGGGCTGGCTCCCACAATAGGCATTTATCCACCTCCTCCTTCATGGAGATAGTCCCACCCCAACAGCAGCAGGGCACTCCTTCTCCTTCCTATCACGTGAAAATACATCAAGCAGAAAACATCCCACTGGTTGTCACCCCGCCGTTTCCAACTGGGCTAGGTTGAATGCCCTCCTGGACTTGCAGCATCAGAATAGTCTGCACCTACAACGCTTAATCCATGATGTTCCAACTTGTTGGAATTCAATATTGCACATGATTTAGAGTCTGTATGAAATGTGGAAAGCCATGAATGATGTAGCCATGCACCAGACCGCCTCAGCATGGAGCATGCCTTGTCTACAGGTAAGGCAGTGGTAGCTCATGCCATTCATACTACAGTTGTCTCTCATCCCTCTCATATGTATTTTTAAAGAGACGATGATGCTTATGTGGTAACGAAGGAGGAGGAAAAAGAAAATGCATCTTGCTGTCCGCCCTGTAGCTTTTGGGGACCCACAATAAAATACTCTCATAGGGGAGGAAAAGGTGCTTCCCCTTAAGGTTGAGGAAGGAGTTGAAGTTGGAGGAGCAAGATTATGACGGCACCAGCCACAACACCCAATCATCTCATTTGGGGATGGAGGTGGAAAGAACTGGTTT
>ONZH01024656.1:0-37570 GCA_900303285.1 Rhinella marina
AATTCCCTCTCCTCACTGGCCCTCCATTTCCTTCTCCTCCTCTTCAGCCCATGCACGCTCAAGAGTTAAGAAGGACTAAGCATTGGTACCCTCTTCTGTCTCGCCGACATTCTCCTCCTCTTCCTCCTCATTCTCATCCCCCTCCTCCAATACGGGCTGAGAAACAGACTGGAGGGTGCTCTGGCTATCAAGCGACGTATCTTCCTCCACCGTCTCTTGTGACAAGCGCAAAGCATCCGACTTCATGCCGAGCAGTGAGTTTTTCAACAGGCAAAGCAGCGGGATGGTGAGGCTGATAATGGCGACATCGCCGCTGACCATCTGTGTTGACTTCTCAAAGTTGCTCAACACCTGGCAGATATCAGACATCCATGTCCACTCCTCATTGTAGACTTGAGGAATCTGACTGACCTGACTACCAGTTCTGGTGGAAGTTGACATTTGGCAGTCTACAATCGCTCTGCGCTGCTGGTAAACTCTGGATAACATGTTTAATGTCAAATTCCATCTTGTGGGCACGTCACACAACAGTCGGTGAGCGGGCAGTTGTAGGCCGCGCTGCGCTGCCCTGAGAGTGGCAGCATCTGTGGTCGACTTGCGGAAATGCGCACAGATGCGGCGCACCTTGGTGAGCAAATCAGACAGATTGGGGTATGTCTTGAGGAACCGCTGAACTATGAGATTGAACACGTGGGCCAGGCATAGCAAATGTGTCAGTCTGCCGAGTTGCAGAGCTGCCACCAGGTTACGCCCGTTGTCACACACAACCATGCCTGGCTCGAGGTTCAGCGGTGCCAGCCACAGATCGGTCTGCGCCGTGATGTCCTGTAATAATTCTTGGGCGGTGTGCCTTTTGTCACCTAAGCTCAGCAGTTTGAGCACCGCCTGCTGGCGCTTAGCCACAGCACTACTGCTGCGCCTAGAGCTACCGATTGAAGGTGCCGTGCCCATGGATGGTAATTCGGTGGAGGAGGAGGAGGGGTCGAAGGAGGAGGCATAGTACGTCTGAGAGACCGTGACCGAGGTAGGCCCCGCAATCCTCGGTGTGGGCAGTACATGAGCGGCCCCAGGGTCAGACTCGGTCCCAGCCTCCACCAATTTAACCCAATGTGCCATCAGTGATATATAGTGTCCCTGCCCGGCAGCACTTGTCCACGTGTCCGTGGTTAGGTGGACCTTCTCAGAAACAGCATTGGTCAGGGCACTGATGATGTTCTGTGACACGTGCTGGTGTAGGGCTGGGACGGCACATCGGGAAAAATAGTGGCGGCAGGGGACCGAATACCAAGGGGCAGCCACCGCCATGAGGTTGCGAAAGGCCCCAGTCTCTACCAGCCTATAGGGCAGCATCTCCAGGCTCAGCAATTTGGAGATGTGGACGTTGAGGGCTTGGGCATGTGGGTGGGTGGAACTGTATTTCCTCTTGCGCTCCAGCGTCTGCTGTAAAGACAGCTGAACGCTGCGCAGGGACACATTGGTGGACACTGTGGAGGATCGTGCAGGCGAAGGTGTGGTTTTCCAGCGGGAGGCGCTCGTGCCGGGGTCCTGGGCAGGGGGTTGACTAGCAGAGTCAGCGAGTGACACAGGGGAAGGAGCAGTGGTGGGACCCGCAGGAGGTGAACGGCCTTGGTTCCATTGAGTGGGGTGTTTAGCACTCATATGCCTGCGCATGCTGGTGGTGGTTAGGCTAGTAGTGGTGGCACCTCTGCTGATCCTGGTGTGGCACAGGTTGCACACCACAGTCCGTCGGTCATCCTCACTTTCTTTAAAGAACCTCCAGACTTGCGAACATCTAGGCCTCGCCACGGGAGCTTCACTACATGAAACAGTTGCTGCTGATGCACCAGCTCTGGCCCTGCTTCTCCCTCTGGCCACACCACTGCCTCTTCCAACCTGTTCTGATGCAGCACTCGCCTCCGCCTCAGAAGCACTGTCTTCACTCGGCTTATCAACCCAGCTTGGGTCAGTCACTTCATTATCCTCCGATTCCTCAGTCTGCTCCCCCCTCGGACTTCCTGCCCTGACAACTTCACCACTGTCTTACAACCATGTCTCCTCATCGTCCGACACCTCTTTACACACTTCTTCCACTAAGTCAACAATGTCATCACCCTCAGACTGCGACAGTTGGAAAACTTGGGCATTGGGAAAGAAGTCACCAGCAACCTGAGAAGTGGTTTGTGACTGGGAAGGGTCCAGAAAACAGTTCCTCAGAGTATGCCGGATCGCATTCCAAATTTTCCTGGGAGGGGGCAGACTGCGGGGAAGGAGGTTGAGGTGGAGGAGCCAGAGGAGTGCTCCCTTGGGTAATGTGGGTGGACTGCGTGGAAGACTGACTGGTGGACAAATTACTTGAAGCATTGTTCGCAATCCACGACATCACCTGTTCGCACTGTTGTGGTTTCAACAGTCCTCTACCACGTGTCCCTGTAAGTTGAGACATGAAGCTAGGGAGTGTAGCTCTGCGGCGTTCCCCTGCTCCCTCATCAGCAGGTACTGTCTCACCCTGCCCAGGACCACGGCCTCTGCCCCCTGCAGTAATTGAATGCCCACGCCCTCGTCCTCGACCCTTAGCCCTGGGGTTCAACATTTTCTGCATATGTGTATTATATGTACAAAAAAAAAAATGGGCCTGCTGTACTGAAACCCACAAACTTGTTCTATCTGAACAAGAAAATATATAGGTGGATAAGTTAGAGCTAAATTACGTATGTTATTACGTACCGTGCAGTATGGAGCAATTACACTGAAACTATTAGATTAGGCAGACTTGGTCTGCTTAAGTGCAACCCAGAAAAATGTCGCACTCAGATTTTTCTAATGTAGCTGTATCAGTGAGAGCAAAAGACCTTTTTTAATTAAGTGACATACAGTATGGGTCACCTGGACAGAAAATACAGATTGTGGTTTGTATATAGGTGGATAAGTTAGAGCAAAATTACGTATTTTATTACGTACCGTGCAGTATGGAGCAATTACACTGAAACTATTAGATTAGGCAGACTTGGTCTGCTTAAGTGCAACCCAGACAAATGTCGCACTCAGATTTTTCTAATGTAGCTCTATCAGTGAGAGCAAATGACCGTATTGGATTACGTGATGTACAGTATGGGTCACCTGGACAGAAAATACGGATTGTGGTTTGTATATAGGTGGATAAGTTAGAGCAAAATTATGTATTTTATTATGTACAGTGCAGTATGGAGCAATTACACTGAAACTATTAGATTAGGCAGACTTGGTCTGCTTAAGTGCAACCCAGAAAAATGTCGCACTCAGATTTTTCTAATGTAGCTGTATCAGTGAGAGCAAAAGACCTTTTTTAATTACGTGACATACAGTATGGGTCACCTGGACAGAAAATACGGATTGTGGTTTGTGGTGACTGGCCAGCTGAACTGTGACACACAGAATGGTTCCACACAGCTGTAAGAAATGGATCTGTATCACTGAGATAAAACAACAAAAAAACAAATTTTATTTATTTATTTCTTTATTTTTAACGTAACGTGCAGAATATATCAGAGAGCAAACTCAGCCCCTGCTGACTGTGGCTATTTTCACTTCAAACCAGAAAAATGTCGCACTCAGATTTTTCTAATGTAGCTGTATCAGTGAGAGCAAATGACCGTATTGGATTATGTGACGTACAGTTGCAGTGCCCGGGAGCCAGGAGCACATAGAAATTGGACATTTGTATATTTCCCCTATGCAAAGTTAAAAACTTCTTACTTTATTTGACCTACAAGGGTTAACGTGCACATTTTATTACTGTGTAACTGCATTTTGTATATGTTTTGATATATACTCTGTTCATTATCATTGTACTTAAATGGCTCTGTGGAAAGGGTTAAATGAATATTGAGAGACTGTTAGAGCTTGGATTATGGAGCTGGTAATTTTCCACTGCTACCATAAGAGAAAAACAGACTTGTTTACCACTATGTTTTGGAGGGAAAAACCCAGACTTGTTTACCATCAAAAATCAGACAGCCTGACCTTTTAACTGTCTGGTTTTAGCTGTTGTTATGTCTGAAAACTTGTTTGTGTCAGAAACACCTGCTCAGTCATTACCATTAACTGCAACATTGTATCTGTTTGTGCTGAGCTTCTCCACTCCACCCCTCCCACTAGAAGGTTCTAGTCTAGCAGACACAGTATATAAGGACAGCAGTCAGAGCCCTTAGTGTTGTTGCAGTTAGGGACCAGTGCTTGAAGAGGAGAATCTGACGGACTACTGAGGGACGAGAAGAAGACACGGACGGGGATACGCTGCCACAGACCCTGGATCATCAGCCTTGGACCAGGGTACCAGCCTTCTGAAGAGAAAGAGGGACAGCTAGCGCAGGCCTTTCCTCAGCACCAAACCCTTCTTCTGCCGGGGAGGAGATTGGAGAAGCCAGTCCTATGCCTCGCCTGTATTGTTTTGCACCTGAATTCCAGTAAAGAAGCACCCTGGTTTACTGCAGACCCTGACTCTCTGGACTTATTTCCCATTGGGGTGCACCACGCCTTAACAACCCTTCCGGAGAGCAGTAACACGTGGTGACACCTCGACGGTGTCCAGGGGACTCCAAACCCGGACGTCACTAGTATATTCCAGGGTCACCTGATCTGGCCAGCCAACCCCTGCTATCGACATGTAAGGCCCCACGTGATGCTGGGGGGTACCGCAGAGTCTCCTGGCTAGTGATTGGCTGAGTTATAGGCGCCAAAAATTAAAAATGCGGGAGATGCTATTTCCTCGAGCATGGCGAGATACTCGTGCGAGCAGCGAGCACTTACGAGTACCCTAATACTCAAACGAGCACCAAGCTCAGAGGAGCATGCTCGCTCGTCTCTAATAAGCAATTCTATTAGGCCCTGATTAACAAATTGGGGTGATACACCTGTCTCATTCTACTGTTTGTGGTGTGTCCACATTGATTAATAGATAAGCAATTATATTAGGCCCTGATTCACAAAGTGGGGTGATACATCTGTCTCATTCTAATGTTTGTGGCATTTAGACATTGATATTTAAGTGCTTCTGTTAGTCAAACAGTTACTGTGATTTAGTGTTACAGAAAAGTCTTATTTAACACCATGTGAGCAGAGCAAATACAGATGTAGTAGAGTTTGCACTCAATGGATTCGCGATTCGTTGCTAACGAATCGGGATTCCAGAAGCGCAATACAAGAAATGAAAGTGTAGTTGCATGTAACCACGACCAGATGGCGCATGGAACTACAGTTTGCAAGTAAATGCAAGTGTCACCCTTGTGGTGACACTTGCATTTACGATTGGTCAGTCAGATTTGACTGACCAATGGCACAGTTCAGCGCAGCTCCGATCTCCTTGAGAATATGGGGGCTGCGCTGCCGTTTTAATACCCCCCTCCTCAATATTAACATTGGTGGCGCAGTGCAGTGCGCACTCCCCCCAACCCACCCCCCAGTATAATAAACATTGGTGGCGCAGTGCGCCCTCCTTCCAACCCCCCCACCAGTATAATAAACATTGGTGGCGCAGTGCGCCCCCCCAATATTAAAACATTGGTGGCGCAGTGCGCTTTCCCCCCTAACCCCCCCCAGTACAATAAACATTGGTGGCAGTGGCCAATGGCGCCCCCCGCCCACTTCGTTGGTGGTGCAGTGGGGCTCGGAGCCCAGCGTGATTGCTGGGCTCCGATCAGTTACCATGGCAACCGGACGCCTCTGGCTTGCTATGGTATACTGAACTTTCATAAACATTGGTGGCGCAGTGCGCCCCCCCCCCCCAGTATTAGAACATTGGTGGCGCAGTGTGCCCTCCCCCAACCCCCCCAGTATAATAAACATTGGTGGCGCAGTGCGTCCTATCCTCCCCAGTATTAAAACATTGTTGCGCAGTGCGATCTTCCCCCCAACCCCCCCCCGTAAAATAAACATTGGTGGCAGTGGCCACAGGCGCTCCCCACCCCCCTTTCATTGGTGGTGCTGTGGGGATCGGAGCCCAGCAGTGTAATTGCTGGGCGCTGATCAGTTACCATGGCAACCGGACGCTCCGGCTTGCTATGGTTTACTGCACTTTCATAAACATTGGCGGCTCGTTGCGCCCTCCCCCCTCCTCAGTATTAAAACATTGGTTGCGCAGTGCGCCCTCCCCCCAAACCGCCCCCAGTACAATAAACATTGGTGGCAGTGGCCACAGGCGCCCCCCCCCCTTTTCATTAGTGGTGCAGTGGGGATCAGAGCCCAGCCAGTGTAATTGCTGGGCTCCGATCAGTTACCATGGCAACCAGGACGCTACTTTTTTTTCCATAAATAATTAAATAATTTTAAAAAATGGTGTGGGGTCCCTCCTTTTTTTCTTCTCCAGCCACATACAACCAGCTGCGGCAGCATGGCACTACCAGGGTGGGAAGGGACACGGTTATTGGCCCTTCCCAGCCTAACAGTACCAGCCTGCAGCTGCCCCAGAACCGGACAATCAATTTAGAAGGTCAGGCCCTGCAGGTACCCAGCTCTTCCCGGCACCCCTGGTGGTGGTGGGTGCCGAGGTAATAGATGTCGGGGTTAGTGCTGGCCATACCGGCAAACACTAAGCCCAGTATTAGTAATCAGGGCCATCTGTAGATAGCCATGATTACTAAAACTGTAATGTTGTAAAAAAAACACACACACTTATAAAATATTTTATTGAAATAAATACTCCCCCAAAAAATATAAAAGCTGGTCCGACGTAATCCGCCGAATCCGAAGTAGTCCTCAGCATTCACGATCCTGAAAAATAGAAAACAAACAGACAAACACAAACCACTTACCTCCTCCTGAGGCTTCTTCTCCTCCTCAGCAGCGGAGCCTCTTCCTTCTGCTTCTCCTCAGGCTTGTGCTGCTGCTGCTCCTCAACCTTCTGGGGCTTCTGGAACACATGTTCGGTATCGCCACGTCCGTATCAACCTGCTCTACAAAAATCTCACATGAACTGACCCCTCAGCTGAAAGAAGTAGAAATTTAAAATAAAAACGGTGTAAAAAAAAGCCATTTTTTGTCACCTTACATCACAAAAAGTGTAATACAAAGCGATCAAAAAGGCGTATGCCACCCCAAAATAGTACCAATCTAACCGTCACCTCATCCCGCAAAAAAGGAGCCCCTACCTGAGACAATCGCCCAAAAATAAAAAATAAAAAACTACAGCTCTCAGACTATAGAGACACAAAAAAATCATTTATTTTTTGTTTCAAACAGGATATTATTGTGTAAAACTTAAATAAATAAAAAGGTACACATGTTGGGTATCACTACGTCCGTATCAACCTGCTCTACAAAAATCTCACATGATCTGACCCCTCAGCTGAAAGCAGTAAAAAAATAAAAATAAAAACGGTGTCAAAAAAGCCATTTTCACAAAATATATCACAAAATGTGTAATACAAAGTGATCAACTACTCTGCTGTGTAAATGTACTGAACACAGTATGTATAAGGGGCGGCAGTAACCCCACAACCCCCCACATGCAACATCTATTGTTCTTTTACAAAGGGACTAAAAAAAACTTTGTTTACTGTAGCTAGGGTGTAGCAGCAATGTGTAACCTGAAACCAGCAGAACAAAGGCTCTTCGTTCTGCTCATTTCATGTTACACCGTTTGTAAAAGAATATTTATAGAGCCTACAGCACTGTACAGAAACCTCTTTAGGCCACTTTCACGCTAGCGTTTTAATATTCCGGTATTGAACTCCGTCATAGAGGCTCAATACCAGAATAAAACGCTTCATTGTCAATGGGGACAAAACTGAACCGAAGACAACTGAATGCTCCTGAAAGCATTCCGTTCAGTGTTCAGACCGGAGAGCAAACTGCAACTGGCTGCCAGAGGCTGTGGGGTGCAAAAGGGAGAAGGCAGGCCACGCTAACCAGGCCCGCAACTGTTCCTCAGAGCAGCTCCTTGAGGCAATCTACCTTGCCAAGGGGTAGGTGTTCCGCAGTCTGGCGGTTTTTTGAGGAGAGTGCTGACGATAAACGGTTATTAATTTGTAACCTGTGCGGTACCAAGATGAGCAGGGGTGTAAACACCAGCAACCTGACCACCACCAGCATGATCCGCCACATGAAAGCAAAGCACCCTAAAAGGTGGGCCAAACGCCAGGGTCCACCACCTGTGCCTGCAGGTCAGAACACTGCCTCTTCTTCCCCTCTGTTACGTGCTGCTTAAGACGCAGATCCAGATGCCTCCCGCCCTGCACCTGGACCTTCGCAGACACCATCAGCGAGTACACTACAGTGTCCCAGCGCAGTGTTCAAATGTCCATACCACAGGCATTTAAACGTGGAAATGTTGCCGAGGCTTTTCGCAGCTCTATACCGGATTATTAAAATGCTAGTGTGACAGTGGCCTAAAGAGGTTTCTGTACAGTGCTGTAGGCTCTATAAATATTCTTTTACAAACTGTGTAACATGAAACGATCAGAACAAAGAGCCTTTGTTCTGCTGGTTTCGGGTTACACAGTGCTGCTACACCCCAGCTACTGTAAACAAAGTGTTTTTTAGTCACTTTGGGTAGGGGCTACTTTTTGGCGATACCCAACATGTGTACTTTTTTATTTATTTAAGTTTTACACAATAATATCCTGTTTGAAACAAAAAAAATATGTTTTAGTGTCTCCATAGTCTGAGAGCTGTAGTTATTTTTTTATTTTTTTGGCGATTGTCTCAGGTAGGGGCTACTTTTTTGCGGGATGAGGTGACGGTTAGATTGGTACTATTTTGGGGTGGCATAAGCTTTTTTGATCGCTTTGTATTACACTTTTTCTGATGTAAGGTGACAAAAAATGGCTTTTTTGACACCGTTTTTATTTTTTTTTTTACTGCTTTCAGCTGAGGGGTCAGGTCATGTGAGATTTTTGTAGAGCAGGTTGATACGGACGTGGCGATACCCAACATGTGTACTTTTTTAAAAAATTTTTAAGTTTTACACAATAATATCCTGTTTGAAACAAAAAAAAAAGATTTTTTAGTGTCTCCATAGTCTGAGAGCTGTAGTTTTTTTTATTTTTTGGGCGATTGTCTCAGGTAATGGCTAATTTTTTGCAGAATGAGGTGACTGTTAGATTGGTACTATTTTGGGGTGGCATACACCTTTTTGATCGCTTTGTATTACACTTTTTGTGATGTAAGGCGACAAAAAATGGCTTTTTTGACAGCTTTTTTAGTTTTATTTTTTTACTGCTTTAAGCTGAGGGGTCACTTCATGTGAGATTTTTGTAGAGCAGGTTGATACGGACGTGGCGATACCGAACATGTGTACTTTTTTTGCTTCTCTTCAGGCTTGTGCTGCAGGAAAAGAAGCTGCCCCTGTCCAGCCCCAGAAGGTTGAGGAGCAGCAGCAGCACAAGCCTAAGGAGAAGCAGAAGGAAGAGGCTCCGCTGCTGAGGAGGAGAAGAAGCCTGAGGAGGAGGTAAGTGGTTTGTGTTTGTCTGTTTGTTTTCTATTTTTCAGGATCGTGAATGCTGAGGGGTCAGGGGTCTGGGGGAGTATTTATTTCAATAAAATATTTTCTAAGTGTGTGTGTGTTTTTTTTTTTACAACATTGCAGTTTTAGTAATCACGTCTATCTACAGACGGCCCTGATTACTAATACTGGGCTTAGTGCTTGCCGGTTTGACCAGCACTAACCCCGACATCTATTACCTCGGCACCAGGGGTGCCGGGAAGAGCCGGGTACACGCAGGACCGGACCTTCTAAATTGAGGGTCCAGTTCTGGGGCAGCTACAGGCTGGTACTGTTAGGCTGGGAAGGGCAATAACCGTGTCCCTTCCCACCCTGGTAGTGCCAGGCTGCCGCAGCTGGTTGTATCTGGCTGGAGAAGGAAAAAAGGGGGGGACCCCATGCCATTTTTTAAAATTTTTTAATTATTTATGAAAAAAACAACAAAAAGTAGCATCCTGGTTGCCATGGTAACTGATCGGAGCCCAACGATTACACTGCTGGGCTCTGATCCACTCTGCACCCCCAATGAAAAGGCGGGGGGGCGCCTATGGCCACTGCCACCAATGTTTATTGTACTGGGGAGGGTTAGGGTGGTTTGGGGGGAGGGCGCACTGTGCCACCAATGTTTTAATACTGGGGGGAGGGCGCAATGCGCCACCAATGTTTTAATACTGGGGGGTGAGGGCGCACTGTGTCACCAATGTTTATGAAAGTGCAGTATACCATGACAAGCCGGAGGCGTCCGGTTGCCATGGTAATTGATCGGAGCCCAGCGATTACACTGCTGGGCTCCGATCCCCACTGCACCACCAATGAAGGGGGGGCACCTGTGGCCACTGCCACCAATGTTTATTGTACTGGGAGGGGTTGGGGGGAGGGCGCTCTGCGCCACCGATGTTTTAACACGGGGGAGCGCACTGCGCCACCAATGTTTATTATACTAGGGAGGGTTGGGGGGAGGGCGCACTGCGCCACCAATGTTTATTATACTGGGGGGGGGTTGGCTGGAGGGCGCACTGCGCCACCAATATTTATTATGTTGGGGGGAGGGCGCACTGCGCCACCAATGTTTTAGTATTGAGGAGAGGGGGTATTTAAACAGCAGCGCAGCCCCGATATCCTCAAGGAGATTGGAGCTTACTGACCAATCGTAAATGCAAGTGTCACTGCAAGCGTGACACTTGTATTTACTTGCAAACTGTAGTTCCATTCGCCATCTGGTGGTGGTTATATGTAACTACACCTTCATTTTATGAATGAAGCAATATCACTCTGCGCTCTCGCGATTCTGCTGTGAGCGCAAGAGCTGCTGCAACTGTAAATTGATTCTTTACACTGTAAAGTTGCCCACAAGTTGATTGTCATTTTATTTCAGAAAAATTATCCTTTTATTTCAAAAATTATTATTTTAACAAAAAGATTAGTCATGTAGCAAAAAAAATAGCCTTTAGCGGATAAATTTGTCTTTAACCAAATAAATTAGTCTGCTCCAGTATTATAATCCCCGATCCCTATGGTGAGCAACGTTGAGTAGGTAACCTGCACCTCACGGCAAAGGGTAGACACATGGCAATCCGTTCAGTGAAGCGCATGCAGCCCTGCACATGTAAGGGCATCACAGAACAGTTAGTGTTGAACGCCACTTGGCCTTCTAGGAAGTTAAGTAGCATTCAACTTAATGGCATTATTAGGGCACAGTTACACATGTTAGGAAGAGCTTTTTCACTGCAGCAACTTTAATTAGAAGTTATTGGACATCTGACTGTTTACTTTGCAAGGCTGAGGAGGCATAACCCACACCTGTCAGCAAAGGGTAGACACACAGTAATTCCTCCAGTGCAGCACGTATGAAGCCATGGACATGTAAGGGCATCACAGAACAGTTAGTGCTGAATGCCACTTGGTCCTCCAGGAAGTTATTTGCTGTACCGTTCAACTTAGCATCATTATTAGGGCAGAGTTACAGATGCAAGGAAGAGCTTTTTAACTGCAGCAACTTTAATTAGATGTTTTTGGACATCTGACTGTTTCCCTTACAAGGCTGAGGAGGCATAACCTACATATGTCGGAGAAGGGTAGACACACAGCGATCCCTTCAGTGCAGTGCATGGGCAGCCACAGACATGTCCGAGCATCACAGAACAGTTAGTGCTGAACCCCATTTGTCCTTCAAAGATGTTGGACATGGACCACCTGGGGTCAAATAACTCCAGATGGGCAGAACTTGTTGGAAGGATCAAACATGGCAGCTGGCTTATTGCCATAAGGGAGCTAACGTCGTTATTGCAATTATTTATGGTTGGAACTATAATGATATTACCTGGGGTGTACCTAAAGGCTCATGGGCCCTGGTCCAAGAGTTTATCTTAGTTTGCATCTTAATAGTAAAGAAAAAAACTCTCTGCCCGTGTATAGACATTATCTATTATATATTATTTACATTTAGTCTCCTGACTACTAGACGTCTTATTTTACACGTGCACTATAATTAATATATAACTTTTATTTTCATTTATTTGAAAGAGCTAATATAAATAGGAAACTTTGAGACACCTAAAACTCACAGTGGTAAGCAGAATGTATGCCCTATAGTTTCTGTAATGAATAAGATATAACAACCACAGTTGTATTCACTGTAGAAGTATCCTGCTCATATAGAGCTGTAAATAGCTGTGTGCGCGCTCATGCTACCTACAGTACATCTCCCATGTATCTGCTATTCTTTTATTCATCTTGTTGTAAATGGGCTATCTGCGATAACTTTAGCTGCTAAAACACACAAACATACACTCTGACTACAGACATGTTGCGCCGCCACACCGGTGTCCTCAGGGGCAGGCGTGTGACATCAAACCACATGGGTCCAATAGTGCTGTGTTTCTTACACTAACCAGGGATAATATTAAGCTGTCTACAATAGGTTCAATCTGTCACAAGATGCCGCCTACTTACATAACTCCTGTCTGTGCTTCACCAGCTGCTTCGCTCGGAGGAAAGCTGGCACATGCGCATCCTCTTAGAATTATTTTCTCTCTACCAGGCTCATCTGCGCATGTCTGGGGAGTTAGTCTCAGACGGCAGGTTTCTATTCTTTTAATATGGTTGTAAGGGCTAGCGGTAACCATTAGTGTTGATCGAGCACCAAAGTGCCTGGGTACTCTGGTGCTTGAGTAGAACACTTTGGAATGCTCGGGTGCTCTACAGAGTCAATGGGAGTACCAGAGCATTAAACCAGGCACCCCCTGCTCTTTAGAGGGGAGCGTGTCTGGTTCACAGGAAAAGGTCAGAAATTGATGGAAACACCACTGAAATGGTTCAGGAACAGCATGGGGAGGATGCCTGGATTCATCTTGGACTCCCAGGTCGCTTCTGGAAACAATGTTTTCTGAGTATTACGCCACTTCTACAGCCTGACAATAATACGCACAAAACCGAAGATAAAATCAATTTTAGAGGAAAAATTGTTAGGACACATTCTTTTCTGTATATTTACTTGTATATAAAGTGCAAGTGCTGCCAAAAATTACAAGGAAGAGGCACTCTGATACAACCTGTATATCACATGAAGGAGGGCCTCATTCACATTGTACAATTGTTCAGGTAGAGGGACTCATAAAGCCTATGCACTAAGTGAAACGGCTACCAACAATTACAAGGAACAAGCACTCCAATACATATAAAGGAGAGCATCATACACACCCTTGAAACATTAGGGGCGTTGGCCTGCTGCTGATCTGACCCTCTAAAACATTAGGGGTGAGGGCCTGCTGGTGACCCTCTAAAACATTAGGGGTAAGGGTCTGCTGCTGAGCTGACCCTCTAAAACATTAGGAGCGAAGGCAGCCTAATAAGCATGTTGATATGATGGAGGAGGACAAGAAAAAGAAGATTGAACCATATACCCTTTTTTGTGGTGGAAGGGGTGCTTGGGAAAACAGTGCATTCACTACACCATAAAAGCCACATTTAAAGTGCCTTTATGTTAAGCCACTTTCCTCTGATGGAGTAGAGAAGTCAGGAGCAAGCCAGGCCTTGTTCATTTTGATAAGAGTCAACTTGTCAGTAGTTATGAGCGAGCATGCTCGGCCGAATACGGTATTCGGCCATACATGGCGGTGCTCGGGACCACGCGGTGTTCGGCTACGCAGCCAATCAGCGTGCGGGGAGGTACTGGCATTCACTGTAATGCCATAGCCATGTTGGCTACTGGCATTACAGTGATTGGCTGGCCGGGAACGCGTCATTGGGTGCTATATAACACCCGGTGACATGTGACCCGGCTCAGTCCGAGTCCGGGAGAGCTGCTACAAGGAGGGACAGATAGTGTAGGGATAGAAATTGGCTAGGCAGGGCTAGTTTTTCTGTTTAAAAGACCAAAAAGCTGCACAGCGGGATACCTGCTGTCACTGACAGCAGGATACCCCATAGAGAAGGCAGGGACCGTTCCCAGGGGTCCCTGCCTTTTAGATCGCTGTATACACAGCGCTCAGCGCTATGTGCGCTTCCTGTCCCAGCACGGCGGTCACATGATTGCCGGGGCCGGGAGAATGCAGGAGCTGCCGGGTCTTTCATAGACCCGGATCAGCCCTGCACTGAGGCTGTACAGCATAGTAATATGCTGTACAGCGTCTCTGGGGATGTATTTCCCCTGTTAACTGGGGCTACTATGTCAGCCCCAGTTACAGGAGAAATCAATAGTGTTAAAAAAAAGTGAACTTAAATGTCCCCCAGAGGTCTTGTATGACCTTATTGGGGACACAAGGTGTAAAATAAAAAATTAAAAAAATAAAGAGTATTATTAAAAAAACAAAATTTCACATATAAAGAAAAAAAATTCCCCAAATATGCCATTAAAAAAAATGTTACAAAAATAAATAAATAAATAAATTAGACATATTTGGTATCACCAAGTCCGCAACTGATCTACCCCATCAGTTAAATGCCATAAAAAAATAAAATAAACATTACGCCAAAACAGATTTTTTAATTACCTCACCTCTCAAAAGAACATATCAATCAATCAAAAAGTCATATGTATCCCAAAATAGTAGCAATAAAAACGTCACCTCATGTCGCAAAAAATGAGCCCACACACAAAATCATAGCCAGAAAAATGAAAAATATATGGCTCTAAAAAAATTGCAACACAAAATCATGATTTTTTTTCAAAAAATGCTCTTATTGTGTAAAACGTAAAAAAAAAAAATAAAAATAGACATATTTGGTATTGTTGTGTCCTTAACAACCGGATCTATAAAAATATCGCATGATCTACCCCATCAAGTAAACGGTGTAAAAAAATATAGAAAAATTACACCAAACTGCTTTTATTTCTGACTTAACCTCCCAAAAATGAGATAAAAAGTGATCAGAAAGCCAAATGTATCCCAAAATGGTGCCAATAAAAAGCACAGTTTGTCCTGCAAAAAATAAGCCCTCACGCAGCTCAGTCCACAAAAAAATTTAAAAGTTATCGCTCTTAAAACCCATGACAGAAAATTCCATATTAGAAAATGCAGATGCCGCTCCTCTCCTTCTGAGCCCTGGCGTATCCCCAAATAACAGATAACGACCACTTGTGGGGTGTTTTTGAAAACTGTAGAAGCGGGGTAATAAATATTGAGTTTTGTTTTGTTGTTAACCCTTGATGTGTTACAGGAAAAAAATTGATTAAAATCGAAAATCTGCAAAAAAAAAGTGAAATTTTGAAATTTCACATCTATTTTGCTTTAATTCCTGTGTAATACTTAAAGGGTTAACAACATTTCTAAAACCAGTTTTGAATATTTTGAGGGGTGCAGTTTCTAAAATGTGGTAATTAATGGGTGGTTTCTATTATGTAAGCCCACAAAGTAACTTCAGAACTGAACTGGTCCTTAAAAAAGTTGATTTTGCAAATGTTTCAAAAATTGCTTCTAAAATTCTAAACTTTCTAACGTCCTAAAAATATAAAATTACACTACCAAAATGATGCCAACATAAAGTAGACATATGGGGAATGTCAATTAATGAGTATTTTATGGGGTATCACTATCTTTCTTAAAAGCAGAGAGATTCAAACTTAGAAAACGGTGAGTTTTTTCAAATTTTCGTTAACTTTTTTTTATAAATAAAGTTAAAACATATCGACTCTCAGAATGGCCTGGATAAGTAAAAGCGATCCAAGCGAACCATAATTTTTTAGACGGTCAGCTCAGCAGCAGGCCCTCAACCATAATTTTTTAGTCGGTCAGCTCAGCAGCAGGCACCCGCCCCTAATGTTTTAGACGGTCAGATCAGCAGCAGGCATTCGCCCCAAATGTTTTAGATTGTCAGATCAGCAGCATGCACCCGCCCCTAATGTTTTAGATAGTCAGACCAGCAGCAGGCACTCGCCCCTAATGTTTTAGAGGGTCAGCAGCAGGCAATCAATCATAATTTTTCAAGGGTGTGTCTGATGCCCTACTTTATGTGTAATAAAGGGTGTATTGGAGTGCCTGTTCCTTGTAATTTTTGGCAGCACTTGGGCTTTATATACAAGTAAATATATGTTTTCTAACAATATTTCCTCTGAAATTAATGTTATCTTCGGTTTTGGGGGGTATTATTGTCATTCCGTAAAAGTGGCGTAATCCTCGGACAACATCGTTCCCAGCAGCGACTTTGGAGTCCAAGATGCATCCAGACATCCTCCCCATGCTGTTCCCAAACCATTTCAGTGGTGTTTCCATCATTTTCTGACCTTTCCCTATGAACCAGAAACCCTCCCCTCTTCAGAGCAGGGGGTGCCTGGTTTAGTGCTCTAGTTCTCCCATTGACTTCCATTGTGCTCTTCAGCACCACCTAGTGTTCTACCTGGACACCCGAGCACTACGGTGCTCGATCAACACTACTTGTCAACATTTTCAGTTGACAGGTGGATGTGCTTACCAGTTATTATGCCCCCAGCAGAACTAAATACCCGCTCTGACAAAACGCTGGAGGAAGAGCAGGCCAGAACCTCCAATGCATATAGCGCCAGTTCGTGCCATGTGTCCAGCTTTGACACCTAATAGTTGTAAGGCACAGAGGGATCACTGAGGATGCTGACACGGTCAGCTAGGTATTCCTTCACCATCTTCCAACGCTTTTCCCTCCTTGTGACACTAGGTTGCGCATCAGGGTGAGGGTGCTGGCGGGGTGTCATGAAACTGTCCCAGGCCTTGGAGAGTGTTGCCCTGCCTCTGTTGGAACTGCTGTGTGTTCCCCTCGTCTCCCCTCCTCAGTTGCCCAAGGAACTATGTGCTTTGCCGCCAGCATGGTCAGCTGGAAATTTTTCCACAAGGACCTTCTGGTATTGCACAATTTTACTAGTCCTCTCCACCAGAGGAATAAGAGATGAGACGTTCTCTTTGTAGCAGGGGTCGAGAAGGGTGAACAACTAGTAATCTGTTTTGGCCAAAATGTGTATAACGCGAGGGTCATGGGAATGGAAGCATAACATAAAGTCAGCCATGTGTGCCAGAGTCTCAACAGACAAGCCTTTTCTGTCCTCACCAGGAGGATGACGCTCAATCTCCTTATCCTCCTCTTCGGCCCATCCACGCTGAAGAGATGGAATAAACCTGCAATGGGTACTACCCTCTGTGGCGGAGGCAACCGTCTCCTGCTCCTCCTCCTCCGCCTCATCATCATCCAATTTACGCTGAGAAGACGAACTGAGGGTGGCTATCACCCTGTGTACTGTCTTCCCCCATTTCCACCTCTTCAACATGCAAAGCACCTGCCTTAATTGTGAGCAGTGAGTGTTTCAGTAGACACAGAAGTGGGATGGTTACACTGATAATAGTAGCATCGCCGCTGACCATCTGTGATTTCTCAAAGTTGCGTAAAACCTCACAGAGGTCAGACATCCATGCCCACTCATCACTTGTGAAGAGCTGAAGCTGACTGGAAAGGCGACAGCCATGTTGCAGCTTCTATTCCACTACTGCCCTCTGCTGCTCACAATTCCACCATCAAAGTTGCGTAAAACCTCACAGAGGTCAGACATCCATGCCCACTCATCACTTTTGAAGAGCTGAAGCTGACTGGAAAGGCGACAGCCATGTTGCAGCTTCTATTCCACTACTGCCCTCTGCTGCTCACAATGCCTGGCCAACATGTGGAACGTGGAGATCCAGCGCGTGCTTATTTGCAAGCGCTACTGCAGTGTTGCTAGACCAGTGGCAGCTGTAGATGACTTTCTGAAATGGGCACACACGCGGCGCAACTTCACCAGTAGCTCAGACAAATTGGGGTAGGTTTTTGAGAAACCACTGAACCACTAAGTTGAACACATGGGTTAGGCATGGTATGTGTGTGGGCTTGCCAAGCTCCAAAGCTGCCACCAAATTACAGCCATTATCAGGCACAACCATGCCTGGTTGTAGGTTGAGTGCCGAGAGCCACAGCTCAGACTGGTCCCTTTTACCCTGCCACAGCTCTGTGGCAGTGTGCTGTTTGTCACCTAAACAATTTTTTTTCAGCACGGCCTGTTGCCGCTTTCACACTGAAGTGCTACACTGCTTCCAGCTACTGACTGATGGCAGACTGGTGCTGCAAGATGGGAATTCAGAGGTGCAAGTAGAGGAGGAGGTGGAAGAGGAGAAGGGGGGGTTGCAGTCATTAATGTAGGTGGTAACATAGTGACATAGTTTATAAGGCAGAAAAAAGACATCTGTCCATCCAGTTTGGCCTGTTATTCTACAAGTTGATCCAGAGGAAGGAAAAAAAAACCTGTGAGGTAGAAGCCAATTTTCCCCACTTTAGGGGAAAAATTCCTTCCCGACTCCAATCAGGTAATCAGAATAACTCCCTGGATCAACGACCCCTCTCTAGTAACTATAACCTATAATATTGTTACCCTCCAGAAATACATCCAGGCCCCTCTTGAACTCTTTTAGTGAACTTACCATCACCACCTCCTCAGGCAGAGAGTTCCATAGTCTCACTGCTCTTACCGTAAAGAATCCTCTTCTATGTTTGTGTACAAACCTTCTTTCCTCCAGACGCAGAGGATGTCCCCTCGTCACAGTCACAGTACTGGGGATAAATAGATCATGGGAGAGATCTCTGTGCTGACCCCTGATATATTTATACATAGTTATTAGATCTCCCCTCAGTCGTCTTTTTTCTAAATTGAATAACCCTAATTTTGAAAATCTTTCTGGGCACTGTAGTCCACCCATTCCAGTTATTACTTTAGTTGCCCTCCTCTGAACCCTCTCCAGCTCTGCTCTGTCTGCCTTGTTCACAGGAGCCCAGAACTGTACACAGTACTCCATGTGTGGTCTGAATAGTGATTTGTAAAGTGGCAGGACTATGTTCTCATCACAGGCATCTATGCCTCTTTTGATGCAACCCATTATCTTATTGGCCTTGGCAGCAGCTGCCTGACACTGGTGTCTACAGCTTAGTTTGCTGTTCACTAAAATTCCTAGGTCCTTTTCCATGTCAGAGTTACCCAGTGTTTTACCATTTTGTATGTACTGGTGACTTGCATTATTCCTTCCTATATGCATAACCTTACATTTGTCAATGTTAAACCTCATCTGCCGCTTTTCTGCCCAAGCCTCCAGTCTATCCAGATCCATCTGTAGCAGTGTACTGTCCACTTCTGTGTTGATTACTTTACACAGTTTAGTGTCATCTGCAAAAATTGATATTTTACTGTGCATGCCTTCTACAAGATCATTCTTGTAGAATGATCTTGAAGAGAAGAGGGCCCAGTACTGACCCCTGTGGTACCCCACTAGTGACCCAATTTGAGTGTGTACCATTAATAACCACCCTCTGTTCTGAGCCAGTTACTTACCCACATACAGACATTTTCCCCCAGTCCAAGCATTCTCATTTTATATACTAACCTTTTATGCGGGACAATGTCAAATGCTTTGGAGAAGTCAAGATGTACAACATCCATTGATTCGCCACGGTAAAGTCTAGAACTTAACTCCTCATAGAAACTGATTAAATTAGTTTGACATGACTGATTCCTCATGAAGCCATGCTGATTAGAGATGAGCGAATCTTCAAAGATTCGCTTTGGCGAATATTTGACAAATTTATAAAAAGATTCATTCTTAATACGAATTTATAAATAAATATTCGTTATTCTGGGGGCGGAGCCTGACTGAGCAACAAGATGGCCGCTTGAGCTTCAGCTCCTGCCTCACAGGTCAGCATCCAGCCAAATCTTGCAGCTTAATCGACCCCACCATAGTCAAAATCGGCAGGGACCGAGCCAAGGACCACCAAGAAGCAAGCAGAGCTAAGAAAAATCAGTCGGAGATCGAGCAATACCTCAGAAAGAAGACCGCAACTTCTCCGGCGCGCGAACCCAAGATTGCGGCAGGCCCGCAGCTTGACTTGCAGACTCAGATGTGGAAAGCTCGGAGGAACAAGGCGATGAGGTAAACCCTTCTGGCACCCTCTCCTTCTCTAAGAAATACTTCAAAAGAGCGCTAGCCACGGCCTTGGCCCCAGTTCTGACAGAACTGGCAGACATTAAATCAGACATGCGGCAGATTGGCCACAGAGTGGAAGTATTAGAAACCAATCAGGCTTTACACGTGGCCCACAACGAGGCCTTGGCCGCAAACATAGCCGCTCACACAGCAGGCATCTCAGCTACATTTATGTTGATAGAGGACCAGGAAAATAGGAGTCGCTGCAAAAACGTGCGAATCAAAGGTTTATCGGAATCTGTAGAGGAGCTGCGGGACGCCATGATACAGCTCTTCAGCAGCTTTTTGGTAGAGGACAGGGCTAACCGCATTGTTATTGAACAAGTCCTGAGACCCACTCCAAAAGAAGGAGACCCACCAAGAGACATTATTTGTGGTCTCTTAAGCTATGTAGACACGGCGACTATACTAAATGGGGCCAAAGATATTGATGACCTCAACTATGAAGGAAATCCACTATATCAGGACATTGCTCCCTCCACATTAGCAAAAAGGCGATTGCTTAAAACTTTATGTGACTATTTGAGATCACAGAAGATCATGTACCGTTGGCTCTTTCCATTTGGATTACAGTTTTCTGCAGTAGGCAAAAGATGCACCATAAAAACACCAGAGGACTTAACATCTATATGGCCTCTATTAAACGTGGACCCTATAGAGATACCATCCTGGATGCCACAAGCCCTACAGTTTTCTCCACTACCGAAAACAGCACCGTGGAATGTGGTCCGCAGAGGCAAGTCGCCATAATCCAAGAAAGCTGCAGGATGAACTGTTCTCCACTCAGGATACTGGTGATTGATAACCATCCAAATGTGGAAGTATTGACTACTGCATTTCTATATATGACATGCCTCTTTATATGTCCTCATAGGTTTCTATAAGTTTTCATCCTCTATAAAAAGGTTGCCTCTTTAGGTTCCCTGTCAAATATGAGACATAGCATTGTCTCACTCAAGTAGACCAGATGGTCTCTCCCTAATGCCATAAGATACTAAAGTAAAATTACCATGATTCTTAGGCTAGTTAAACAATGACAGTTTTGTGTTATATGTATTAGGCTTATAGTTGCATCGCTGAAAGCGATATTTACAGTTCCTGGGTGTTGGCTTGTGGTGACAGATCAGGATTAGCCATTTTTGGCCCTCTCGCCTCCACCACCACCACCACCCTCACTCCTAGTGCTCGAGGGGATCATTTTGAAAGTATGTGGTTCAGAGTAGTTACGCTCTTTGTTTTTCTCAGAATTATTGTTTTATTTATAGTTACTTTCCCATTTGCTCCCCATCAAATATGGAATTGTACAGGTTATGTGCAAATTGCAGGCATGGTCACTTTTTTAACATTTAGATATGGTAGCTGATATCACAATTAGTGTTGAGCGAGCATGCTCGTCCGAGCACTATATTCGCTCGAGCATCGGTATGCTCGGCACATCGCGGTGTTCGGCCGAACACCACGTGTGCTCGAGTGCGATGCTCGAGTCTCCTTCCCGCACGTTTGTTCGTTGCTACGCAGCGAATAAACGTGCGGAAGAGTACTGGCATTCACTGTAATGCCGTAGCCATGTTGATTTGTACGCTAATGCTACGCATTGTATGCTAATGCGTACGATTTGTATGCTAATGCTATGCATTGTACGCTAATGCGTACAAGTTTGTACGCTAATGCTACACATTGTACGCTAATGCGTACGAATTTGTATGCTAATGCTATGCATTGTACGCTAATGTGTACAAATTTGTAGGGTAATGCTACTCATTGTACGCTAATGCGTATGAATTCAGTTAATTAGCGTACTTTTACGAGTGAAAGGAGTGAAAAAGGAGAAGTCGCGATTCTGACCTTTTCCTATGAACCAGATACCCTCCCCATGCTGTTCCCTAACCATTTCTGTGGTGTTTCCACCATTTTCTCACGGTTCCCTATCAACCAGACACTATCCCCTCTGCAGAGCAGGGGGTGCCTGGTCTTCTCCCATTGACTTCCATTATACTCGGGTGCTTGGCCGAGCACTCGAGCACCACCTAGTGTTCGACCAGAGCACCCGAGCACCCAAACATTGGGGTGCTCGATCATCACTAATCACAATCACTTCCTTCAATGTGAAGGGTATGAACACTCCTCAAAAGAGATTGTACATATTTACTTTACTTAAGAAGGCAAAAACAGACATATGTTTCCTCCAAGAGACCTATTTGAGAAACGGTCTAGTACCTAACTTTGGTGGACGTAACTACACTAAGTGGTTCCACAGCACTTATACTACAGCCTCTAGAGGCACTAGCATAGGAATTGCCAAACACATTCCTTTTATAGTAGCATCAACATTAAAGAGGACCTTTCACCACTCCTGACATGC
The DNA here is from genome assembly GCA_900303285.1 of Rhinella marina. Taxonomy (NCBI): domain Eukaryota; kingdom Metazoa; phylum Chordata; class Amphibia; order Anura; family Bufonidae; genus Rhinella; species Rhinella marina. The sequence goes on from ONZH01024656.1 coordinate 22,283, forward strand.
CTGTTTTAATAGCTCCATGCATTCCCCACGTACTAACAATTCTGGAACATCTATTCTTATGACTCTATGTTGTGTCAGAGGGGAGGTGACCAGTTGGGGGTGTGTATCTGCACAGACTGACTCTAGCCAATCAGTGCTGCCATGTTCAGACTGTGCAGATACACACAACCAACTTGTTACCTCCTCTCTGTTTCCTTACTGAAGACAAATAGCAATTCATTCATAACTTCTAGTGCAAATAATAAAGGAATTGCACAACATACAGACATAAGAATAGATGTTCCAGACTTGTTATTACATGGGGAATGCATGAAGCTATTAAAAAAGGCATGTCAGGAGTGGTAAAAGGTCCTCTTTAAGAGACACTGAAGGGAGGTTTGTGTTCATTAAGGGGAATATAGGAAACATCAAGGTTACTCTTGCATGTCTCTATGCACATAATAGGGGCCAATCTGGGTGGATTAACCCCTTCGCGACCAGCGCCATACATGTACGGCGCTGGGGCGATGCGGGCACATGGCGCCCGCTTGCGGGTGCGGCGGGCGTCATGGCCGGCAAGTCTCTGCTGTTTCTAACAGCAGAGACTTGCCGCTACTTACCGCCATCGGCGGCGTCTTCCGGGGTGACTAGATGCCGTAATCACACGTGATCACGGCATCTAGTTGCGTCTAAACGGCATCTAGTTGTGTGGCCAATCGGGGTGTCTGTACACCATATGAAAACTGTAATCCTCGCTGGTGAGGATTACAGTTTTCAAAGTGCAATTCTTATTCTGGCCACTAGATGGCAGGCCAGGATAAGAAATGAGCAATTGATGGATTTCTGAGTCTATAAAACCCAGAATTGCTCATAAAGAAAAAAAAAAAAAGCCACAATTTATAAGCCCATATTTGAGCTTTCTAATAGTAAAAAAAAAATTAAAAAAAAATGTTAAAAAATATATAAAAAATAAAAAAGATGTAAAAGTTCAAATCAAAAAATAAATACCTAAATAACAATAAATATAGACATCATGGGTATCACCGTGACCGAAAACGCCCGTACTTTTAAAATATAAAAAAAAAATTCCAATACGGCAAATTGTGTGGCGGAAAAAAGCGTCCAAATGGCGATTTGCCGTTTTTTGTCGCTTTTTTTTCTAAAAAAAATTAAATAAAAAGTGATCAAAAAGTCATACACACCCCAGAATGGTATCAATAAAAACTTCAGATCGTCCCGCAAAAAATGAGCCCCCAGACAGCTCTGTACACATAAATACCAAAAAGTTATAGGGGTCAAGATTTGACAAGGAAAAAAAAAAAAGGGCAACTTTCTAATTATTTTATCACTATGAAAACGCAGGAAAAACTATACATATTAGGTATTGCCGGATTCGAACTGACCAGTAGAATGAAAGTAACGGATCAGTTTTAATGCACATCGAACGCTGTAAATAAGAAACCCGTAGAACTGTAGCGGAATAGCGTTTTCTTTGCAATTTCACCCGGTTTGGAATTTTTTTCCCGCTTCCCACTACACCGTATGCAATATTAAATGGTGGCGTTGGAAAGTACAACTTGTCCCGCAAAAAACAAGCCCTCATACAGCTATGTGAACAGAAAAATAAAAGAGTTATGGCTGTTTGAAGGCAGGGAGCGCAAAACGAAAATGCAGAACCGAAAAAAGCTCCGGGCGCGAAGGGGTTAAGTCCACTTTAAATAAGCTCCAGTTATTTGCAGAAGGTCTGATTTTTGTGGGTGGAGACTTTAACATTGCTCTAAACACTTCTCTAGACTCCTCAACAGGTTCCTCTGTCCACTCACAGAAATCCCTGAGTACTGTACATAGATCCTTACGGGATCTGCAATTAACAGATACATGGAGGTTACTCAATCCCTCCTCTAGGGACTACTCCTTTCATTCCATGGTTTACTCCACATATCAGAGACTTGATTATATCTTAATCCCCAAGAGTTTTTTTCAACAGGTCAAGAAGGTCGATATTGGAGCCATTACAATTTCGGATCACGCCCCAGTTTCCACCACCCTCTCCTTCCTGGGTCTACCAGATAGGGAGTGGGTCTGGAGACTTAACAAAACGCTACTAGACAAAGACACTAATCTAAGAGCAATCTCAGAGAAATTAAACAATTATTTTAGAGAGAACCCCCCGGAAGATAATTGTATCCCAATTACGTGGGAAGCCCATAAGGCTTTTATTAAGGGAGATTTTATAACACTGGGCTCCAGACTCAAAAAAGAACGCCAGAAAATTCCTCAACTCTTTGATGGCTCAGATCTCGACTATAGAGACCTTGAATAAAAAATTTAGATTAGCAAATGCCCAGGCTGAACTGTTTAGCCTGCGTCAGCAATTAAAGAATCACTTGAATGTACAATACGCTAAAAACTATCAATATACTAAATTTAAGTTTTATGCGCATGGTGTCAAGGATAGCAAACTTCTGTCCCACTTAATTAAAAAGTGAAAATATTCCTCTTCTATCCACTCTATCAAGTCTATCTTACAGTAGGTACAAAATTGACTGAAACCAAAGACATAGCCCAATCTTTCGTTTCTTTTTACCAACAGCTTTATAATTTACCCAGGGCCCGGTCCCCACCAGGTGCCTTGCCCAGGTCTATTGAGATTGATAGATTTTTGTCTGATCTTCACTTGCCTTGTCTTTCAGAAGAAGAGAGCCTTCAACTGGTTTAACCAATCACAGCAGAGGAGATTTCCAAAACATTGTCATCTATGCCCCTGGAGAAGGAGCCGGGTCCAGATGGGCTCCCAGTACGATATTATAAATCACTTTCACTGATTCTTGTGCCTAGGTTGGTAGCTTGGTGCAGTGCGCTCATGTCCGGTAGTCCACTTCCGAAGCAAGTATTTAATGCCACAATCACCATCTTGCCAAAAGAAGGTAAAGACCCTGAACTTTGCCGGCCTATAACGCTTATCAATGTTGACGTCAAGATCTGAGCAAAGATCTTAGCCCTCCGTCTTGGCAAGCTAACTCCAAAACTTGTTCATCCAGAACAAACAGGCTTTGTCAAGGGCAGGGAGGGGAACCATGATTCAGCAAGACTTATAAATGCCATAAAATATGCCTCTAACAACCATATCCCCTTGCTTGCTTAGCACAGATGCAGAAAAATCCTTCGATAGAATTGATTGGGAATTCCTACAGAAGGTCTTGCTGCGTTTTGGTGTCCCGCTCTCCTTTTTTAAATCCATAATGTCACTCTACCAGAATCCAAGTGCCAGGATTAGGGTAAATGGAACGCTATCTCGCTATCTGTTGAGATTAACAATGGCACAAGGCAGGGGTGTCCCCTCTCGCCCACCCTATTTATTTTAGTTATGGAAACTCTTTTACAAGCAAAATGAGATCATAAGCGAATCACAGGTTTGCAAGTGGGCGACAGGGTACACCAAAATGCTGCTTTTGCAGACGACCTCTTAATTTTGATCACTAATCCAGACACAGTCTTCCCATATATTATAGAACTGTTTGAGTTTTATGGTAGACTTTCTAACTTCAAAGTTAATTATTCAAAATCGGAGGCCCTTAATATTTCAGCACCTGGGAGAACAGTTCACTCATTGATGAAGACAACGCTATTCAAATGGCAATCATCTCAATTAAAGTATCTTGGGATATATCTTACCAATGACACCTCGCGCCTTTACAGTGCAAACTATCCCCCACTAATTAAAAATATAAAAGCCCAATTGACATCCCTTTCTATCCCCTACATTTCCTGGATGGGACGGAAATACTTACTACGCACATATATTATGCCAAAATTACTCTACCTTCTTCAAATGGTACCCATTTTTCTTAACCTATCCTTTTTCCATATAGTTAGATTTATATTCACCTCTTTTCTTTGGGGAAAAAGAAACCAAGGATTGCATATACTACCCTGATTCTACCTCGCTTCTTAGGAGGATTTGGACTACCTGATGCTAAGACTTGCTATAAAGCTATCCAGCTGAAGCGATGGAGCTTTCTCTGTGTATCAAACAGTAAGGTACTAGGTATGGACATAGAGCGCGCTGCGCTGAGTGATCAACAAATAGTCAGCCTATGGGGTCTAGCTACTCCAAAGAAGGCCATTACAGGCCTGACAAAATGAATCTTTTCGACCTTCCAATCCTTTAGTGGTGTTTCACCCCTTTTGTCCCCTCTTCCCGCAGGCCTACCTGCACAACTTTTATCATATTATGTACTTCCTTCTTGCACTCACGCACCGAGGGTGGGTTAAACTTAAAGATAAAACTGTAGAGGACTTGAGGAAAGAGGTGGGCTCAACCGAGAACATCTTGTCCTTTTGTTCATCAATACTCCCTTCGGGTAACTTCCTTAAAAGACAAACTATCCCGCACACTTTCTGTCTTGTTCCTGGACTGGAAGGTTAAGGAAGACCCCACCTGGTTTGAAAAAATCATAGGGCAGACTCCTGCCCAACACAGGTTGATCTCCCACTTCTACCATACCATTATTTCTTCCACACAACCAACACGATAAGCATATATAGGCAGTTGGGAGAAAGAATTACAGAAAACGTTTAGCGAACCTGAGATTGTAACAATCCGCCTTAGGTCCCATGGATTCTCTAGATGTATCCGGGTACAGGAACACTCTTATAAGGTTCTGACCAGATGGTACAATTATCCTAAAAAGCTGTTTCAACTAGGTCTTACCTCATCAGACCTTTGCTGGAGATGCCAATAAGACTCCGGCACATTACTACACATCTTCTGGTCATGTCCATATATCCAAAAGTTTTGGCAGGTAGAACAATATATAAATAAAATATGTGACACCAAGATTAGTTTATCTCCTGAATCGATCCTCCTCTGACTGCCAACTGCCTCTTGGTCCCCAGCTGCGCATAATCTTCCTACACTATTAGTGCAGGCAGCTAGACTGCTGATTCCCCTTAAATGGCTCAGCAAAGACTCACCTTCTCTCGACCTCTGGTTTAACAAACTAGACCAACTCTATAGATTAGAGGAACTGGCGAGCTGGGCCTCTAGGCAGCATGCTAAGTTCTCTAAACTATGGCAGCCGTGGAGACGTTTCAGGTTATCCCAAGGGACCTAAGGTCCTACCGGTTACTCTATTTTCGCACACAAACCTATGTATGTTGGTCAATGGTAACCCAACCACCTACAAACAGTATCTATATGTACCCTTCACATATCAGCTCATTATAAATATAGAAGACAATTGTCTATCAGACCTGTTTAAGAATTACTTATTTCTTATTGTCATTGCCTATGCCTCAAATGCACTTACCTATATCTGCTGTTATATCAAACCTGTACATGACACAATTGTCAATTATGATGTTTTGTACTTCACGGAGAGCTTTTTCCTATTTTTTGTTGTACCCTTGTTTACCCCTTTTTACAATGGCTTTGTAATCTCTTCAAAAATCTCAATAAAAAGATTTATTTAAAAAAATACATATATATTCGTTATTCTGGTCATGTTCTGCGAATATTCCTGCACAAATTACGAACATACAGTCTAAGTGTTGTTAAAAGTACGCTACTGAACTGAATACATAAGCATTAGCATACAAAGTGCATACGAATCCTTAGAGTTTTATTGTCTCGCGATTGCGTCATACGCACGCACTACGCTAGGCCGCGGTGTACAGTCCTCAGAGGCAGTCCATATGAGCTAGAAAAGTAAGGTGCTAGCTATTCGGCTAAGTGCATAATTTACTAAAGATCTTACAATAAGGACACATTGCAGTACCTGAAAAAGAATACACACAATGGGCTAAAGTGCTTGAAAGTTGCTGAACCTGTAAAAACATTATTGCTAAAATACTGCAAAGACATAATGCAAACATTTTAGTGCAATCAATTTCACATTTGCAATCATAATAGGCTCAGATATACGTTTGAGTCTCTTTTCTTGGCTGCTTGGCATAGAACACTGGAACACATAGTCCAAAATTCAATTGTAATCCACGTGAGGTAATTTTGTAGTCCAAACAGGTAACGTGGATAATATATATACAGTGGAGGAAATAAGTATTTGATCCCCCACTGACTTTTAAAGTTTTAATACTAAAAAAATAAATGAATGAAGCGTCTCATAATTTTATGCCAGCTTTATTTTAACAGTGCCACATAGAATATCAAAAGAAAAACGGAGAAAATTACATGAAATGAGAAATAAAAAATAATTTTCATTTCTTTGAGGGAAATAAGTATTTGATCCCCTAGGAAAACATCATTTAATACTTGGTGGCAAAACCCTTGTTGGCAAGCATAGCAGTTACAAGGTTTGCACACACTTCAGGAGTAATTTTGGCCCACTCCTCTCTGCAAATCATCTCCATATCCTTAAGGTTTTTAGGCATGCATTTGGAAACGCGAAGCTTCAGCTCTCTCCATAGATTTTCAATGCGATTGAGGTCAGCAGACTGGCTAGGCCATTCCATGACCTTGATATGCTTCTTATGGAGCCACTCCTTTGTTTCCTTGGCTGTATGTTTTGGGTCGTTCTCGTGCTGAAAGACCCATCCACGACCCATTTTCAGTGCCCTGGCAGAGAAGGAGGTTGTCACCCAGGATTTTGCGATACATGGCCCCGTTCATCTTACCGTCAATGCGGTGAAGTTGGCCTGTGCCCTTAGAAGAAAAACACCCCAAAAACATAATACTTCCACCACCATGCTTGACGGTGGGGGTGGTATTCTTAGGATCATATTCTGTTTTTTTCTTCCTCCAAACACGTCGAGTTGAGTTGAGGCCAAAGAGCTCAATTTTGGTCTCATCTGACCACAGCCCCTTCTCCCAGTCTCTCTCGGAGTCATTAATAGTTCATTGGCAAACTTGAGGCGGGCCTGGACGTGAGCCTTCTTGAGCAGAGGAACCTTGCATGCACTGCAGGATTTTAAACCATTACGTCTCAGTGTATTACCAATGGTTTTTTTGGACACTGTGGTCCCAGCTGCCTTGAGATCATTACTCAGCTCCTCCCATGTAGTTCTTGGCTGATTTTTAGCCTTTCTCATGATCAATGAGACTCCACAAGGTGATATCTTGCATGGAGCTCCAGGCCTGGGTCGATTGACAGTAATGTTGTACTTCTTCCACTTCCGAATAATTGCACCAACAGTTGTCACCTTCTCATCCAGCTTCTTACTTATGGCTTTGTAGCCCATTCCAGCCTTGTGTAGGTCAACAATTATGTCCCTGACATCTTTAGACAGCTCTTTAGTCTTGCCCATGGTGGAGATGTTGGAGTGTCACTGAGACTGTTGGTAGGTGGCCTTTTTTTTATACAGGTGACAATTTGGGACAGGTGTCTCTCATCCAGGTAACGACTTCACTGTGATTAGGGTGTGTCAGTGGTCTGTGGGAGCCAACATTAGTCATGGTTTTACTAGGGGATCAAATACTTATTTCCCTCAAAGAAATGCAAATTATTTTTTATTTCTCATTTCAATTTTCTCCGTTTTTCTTTCGATATTCTATGTGGCACTGTTAAAATAAAGCTGGCACAAAATTATGAGACGTTTCATTTATTTTTTAGTATTAAAACTTTTAAAGTCAGTGGGGGATCTATATCTATATATCTATATATATATATATATATATATATATATATATATATATACACTCACCGGCCACTTTATTAGGTACACCATGCTAGTAACGGGTTGGACCCCCTTTTGCCTTCAGAACTGCCTCAATTCTTCGTGGCATAGATTCAACAAGGTGCTGGAAGCATTCCTCAGAGATTTTGGTCCATATTGACATGATGGCATCACACAGTTGCCGCAGATTTGTCGGCTGCACATCCATGATGCGAATCTCCCGTTCCACCACATCCCAAAGATGCTCTATTGGATTGAGATCTGGTGACTGTGGAGGCCATTTGAGTACAGTGAACTCATTGTCATGTTCAAGAAACCAGTCTGAGATGATTCCAGCTTTATGACATGGCGCATTATCCTGCTGAAAGTAGCCATCAGATGTTGGGTACATTGTGGTCATAAAGGGATGGACATGGTCAGCAACAATACTCAGGTAGGCTGTGGCGTTGCAACGATGCTCAATTGGTACCAAGGGGCCCAAAGAGTGCCAAGAAAATATTCCCCACACCATGACACCACCACCACCAGCTTGAACCGTTGATACAAGGCAGGATGGATCCATGCTTTCATGTTGTTGACGCCAAATTCTGACCCTACCATCCGAATGTCGCAGCAGAAATCGAGACTCATCAGACCAGGCAACGTTTTTCCAATCTTCTACTGTCCAATTTCGATGAGCTTGTGCAAATTGTAGCCTCAGTTTCCTGTTCTTAGCTGAAAGGAGTGGCACCCGGTGTGGTCTTCTGCTGCTGTAGCCCATCTGCCTCAAAGTTCGACATACTGTGCGTTCAGAGATGCTCTTCTGCCTACCTTGGTTGTAACGGGTGGCAATTTGAGTCACTGTTGCCTTTCTATCAACTCGAACCAGTCTGCCCATTCTCCTCTGACCTCTGGCATCAACAAGGCATTTCCGCCCACAGAACTGCCGCTCACTGGATGTTTTTTCTTTTTCGGACCATTCTCTGTAAACCCTAGAGATGGTTGTGCGTGAAAATCCCAGTAGATCAGCAGTTTCTGAAATACTCAGACCAGCCCTTCTGGCACCAACAACCATGCCACGTTCAAAGGCACTCAAATCACCTTTCTTCCCCATACTGATGCTCGGTTTGAACTGCAGGAGATTGTCTTGACCATGTCTACATGCCTAAATGCACTGAGTTGCCGCCATGTGATTGGCTGATTAGAAATTAAGTGTTAACGAGCAGTTGGACAGGTGTACCTAATAAAGTGGCCGGTGAGTGTATGTATATATATATATATATATATATATATATATATATATATAATCCACATGGATAATATAAAATAGCAGCAAACATTTTCATGAGAACTCTCTTTGCAAAGGGGGCTCCCAAAAAACCTGAGAAGGCGTGCTTAGGCGCAACTGGGGATTTTCTGCAGAATAGGGGGAAACCTGACAAGCCATGGCCATCTGGATGAGAGTCAAACAGGGGACAATACAAACAAGATAAATTAAAAACATGTGCCAACTAGCTCTCACCTGTCAGGTGCAATCCATGTTGAGGCTCCCATAGGTCCAGACCATGAGGTGTCCTTTAAGTGAGCCAATTGTAGAAGGTTTCCTCAGATGAGGGACCTGAAGTCCTCCTTGCTGCTACTACTACTAAAGGACATAAAAGGATGCTCCTGCCTCCTGTAGGCCACGCTGGCTGCTGTTGTTGAGCTCCAGTTCCCTTTGCTGGTGGAATTGGGACTTGACCGGGTGGTCACACTGGTGAGCGCTGCTGCGACTTCAGCCTTGACCTTTCCGGATCCTCCTGCCAGAACAGCAGGGGTAATTATTTCTGGCTGCAGAGGTTCAGGTAAGGCTGCTGTCAAGGAAGAACCGCAAGCTTCCTGGACTGCTGCTGATGCCATTTTCCATGGTAGCTGGTACTGGATCACCGTGGGCACGAAAGCTAACCCAGGTGAAAGGACTGAGGTGGTGGTGGTGGTGGCGGCACTGGCAAGCCAGGAATCAGAGTCTCCGGCTGTGGCTTCTCTCTGAAATGGAGAGTGCCATCTGCTGTCTCTTGTAGGCAGTGCACACATCCTGCGTCTGCTTGGTCCTCTGGTCAAACTTCTGCTAGTAATGCAGGGACCAGGGGCTTGGTCAGTAACATTACCCCGGTAGCAAAAGGGCCTTTCATGGACACCATGGGGGTATATTCAACTTGATCCCCGATCTATAAGCTGTGACGGGCTTGGGGTAGGTAAGGGCGTTTGACAGACCTGCGGCACACAAAGTACTCCTAGCCGTCCTCATCATCTGCAGGGAAGCCACTGCCTCTTTCCACCAAAAACCAGAGGACGGTTCCTTTGTGATGTTCCAGCGTAGGGTCTCCTGGCCTCGAATGGTCAAGCACTTGAATGACCCAGTCCTCCACCGCTTTCTTATACTCCCATAGGGTCTGGGCGCACGGCTGCAGGCACGATGGGATTTTGCTGCATGGAAGGTGTTCTCCTCCTGGGCGGCGGAGTTGACGCTCCAGCTGCCTCCGCCGCACCAGCCACACGGCGGACACCTCCGATGCCAGTGCAATTCTTGGGGTCACTTGTGCCACTCTGATCTTTTCGGGCCTCTCCGGTGGTTCGGGGTCGCTACCCCACACCATCTCTCCCCACTTTAGACGAAGTTGGTGCGCCATGCTGTCTTGTTGTTCACCGCTGGCTTGAACTGGAGAGTAGGGCGGAGTTATGAGGAAGGAGTCTTCACTCCCTATACTTGCAATAGATAGTTCCCGGTGGGCAAGTCTGGTTTGTCCCACGTCTGAGGGGGGCATATATTCACTTTCCCACTCTTGAGGGGGCGTATCCTCATTTTCCAGCTGTTGGAGTCCGGGAAGGGGGGGGGCAAGAATTCATATGTAGCGTTAGCGTTCAAAGATTTAAGAACATTTAAGATTTGTACGAAGTGAATCTGAAAACATCCGGATTCGCTTCGGAATAGGAAATAAGGAGTATTTGTAACGAATATATGAAGCGGCGAATAGATAAGCTCATCTCTAAGTCTTCATTCACACGATCATATGTGTTTTGCGGTGATCCGCCAAAAAAACTGATGACTTTCCATATGGCATCCGTTTTTCCGTTTTTTTTGTCGGATTCATTATAGCAATGCCTATCCTTGTCAGCAAAACAGACAAAAATAGGACATGTTCTATCTGTTTTGCAGGGTTACGGAACGGACATACGGATGCGTATAGCACATGGTGTGCTGTCCGCATTTTTTGAGGACTCATAATAGGTCTGCATCCTATCCGCAAAAAAAACGTAGCGGACACGGAAATAAAATACGGTTGTGTGAATGAAGCCTTATGCTGATATGGAGTTATTTGCTATTTTCATTGAGGTACTCCAAGATAGCATCTCTTAGAAAACCTTGAAACAGTTTATCCACAACAGATGTTAATGCGCCAATCCTGTGGAACACTCCCTGTCAGTATAGAGTCCTTAAATATCAGAAATAAGGGCCTGGCTATGACATTACTTAATTCTCTTAGGATACGGGGGTGAATGCCATCCTGGTGATTTGTCTATTTTAATCTTTTTAAGATGTCGCTGCTAGATGTCGAAGCTGACGAAGTGGAATTCGTTACTAATTTCATGTAAAATTCGATTCGCAACGAAAACTAATTTTATGGCGATTCGTAGTAACGAATCTTTTTTTTTTTTCCCTAAAATGGCCACAAGCACGTGGCATGACAAAGGGGAAGGATTTCTGGGACAAAGAAGTAAACACCCACAATCAGATCACATGCAGACATGCAGCCAATTAGCAGCCAGCCAGGTCCTGTGATCTCACAGCCCTATAAATAGCCCTGCAGCGCTGGAATCCGCCATTTGCTATTGATTTTAGACCAGACATCAGGAGAGATAGGGCAAGTGAAAGAAAAACTAAAGAAAAGAAATGAGGAGATCAGGGATAGATAATCTGAAATGCAGGGATAGGAGAGGGACGATTTCTAGACAGAAAATCAGGCAGTGAAATCGCTATTCTGGTACACTGAGCAGCAGTGAGTGGGCATAGGGGTTAGCCTGTTATACAGCACTGCACTCTGTTCTAAAGGCTGTTTTGGGGTGCTTTATTCAAAGAAGCACCACTAGTGTAGCTTTTTGCAGTGCAGTAAGAGGGTCAGAGCCTTGTTTGGGGTACATAAAAAAAATAAAAAATAAAATAAAATAAAAAAATAATAAAAAAACATTTAAAAAAATATCTTTTGGGTTGTATTTGGGGAAAAACATATATAACCCGTAATTGGCAGCTTGTAAATGTGAAAGAAATAGTTGCGGCGTTATTCGCCATACAAATAGACAAGCGCCATATAGTGCTAAATTCTTCAGTGTAGTTGAATTGCCAAAAAAACAGTGAATCCGTGTTTGTGGGGTTGTTGTTTTAAATAACTATTTGCGGTGTTATTCGCCATCAAAACAGAAAAGCATGATATAGTGCTAACGTAGTCAGTGAAGTTGACTTGCCAAAGAAACTGTGAATCCATATTTTTGGGGTTGTTAGTTTTAAATAACTATTTGCGGCGTTATTCGCCAACCAAACAGAAAAGCGTGATATAGTGCTAACGTAGTCAGTGAAGTTGACTTGACAAAAAAACTGTAAATCCGTGTTTGTGGGGTTGTTCATTTTAAATAACTATTTGCGGCGTTATTCGCCTTCCAAACAGAAAAGCGTGATATTGTGCTAACGTAGTCAGTGAAGTTGACTTGCCAAAAAAACTGTAAATCCGTGTTTGTGGGGTTGTTAGTTTTAAATAACTATTTGTGGCGTTATTCGCCATCCAAACAGAAAAGCGTGATATAGTGCTAACGTAGTCAGTGAAGTTGACTTGCCAAAAAAACTGTAAATCCGTGTTTGTGGGGTTGTTAGTTTTAAATAACTATTTGCGGCGTTATTCGCCATCCAAACAGAAAAGCGTGATATTGTGCTAACGTAGTCAGTGAAGTTGACTTGCTAAAAAAACTGTGAATCCGTGTTTGTGGGGTTGTTAGTTTTAAATAACTATTTGCGGCGTTATTCGCCATCCAAACAGAAAAGCGTGATATTGTGCTAACGTAGTCAGTGAAGTTGAATTGCCAAAAAACAGTGAATCCGTGTTTGTGGGGTTGTTAGTTTTAAATAACTATTTGCGGCGTTATTCGCCATCCAAACAGAAAGCGTCAGTTGCCGTAGAAAAAGAAAATCGTCATATAGTGTGTAGTGCTGTGCAGTAACCCATTGTACTGCAGTTCAGTAACCTATTGTTAACCCACCCTGTGGGTGACGGTATTTCTTAAAGAAATAGTTAAGCAGTTGTGCAAGGCAGTGAGCAAAGTATATTTTTTGGGGGGATTCTTAATTTCCTTTTATTTTAAATTTTTTATCAAACAGTATGTCAGACATAGGGGTGACAGGCCCTTCACAGGGGAGGGGCAGTGGCACAAATGTTTCTGGAATAGGCACAGGTCTCAAAAGAGGAAGGGGACGTGGCATTAGGGGTCATTCGGCGAGGCCACAGCTACCGGTGTCATCTAGTGGTCGTGTGTTGACCACCAACCCAGATGTTCTTGAATGGTTGACTCGGTCATCCACTTCCTCCCAGATGACATCTGAAACCCCCAGCCAAGAGTCGGTGGGTTCGTCAGATACAACCCTTAGTTGGCATGGGCCCGGAGCAGCTCCAGTGCCCTCACCTGTCCTCAACCTGCCTCTGTCATTTTCGGTTCCCTCAGCCAGAGAAGTACTATATGCTATGGGCTCTGCGCCACTATACAGTGTGGACGAACTACTTCAGGACAGTCAGCAGCTACTTGGAAGCCAAGAGGTGGGGCAGAAATCCGCTCCTTCCAGTAGGTGGTCTGGTACTGATGAGGAGAGTGTAGTCGGAGGTGATGTTGAGAGCGGTCAGGCTTTGTACACCGAGACAGTTGAGGAGGACATTAGCGACGTGCAAACTGTAGTTGATGATGATGTAGCCGATCGCACTTGGGAGCCGGGTGAAGCAAGGGCTTCATCATCATTATCATCATCTGCAGACGAGACTGACAGCTTGCGCGTCAGGCAGCGGTGCAGGCAACAAGTCGGTAGTGTGGCCGTTAGTCAGCGGAGTGGCAGCAGTGCGAGGTCAGGAGCCAAAGGGGCACGGGGTAGATGGCACTCTTCTCAGGTGCTTTCCAGCCTTGAAAAGAGCGGCGCAGAGGCTCAGCCAGTCAGCGGAGGTACCACTCAGTCAGTGCGGAGTGTTGGTGGTAAAATCGGCGGTGTGGAATTTTTTTGTTAAGACGCCTGAGGAGGTGAACATGGCTATATGTAGAATCTGTGACCAGAAAGTGAAGCGTGGCCAGGTTGCTAATGTTGGCACCATGGCCCTGCGCCAACTTATGCAGCATCACCACAAAGTGGCCTGGGAGCACCGTGGCTCAGATGTGGCGGTCCAGTCAGCAGCAGCATCACCCAGTGGCACGCATCCCATTTTAGGCAGTCAAGACTCCAGCACCTCTGCTGAAGGGAGCTGTCTGTCATTATCTGCCGCTCCAGATGCTCCTGCTCCTCCTCCTCTTATTCCTCGCCACTCATTACGGCAGCAGTCGTTCACCAAGGCTATTGCAAAGAGACAGCAGTACGCGTCCAGCCATTCTACAGCGCAGAAGCTGACCGTGCTCCTGTCCAAGTTACTCGTGCTGCAGTCCCTCCCATTTCAACTGGTGGACTCTGCACCGTTCAGAGAACTGATGGCTTGTGCTGAGCTGAGGTGGAGAGTCCCAAGTCGTCATTTATTTGCCAAAAAGTCAGTCCCAGCCTTGCACAAATATGTAGAAGAGAAGGTGGCCTAGTCCTTGAGCCTGTAGGTGTCTGCCAAAGTGCACGGCAGCACCGACATGTGGAGTTGTAACTATGGTCAGGGACAGTACATGTCCTTTACGGCCCACTGGGTCAATGAGCTTCCTGCCCAGCTACACGAGCAACTTGAATAGGTGACGCCACTTTCTCCTCCTCGTTGTCAAACTGCTGATCCTGCGCTAATATCCGGCTCCTTCTCCACCATCTCAGCCTCCACTGCAGGGCCAAGTCATAGTGCTCCTCCAGCGTACCACATGTGCAGGGCACGGTGGTGTCACGCAGTTCTATGCCTGGTTTGCCTGGGCGTACAAAGTCACACAGGGGAGTAACTGCTCCGCGTCATGCAAGAAGAAATCGATTGCTGGCTTTCTCCACGACAACTAAAAATCGGGACCAAGGTGACAGAAAACGGAAAGAACATGGTATCCGCGCTGCACCAAGGAGGGCTGAGCCATGCACCCTCGGTTCCTCAAGTCTTATACCCAACTGCAAAACATTCTAAAATATGTGACATGTGACGTTTCCACCCGTTGGAATTCTACCCTCCAAATGTTGGACCGCCTGTACGAACAGAGAAAGGCCATAAACGATTTCTTAATGATCCAAGAGGACAGGAGTACTCCCCTGTGTAATTTTGATGTTAGCCAGTGGCAGCTCATGCGTGACACCTGCTGCATGCTCAGGCCCTTTGAGGAGGCCACGTTATTTGTCAGTCGCCAGGACTACGGTATGAACAACGTCATTCCACTGCTTCATGTCCTGGAACAGATGCTGCAAAATCTTTCTGGTCAGGGGACTGGAGACATGGAGACTGCATCTCACGGCCACATGAGTCCGGTGGG